>JAEAOA010001377.1:860000-1205000 GCA_016746295.1 Potamilus streckersoni | reverse complement strand
TAAAGTACCGTATCAAATTTAACATGCGAGCTCATAACCAACTTACACGTATATCTGAAGATATGCTTCCGCGCACAGACAAATGACATTCTAATCAATGCGTATCACTACACAAGTTGATATAAAAATATCTGCATATTATGATATTTTACAATATGCACCAGTAAAGTAAAATAAGCACTAGTTCTTCTTTTAGACAGAAAGGATATAACAAAAGTATGTAAAGACGTGTAATAATCAACCTAAGTCTATCCGTTACCATAAGTTTCAAATACGCTAGAAACCGAAGTCTCTTGTTCAAAGAAAATTATGAATAGTACAGATCCATCTCCTATACATCTATCAGAAAAAATAAAGCAAAAAGAGCGTTATTGTTCCATGCAACGTCACGTCAATGTTCCAATAATGTGCTGATAAAATGTGGAAAATGGATATTTACGTCATTGTCGATAGCATCCTTGTAGATTTAAACAGGACACAGAATTTTAGATATCCTATTAAAGATGTTACCTAGAAAATAGTATTTCAACTAAGAAGTTGTTTTGGTTCCCAGCGGGGATGCTATCATCTATAAAGTTAATGTCTTTGTTATACTTGTTATCGGCACATAATTGGCAAAAGGACTTGAATTTATATGCGACAATAAGGGTCTTTATTCATTTGTCATTTGTTCTGATAGATGTATGAGTATCGGAACTCTATTTCTGTCTAATTTTCTTTCAGCAGGAAATCTTGGTTCTAGACATGGATGTTACATGGGAACTTGTAGTAATGAACTGACTTTGGACAATTGGTACATTTTATATGCTCGAGATAAGAATTTTGTCCAAAATAAGGAATATTCCTTTAATTTACTATTGGTTAGCATCGATGGTTATTGTAAAAAAAAAACAAACAACTAAAATAGGTATGCTCATGTTTATTTTGTCATGAACTTGAGCTATGAGAGGCAGTGGTAAGAAGGTCGTGGTTCTGAGCGAGGATGCATAGCTTAAAGGTCACCGGCCACACTCCAACATTTTTCTGTTTACATCAGATTTACATTACATAATTAAAAGTGATTATACTCGCACAAAAAGAACAAATTATCAAGTGAAAAGAAGAAATAATAATTTAGTTACTCGAAAAAGACGTATACAACGCAGTTACTACCCCTTAGCTACGATTTCCCACCTATAGAGGAAGCCAGCCGGAAATGACGTACATTTTATCCCCACAAGACCAAGTACATGCTTCTTCTTGTTGAAAATAAAGCATTATAAACCATGGATAGGGAACATTTAGATGATAATTTCCCTATAAATTTTCATTTTATACCTTAACTTTACTTTAGCTATTTCTGATAATTTAGCCATTTCTAATAATTGCTTAAGACCAGAGTTGTACCATGTGCAGAAAAAAACTGTCAGAGACCATAGTGTACAAAAGAATAAGGGGAGATAATAAAAAATTATTTGAATATATATATATATATATATATATCATTGATAGACATAATCACCTGCATTTAAATTAAAAAAGAATCAGAGCTGAAAAGGTTGAAGATGCAGCAGTTTCCTCTTCTGGTTTTTGATAATCCTTGTCATTCAGCTTCCTTGTCGGTGAAGATTTGTTTATATCATTGGCCAATTCATTATTCATGCTTTTCTGTGTTGTGAACGGAATAGTATTAGCAACCCCAGTCAGTGCCTATTCCGAACAGGTAAACTGGGTGAAAATCGGCTTGTTCTTATACTGTGTGCGCTAAATTTGCATTCAAATCAATAATGATAACAACATTTTTATAAAATAAACTTTATTTAAAAGGCCTTTGAATTATCTACAAATTCATATAAATTTCATTAATATATACATGTTGTTATTTAACCATATGGCCATGTAATCATCATCAATCAGTTAATAAAATTGTCGGGCTTTCAGTTAATTGCCATTTATTGTGTGCTCGAGTTGATACCAGTGTGTTTGTTTTGCAAATGGGAGTCATTAGATCCTCATGAATATTAATGAGAATTTGAACTATGAATGGCGAATGAAAAACATTTCCAATGGTGTTTTGAAAATTTGCATATGATGATCCTGTGCTGAGAAAATAGTCCCTAAAGTCTCCCTAATTTTTTTCAACTCACGAACATTATATTTACATTTTCAATATACCATTAGAAAGTACACATTCTAAGCTTTCTTTTGATACCAAATTTGTTTTTCGGAACGTATATTTAAGTACCCTCATTTAATTTTGAAAGTAAGCAATTTACAAGTTGACCTCTATTAGGCACATGCGCAAGGTCGCCATATTGGATCCACGAGGATAAACATAACTTCAATATGAATAATCGGTGATCACAAGACAAATGCTGTGATATATGTACATGTTGGAGTGCTCTGTATCGGTAAGTAATTATTTTGTATTTATTAAATATTTTTGTGAAATATAGCGTTAATTAAATCATAAATGATGGTCCTGATGTTGACGTATATGTAGATTTAACAGGTTTACTCTTGAAATATTTTACGTTTTTTTTTCTTTAAAACTTTTATCTAAATACAAATTAATGTCAAATTGTATGAAAATGATGTCTTAACATTTAAAAACATAATTGCATATCTGTAAATGAAATTTAAACAAATTACTTGCAACTATAGGTAGAACGAAAAGAGAATGAAAACTGTTTTACAGATCTACATTTAGTACCATGATAAAGTACTGCTCAGCAATTTTATATGATGAACCACAGGAGTCTGCAGTTTTATCAATAAAGCACGACGAAATTTCTAACAACATGAAATCACCTTTATGTTATTTAATAAATATTTAATAATACTGTAAAGGTAATTTAATGTCAGAAATTTTGTTGTGCTTTATTGATAAAACTGCAGGCTCCTGTGGTTGACCTATATATCTTTTTAAATATACATGTACATAGTTTTTTAATTGTTTCTAAAACATTTTTTTTCTTTATTTTCAGTGCAGAAATAGGAGATTATCCTGGACGTTACTGCCAAAATGCAGGCATCAGTGTTGATACAATATCATCAAAATCTTGTATAATTATTCACAGACAGTCAAATGGAATTTTGATAGAAATTTTCAAATTGTATAAGAAAAATAATCATACATTTGCTGAATTTTGCTGATTCTGGACGTCAATGGACATTCTCAGAGCATAGAAAATTTGATGAACTGTTTACAATGTATGCCAATGTTTTTTTCTGAATTAAATGATGTGTTAACAAATATCTTGTCTAGTATCTCAATTGTCTGGTAGAAGAAATGTTTTTTAACACCTTATATTCTTCCCTATACTGAAATCAAGTGAACATTGTTTAATTTACTGCAGATATTTTAATTCTACAGGCAAAATTCTATAAGACTGCCAAGTTTCATGGAGGTATCTTGCTTAGATCAAAAGTTATGATAGAAATACTTATTTTATTAAATATGTCAGGTCTGTGACTCAGAAGAATTAAACATACATTTATATAAGGCAAAAATTCACCAAAAATCCAGTTTTTGCCAGTATTCAAATAGTCATAACTTTAAACTAATCATCCTATTTAAAAACATAAAACTGTTCTGAAAAGGTCTGAATGAGCTCTATAAGAATCAAACATTAAAATGCAAATATGTTGACTGTAATTTTGACTGTGGTTGCTAGGAATAGTCAACTAGTTTCAGTCTCCACACGTTTTTGGGGAGTGGCCTCATCCTCTGCCAAATCCATATGCTTCCTCTTTTTGTCTTTGCTATTGTTCCTGCATAAAAACAAAGTTTATCATATACCAGTATTTATGTTTTATTTCAGAATGTCCTCTCTGAAATAAAATATTTATATTCAATTAGGTAATATTACAACATGACACAAATAAAACCAAACCAAACCAAACCAATCTATCTATCTATCTATCTATCTATCTATCTATCTATCTATCTATCTATCTATCTATCTATCTATCTATCAATCAATCAATCAATCAATCAATCAAATGGTAAAGCTTTATCTAGAACCCTAAGGCTAATTTTCAATGACTGACAATAGGGGTGTGTGAGTATGTCTCAGAATAAATTGGGTTAGTTTTTTAATAAGGCATCCAAAATATGACCTTTTCCATAACTCTGACCCCAAGACAAATCTGACACATTAGCATATCATTGGATGTTTCATGACAAAAATGATAAGAATCAATCAGGCAGCTTAGAAAATATGTGCTAATAAGAAACTAAAACTGAAACTGTTCATGTCTTGCTTCCCTCTCACAAGTTCAATACAACAGAAAATCATAAATGAAAATTACCTTTGGCCTGGTTGTTGACCAGCTACATACAGTTTCTTCAATTGATAGTATATTTTCCGCATGTCTGTATTAAATGATTTCTTGATTCTTTCAAGAACCATCATCATTTCCTCGGTAATGACCTACAACAAGTAGAAATCAAAACATTTTAACCAAAGCCCAAAATATTTTACATGACAGTGACCTTGACCCCAAGGTAATAGAGGTTGAGTGAGTAAGTGTCTCTATCCTCTGAGATCCCAGATGTAAAACTTGGTCTCACCTGCTTCTTGGCCAAACTTTTCATTCCTCAGAAGTTAACACAAATATATAAACCTAACAAAGCTTTAAATTAAGTGAGAAATAGCCAGAAAGAAATTGGCTTGGCTTGTGATTTTACTGCATAGCAATAAAAACCACTCTAAAAATATGGTTGTATTTTGTTGAGCATATTGAGAATATATCAAAGGGTTTCTAATTTTTAGTAAAAAAGCATTTGTCATGGTCAAATTCTGTTTGGAGCTTTTTGAATTTAAGTTATTACAAGTGTTCTTCATATCTGATGTCAGATTAAGATCATCCCATTTACTAACAATGACCTTCATGTAAAATCTTAATGTAAACCAGGTTTATTTGAAAATCTTTGTCAAATGTGATAATAAACATGATTTTGAGGGATTTCATAGAATGCATATGCTTCTTAGGACTGTTACTACAAAACAAAACAATAAATGAGAAACAACAGCTAGTCTTGGATTTTCGCCGTTCGAGCTAGTTTTTGGGAGGACAGTGAGAGGACCCATGGCTGTATTGAAGCAGTTGTGGACGGATGAGAAAGCATCCGAAGAGGTAAGAACAACATATCAGTACGTTGTTGACCTCCGTAATAAACTGGAAGAAGTTTGTAACTTGGCCAAGAAAAATCTCTGTGATGCAAGGGGACGTCAGGCCAAGTACTACAACAAAAAGACGAAAGAACGTAAGTTTGAGGTAGGCGACAAGGTGTTGTTGTTGTTGCCATTAGAACATAACTCCAAGTGTCTTGGAGAGGCCCGTTCGTTGTAACGGAAAAGAAGGGTGGACAGAATTATCGCATCAGGGTGGGCAATAAAGAGAAGCTGTACCACGTTAACCTACTTAAATGTTACCGAGAAAGAGAGTCACCTACCGAGTTCGTGGTTGCTACAGTTGTGACGGAAGAACTCGAATACAACGGAGGAGTGGCGGAAGTACTTCCTAGTTGTCCGTTGACGGGGAAGGAAACTTACGTAGACGTCGTCCATGACGTAATGTTAACGTCAAACCAACGTGGCGAGGTGGAGGAGATAGTTCACGATTACGAAGACATTCTACCGGAGAAACCAGGTGTGAAGGATTTGGAGGAGTTTAGTATGAAGCTACTGGAGGAAAAGATGAAAGATAGACTGACGTCAGACGCCATTAAGCTACCAGATGTGACAAAGGACTTTGTGTTACGTACAGGCGCTTCTGAGAGAGGTCTTGGTGCAGTTTTACTGCAAGACCATGATGGGGACTTATTTCCTGTTGCATACGCGAGTAGGAAACTTAATACCGCTGAGCGTAATTATTCAGTCACTGAGAAGGAATGCCTAGCGATTGTCTTTGGGATTCATAAATTCAGCATAATCTGTATGGGCGAAAGTTTATTCTAGAAACCGATCATCAACCTTTAGCGTATCTTGCACAGGCTAAATTGACTAATGGGGGTTTAATGAGGTGGTCATTGTTTCTACAACAATATCAAGTCCAGCTATGTTACATTCGTGGAAACTCAAATCTGGGGGCAGATTGCATGAGTTGGTTACTTGAGTCTGAGGTGAAGGGGTCACTTCAGGACATGTAAACATTAACTTAAACTTAAATTTAAACTTCAAAATTCGATGAGAAAAATCCCAGATTTTACTCTTAAAGAGGGGCCTATGTGATGTATCGAATTTTGAAAACTCTTAGAAGCTTTGGTTAAAGGAATTGTATCAAAGTCAACTTAATTAAAGTAGAAAGGGCTAGAGATAGATGATTATTTTCATTTCATCTCTGAACGTCAAAGGGAATTCGTTCTAGCCGACGTAACATGACCGAGTCAGATGCTATGATACAAGAGAATGACATAAGACCTTTCCCCAAAATCGACCGGTTAAAGGGCAGCAGCTGGCTATAGATGATTGTTCAAAGTAATGATTAATTACGGCATGATTAGTTGTTTAGTTGTCTTGTCAATCCAAAAATTATACGGAACAGGTTTAGGAAACAGTCTATTCCGATTGGTTAATATAAATTTATGGGCGTAACTCTGTAAGAAATTAAAGGTTTTACTTTAGGAAAATTCTTTAGTCTTTAATCTTTCGCAAGGGAATTTAAACGATTCCGGGATGGTGTAAGACGTTATCTCGTGATTTGGCAGTAAAGCGAGAGTTTTGTCTCCGCAAGTAGGCAAACTCTACATTTTGAATTCGTAAAAAGTACGTCTTCATTATAGAGTAAGGGGCCAGATAGTTGTCTCAGTTAGGAGACGGACTATACGTGAGGTTCGTGGAAACGAATAAAGAAACGGCAAAAGGTACGCAATCTTAGTTTCCCAATTTTAATATGTTATTTCATTTGTTGATCTATTTTGCAAATGTATTCCTGATATGATGTATGTCTTATTTCATTTTGCAGGATTTTAGTGAAATGCTAGTCATGGCATTTTATTCTTTGATTTCCTAATTATCAATTCATTTGGAGAATTGGCAAGATTGAATGTAATTAAAATTTCATAAGATTAGTTGAAAAGATTGCATGTAATTGAATCTTGAATACATAGGAGTGATTAGGAATTTAAATGAATTAAGCTTAAGGAATGATGGGTAATGTTTCATAGTTTATGGATTAACTCTGTTTAGAATGAGTATGACCTAACATTACATGTATACCATATACTAGTTTGTAATATTTAATTGATCACTTAAGTGTATATCTACATGCTAGTTTGTAGTATTTAATGGGTCGAGTAAACTATTTTAGAATACTTAGATCTGGAGGTCTAAGCCATATGTAACTTAACAGAGTAAGAAGTCAAGGGGGGTTTACATACGGGTTCATACGGCTGAGTTGAATTTAATTGACCATCCCTAGCGTGATCTGAATTAAGGTCAGGACAAGCATTGACCGTTTATGTAAACATAACAGTTAGGGAGCAATGAGTTACTGCGGCAGAATTTATGCCTTTTGTTTTCTGAGCCGAATTAATGTAAAAATATAAATATACTTGGGAATGTGACCTATTGTCTATTGCGAGACATTTATTTATTGAAGGAAACAGCTTTCCTGGATTCACATGAGAAATCCCTGAACAATCACAGGACCAGAACAAGTTCTACGCAGAAATCTAAGTCCAGAGACGATTGTCAAGTCAGAGTTCGACGGACAAAAGTCCAAGACGAAAAAGCTTGACAAAGATCGACAGAGCAGGGACGAACGGAAGTCTTGATGTCCGCATAAAATAGGTGATGAAGTCTCTCATCGTTGCACTCAAAGGTCACATCTCATTGGCAAGGAAGATAGTAATTTAACGTTGAAAGTAATTTTACATTTAAAGAAATTTGTATTGTCCTTTTATTTGAGTACATGTTAGTACCATTTTCCTTCTTTTTGTAACCATGTCATTGAGTTCTTTTCATTTTTAAATTCTGTTGATAAACTGATTAAATTTTAAATTTGTTCATTGAAAGGGGGGGTCGTAGTGTTTATTTCTTCAATATACTTGTTCAGTGATCTGCATTCTTCTTTCTATCTATCCACACTGGGTAAATTACACCGCGGAGATCATTCCCTAGCAACGAACCTTAGTGAAAGAGGTTGGTGTGTTTAGAACGCCGCCAATTTGGCACATATGTGGGAGCCTCATTCTGGGATATTTGAACAGTGGAAAAAAGCAGATCTGAACATATATTGAAAGAAATACAGCACAGTATCATTGATAGATTTGTATTTTTTTTAAAAATAAGAAGCCACGAGTGTGAATTGAGTCAACACCTTTTCTTATATGTTTGAAATTATGCATGATTTGTGAATTTCTTAACTGTTGCATGACATTGTAAGAAATTAAGATTTCGTACCTGAAATTGCTGAAGCGTGGTTGGTTGTCCGTATCTAAGTAACCCAGAAATATTTTGCCTTAGTACTCTTGCGAGAAGAGATCATTAAGGAAGTATCCCCAGGGTAATTTGCACGTGTTGCAGTCGATACGAATTTAGGGAGAATTTATAGTTTGGTACTGCCCGAAAGCCGTTTAAATTACTTGTGTGATTTTTAAGTAAGTCTGTAGGTAAGACTTTACTGAGTTAGAATATTCGTTGATATTCATAGGGAAGTTGTTTTCTTGAAGGCAGAAAACAGGTTAGTGATACTAATCTAGGTGAGTTAGCGACAAGACAGGTAGACAAGAATGGCAACATTACGGCAACTTGCGCGAGAATTCAAAGTTCTTGGATCCGAAGAATTAGGTTATGAAGGGACACAGTTATCGGAATTCGTAGAGCGTAGTCTCAAAGAGTACAAAGAACAGCAAGCAGCCGAAAGAGAGAAGGAAAGAGAAGCAGCCGAGAGAGAGAGAAGGAAAGAGAAAAAGAATTTGAGGTAGCCAGACTGCAAGCCGAGAGTGAGAAATTGAAGGCCGAGGAAAGGAATAAAGACAGAGAACATACGTTAGCCATGGAAAGACTAAGGAACGAAGTGGAGTCTAGGAGGGGCGAGGAACTGAACGTACAGTTAGGACCCTCGAGCAGAAGAACTGAGGATAGACGTACCGTCCAGATAACGACAAGGAGGAAATTATTGACTACTTTTTAACCCAGTTTGAAAAGTTAGCTTTAATACATCAAATACCCAAAGAACAGTGGGCTATTAATATTTCGGCATTTTTGCAAGGCGCTGCCAAGGAGGTTTATCATAATTTGGCACCCGCTGAAATAGATGATTATGAAGCTCTCAAGAAAGCATTACTACGGCACTACGAGTTGACAGCTGAAAGTTTCCGTAAACTTTTCAGAGAGTCCTCTAAGAAAGCCACAGAGTCTCACGCACAATTTCATAATCGTGTACGCGTACTTTTCGATAAGTGGATTAAAATGTCCGGAGCCGAACTTTCCTACGAAGCCATACGGGAAGAAATTCTAAAGGAACATGTCCTCAGCACATACCGTAAAGACCTAATAGTATTTTTGGTGGAGCGTGATTTCGCGACCATAGAAGATATTTGTGTAATGGACGAGCGATATGAAGCTGCACACTCTCGTCCAACCACATGGAGTGGCAGGGATCGAACCAGCGTCCCAGAGTTTAGGAGAGATAATGATTTAACACCTATCAGGCGGAATGGTCAAAATGGTGGGAAGCCAGGGGCTGACAATCCCAGCCGTGATCAGTCCCGGGGCTCAGGTAAGTCCCAAGGGATGGACAAGATAACCTCTGGTAAGAAAGAGGAAGTTGTGTGTTATGGCTGCAACAAACCCGGCCATATTCTTAAAAACTGTAGCAGATACCGTCCCACTGTAAATGTAGTGACCCCAGATACTAGTAAACAGGGTAATCTATTGGAGTGGTCCAATACAGCAACAGCTACGGTAAATGGCGTAGAGGTTACCGTGTTGTACAACACCGGCTGTAGTTATCCAGCTTTGGTGGACAGCAAGTTTGTTAAACCTACTGATTATACAGGTAAGACTGTAGAGGTACAATTTGCAAATAAGAGTAGGGAATCCCTTCCAGTTGTTTATATCAATCTTGATTCGCCCTATGTGAAAGGACGAATTCAAGCAGCTTGCTTGTCAGGGTTGTCGCATGATGTTATTTTAGGATGTAGGTATGTATTGCCACAACCTAATCCTACGACGTGTACACCTGTACACGTGTGCTCTGTAGAGACTAGGTCTATGAGACGAAGGTCAGGGCCGAAACCGATGAAACCCTCGACTTCGCCCATAGATAATTTGCTACCTGGCGAATTAAGAAGACTTCAAGAGGAAGATTCTACCCTTAATAAGATACGCGGGTATGCAAAGGACAAGTCAGTGCGGAACTTACCCGACGGTGAGGTAGAGTTCGCACTGAAGCGAGGTATCTTGTACCGATACGCTCGAAAGGGGACCGAGAGGTATAAGCAGGTAATTGTACCACGGTCTAAGCGGGATGAAGTACTTAGGCTTGCACATGAAGGTTTACTTGGTAGTCACATGGGTGTGGCTAAGACGCGAGATAGGTTAGTTAGGGAGTTCTATTGGCCTGGTGTGTATGGTGATGTAAGGAGGTTTTGTCTGTCGTGTGACAAGTGTCAGCGAATGGCACCTAAGACCTCACATCGCCCAGTGCCGCTAGGAACTACCTCTCTTATTGATGAACCTTTCTCACGGGTGGCTATGGATTTGATAGGTCCGATAAAGCCCGCAGCGGAAAGTGGCAATCGTTATGTGCTAACGATTGTCGATTATGCTACCCGATACCCGGAAGCCGTTGCTTTAAAGAACATCGATTCAGTTACGGTAGCTGAAGCGTTGTTAGGGGTCCGGTCTAGAATTGGTGTACCAGACAAAATATTAACTGACCAAGGGACGCAGTTTGTTAGCCAGGTGATGGAGGAAGTAAACCGGTTACTTTCTATCAGGCACCTGACTACTACCCCTTATCACCCACAGTGTAACGGTCTTGTGGAGCGTTTCAATGGGACATTGAAACAAGATCTAAAAAAGTTATGCGAAAATCGACCTAGGGATTGGGATAGATACCTTCCCGCGATACTTTTTGCGTACCGCGAAGTACCCCAAGCTAGTCTTGGATTTTCGCCGTTCGAGCTAGTTTATTGGGGGACAATGAGAGGACCCATGGCTGTATTGAAGCAGTTGTGGACGGATGAGAAAGCTTTGTTATTTGGGGAAAATAATGTGATATTAATCTGCCAGCCCTTCTCTAAGGTTGATTTTTTTAAAAAAAATATTTGATTCTGTTTATTTGATCATATATATATATTCATTGCAAAGGATAACTGAGTATTAAGCATGAGTGAAAAATGTTCAGTACATACCACATTTCTGTTCATGATAGAAACCAGAATGGAACAGGCCTGAGTCTGAAAGGAAAACACTATGATGTTATATTGCAGCTAGCTTCAAGCCAACAGAACATAATCACAAACTGTCACATGCAAAATAAACCCATTTTAATTATACTGCACACTGATGAGAATGAAAATAGATTAATACTGATTTTGTTTACCGAATGAATGGCTTAATCTAAACTCACAAATTTCCATTAAATATTGGTCAAACGTGACAATTTTTATAAAGTTGTTAAGAAAGCAAACACCTAGTGTAATGATTCAATTTTCAACATGACAAGAGTCTAAACATCTTATTCTTTATTGAGGAGCTCAGTCATTTCTGACTCAACATTACTGATGTATCATAATCACAAATTATATACAATCACCTATGCTTGTCTTTCTGTGTGTCTCAGTTGCCAAACAAAAGGATGCCAGTTTGAAACTGTGTGATTTGGATTTTCAATGTAGCTTAAACAATTTTTCAGTCATATCACTATGTCTGCTGTGGCTTTTTGTAGTCATATATAGCACTGAGGCATCTTGCTGCAGAAATATTGCATGATGTCCCACCTAGTCACATTATCCTAATGCCAGGTCAACCAGTCCTAACACTAGCCTCTTAATGATGAGCACTAAGGAAGGCAGCTTTTAGTACTATTTGTTCAAGTCTTTGGTATGACTCAACCTGGGCTCAAAACCCATGACCTTACGTATCCAAGGTGAACACTCTAACCACTAGGCCACTGGAGCTGTCTGTGAGAGAGACAGAGTTGAAAGCATGATTCATTTGTATTTGCATATGGAGGAGGGGGTTCAGGTATGTATGTAAAATAGACAGTATTAGAAATATTGCCTAGATTTAGAGATGATCTGGAAAGTGAATGGCTAGAATTCACTTTTACCCACACTACCTGGTAGGCAGGTTAATCTGAGGATCAACGAATCCTGGCTTCATCAAGAAACTTGGAATCTATTTTGATTTTGTGGGTGGGTGCCTAATTAAATATAAATTTTAATCCATCCTGTATAAATGCTATTTCTTAAAAACAACACAAAAACATGATCTTAGCCAGCTTCTGAAAAACAAATTGTACCTAATCCGAAATAAATCAGCGATCAATAGTGCTGTTACTGACCATTAAATGAACTATTCATTCACAACACCTCAGAGAGAATTATTTATGAATGACATATAGATGATATAACAAATTTAAACAGAATAGTTTTCTACAAGATTCTTTTGTCAAAAATTTGATTAAATTTTTAAATATCAGGCCACAGATGAAGATCATAAAGATTAACAAAACAAAGTGAGATTAATTTGACTGGCATACACCCCAGAAGCTTAAAAGATTAAACCCACAGACCACCTTGTTAATACAGTTAGTTAATCAAAACTGCTAGAAAGCTTGAAGATCAATATCAGGCTTTTAATTCTACTGCTCTGGTCCTACTGCACTGATCAAGCTGAAGATAATTGATAACTGGCTTCAAGATACACATAAAAGGATCTATATCTTTACATATAAAGCATTGGATTTAAATGCCTATGCTACTTAGTGATAAGCACTTGTAAAATTTCAACAAAAAAATTACTTTCTGGGCATTATCCTATCTATGGGACCAAATCCAGCTAACACAATTCAACACCATTGTATCAGATAAAATCTGGCATGCCTCAGAGGTCAATTCTAGGACCCTATTTCTTTATCTTGAACAAAAGCAACCTGCCCCAGTATATGGAGAACAATGAAATTGACATGCATGGGATGACACAACATTCCACACATCAGGAAAAGGAAAACAATCTAAGTAAAAGTGCATCAGGATACTAATCATACCAGTAAATGGTGTTAAAACAAAAGAATGTATAACATAATAAAAAGACCATTGTAATGCTGCTAGAAACATCAGGACATCTAGTGTAGAATGTCATAAACTCCTGTGAGCATATGCTGATTATAAGCAATCTCAGAATCATCAATCTGACAATATCTATAATAATCTAGCTTCCAAACTAGAATTTAAGAAATGTCAACCAAGTTACATAAGTGAACCAGTCAAACCTATCACAACAGTCACCTTGGATGTAGTACAAAATCCCCCTGCAACATGAAAAATACTACATAATCCCCTCTCCCAGTCTATGTTTTCAAAACCATCAGAAGCTTACGGTTCTATTTCAAAATCTGATAGGAGAATAAAGAGAAATGTGACATGCCATCCTCATACCTCTTATTTAATCATGTTTATCCAATAAAAAAATGTTTTAGCTTTTAAGTAATTGCACATGTTGAAAGCATCTTGGTACTTGCCCATTGATAATAACCTGGGCAATAGAACCAAACATAGAATGCCCATGTATTGTATAGAAGCTTTTTACCAGTGCCTGTAAAGGCAACAATCATTTTGTTTTCAAGTTAACAATCCTTTTAACTGAGCTATAAATACCCATCCTTTTTTTGTGCAAGGCAGAAGTCAGTCTTGGAAGGGAAACCTGTGTTGAACCATAAGGGTTTGTCACATGGTCAACATTTAGTTGATCACATGACTCCAGTCCAAAAGTCATTCCTCTGAATAAGGTCTTATGATAAGGTCAACAGGGAAGTCATAATCTGTTGTGCTACAGAAAGGTGTCTATTAGTAGGTCTTTTATTGCAAATGGCTGTAGTCATTCTAGACATCAATTTTGTTTACAGAAATATGGCATTTAGATGGTTTCAAATCTAATACACCTGTGGTATTTAATGACCTGACAATCAGGCAAAAATTGAAGGTTTTGATTGAATACAGTCTTTATAGGAACAAAATTAACTATTAATTTCACACTAATTCATTATATCATATGTATATATGTTACAGTTAATGTACACTGGATATCTCACAGCCATAACAAACACACATGTAAAGCACTTTAACTCATCACTAAAATCATCCATTATCAAACCTTGTCTTTTCATAAATAAAGTGATGTATTAATAGTCACCTACTTTTCAAGGTTGGCTGCCTAATATTCTGTTGTTTTTTTTAAATGAAAATAATAATTTCTCCATGCTTTCAGCAGTCAATGGAGTTTAGGAAAATACGCATGCACAAGAAACCTTCATTTGATAAGGAAGACATCACTTAGTAAAATAATTTTTCTGGCCTATAATAATAATAATAATAATAATAATAATAATAATAATAATAATAATAATAATAAAGTGATGTGTCGAATTTTGAAAACTCTTAGAAGCTTTGGTTAAAGGAGTTGTATCAAAGTCAACTTAATTAAAGTAGAAAGGGATAGAGATAGTTAGATGAATATTTTCATTTCATCTCTGAACGTCAAAGGGAATTCGTTCTAGCCGACGTAACATGACCGAGTCAGATGCTATGGTACAAGAGAATGACATAAGACCTTTCCCCAAAATCGACCGGTTAAAGGGCAGCAACTAGCTATAGATGATTGTTCAAAGTAATGATTAATTACGGCATGATTAGTTGTTTAGTTGTCTTGTCAATCCAAAAATTCTACGGAACAGGTTTAGGAAACAGTCTATTCCGATTGGTTAATATGGATTTATGGGCGTAACTCTGTAAGAAATTAAAGGTTTTACTTTAGTAAAATTCTTTAGTCTTTAATCTTTCGCAAGGGAAGTTAAAACGATTCCGAGATCGTGTAAGACGTTATCTCGTGATTTGGCAGTAAAGCGAGAGTTTTGTCTCAGCAAGTAGGCAAACTCTACATTTTGAATTCGTAAAAAGTACGTCTTCATTATAGAGTAAGGGGCCAGATAGTTGTCTCAGTTAGGAGACGGACTATACGTGAGGTTCGTGGAAACGAATAAAGAAACGGCAAAAGGTACGCAATCTTAGTTTCCCGATTTTAATATGTTATTTCATTTGTTGATCTATTTTGCAAATGTATTCCTGATATGATGTATGTATGTCTTTTTTTCATTTTGCAGGATTTTAGTGAAATGCTAGTCATGGCATTTTATTCTTTGATTTCCTAATTATCAATTCATTTGGAGAATTGGCAAGATTGAATGTAATTAAAATTTCATTAGATTAGTTGAAAAGATTGCATGTAATTGAATCTTGAATACATAGGAGTGATTAGGAATTTAAATGAATTAAGCTTAAGGAATGATGGGTAATGTTTCATAGTTTATGGATTAACTCTGTTTAGAATGAGTATGACCTAACATTACATGTATACCATATACTAGTTTGTAATATTTAATTGATCACTTAAGTGTATATCTACATGCTAGTTTGTAATATTTAATGGGTCGAGTAAACTATTTTAGAATAGTTAGATCTGGAGGTCTAAGCCGTATGTAACTTAACAGAGTAAGAAGTCATGGGGGGTTTACATACGGGTTCATACGGCTGAGTTGAATTTAATTGACCATCCCTAGCGTGATCTGAATTAAGGTCAGGACAAGCACTGACCGTTTATGTAAACATAACAGTTAGGGAGCAATGAGTTACTGCGGCAGAATTTATGCCTTTTTTTTTCTGAGCCGAATTAATGTAAAAATATAAATATACTTGGGAATGTGACCTATTGTCTATTGCGAGACATTTTATTTATTGAAGGAAACAGCTTTCCTGGATTCACATGAGAAATCCCTGAACAATCACAGGACCAGAACAAGTTCTACGCAGAAATCTAAGTCCAGAGACGATTGTCAAGTCAGAGTTCGATGGACAAAAGTCCAAGACGAAAAAGCTTGACAAAGATCGACAGAGCAGGGACGAACGGAAGTCTTGATGTCCGCATAAAATAGGTGATGAAGTCTCTCATCGTTGCACTCAAAGGTCACATCTCATTGGCAAGGAAGATAGTAATTTAACGTTGAAAGTAATTTTACATTTAAAGAAATTTGTATTGTCTTTTTATTTGAGTACATGTTAGTACCATTTTCCTTCTTTTTGTAACCAAGTCATTGAGTTCTTTTCATTTTTAAATTCTGTTGATAAACTGATTAAATTTTATATTTGTTCATTGAAAGGGGGGGGTCGTAGTGTTTATTTCTTCAATATACTTGTTCAGTGATCTGCATTCTTCTTTCTATCTATCCACACTGGGTAAATTACACCGCGGAGATCATTCCCTAGCAACGAACCGTAGCGAAAGAGGTTGGTGTGTTTAGAACGCCGCCAATTTGTCAGAAATAATAATAATAATAATAATAATAATAATAATAATAATATAAAAAATTGAATCAAAAGTAATAAAAACATTAATAATAATGGTATCTGGTGCATGGCACTTCTTTAAAAGATTTTAACAGGGGGAGGTGGTTCAAACAACACAGCAGTCTAAAAGTTACACTTTTAAAAAAAATCCCAATAACATTTGGTATCTTAAATATGATTACCTCATCAGAAAAAGAAATAGCCAAAAATTTTGTAACATGCATTTTTAAATAAAATCACTAAATTGAATCAGCAAAAAACAAAAAATAACCTTAAAGTTGCTACTAACCTTACAGAAGAAGCGAACATCATCACTGCTGACTGCCTGCACTAGGGTGTCTGACAGGGGCCAGAAAAACACCTAGAAGGAATTAGTACCAATGTTATTCAAGACATGCAGCATATCCACTTGGAAAAAAGATACAAACAACTCATTAACCCCTGGAGGTTTTTGTCATTTTCACCTGAAATGTTAATAGGAAATGCATTTTGGAGGCTACTTCTGAATACATCAACTTCCAAGAGTTGTTAGAAACATTGTTTTTCTATTGGCTATTTTGCTCTTTATTCCAAACACGCATCTTCTCCAGCTTCTGCAAAGGTTTGACTGTTTGTGTGCAGTTTAGACTGGTCTGCCTTAACTCTGAGACCAAAAAAATGTCTAAAATCCAGACACAAGATAGGATTCTGGCCACATGAGAATTTTGGTGGAAAAAAAATGGGTTCAAAAAATTATGTTTTACCCTCTGTATTTTGTAATGCAACTAGAACATAAAGATTATTTGGTATCATTGTAGAGCTACATCTCTCTACCTTTCTATAATGCCATCCACTTGAGTGTATCATACATGACATTGATGCTACAGAGCTCCTAATGTGTACACAAGGCACAAAGGGTCAATGAAATAACATGACAATTTTGACTTTGGTTGGTTCATACTTGCTGAATATAAAACACTACCAAAATCATGTCGCAAATATGTCATTTTTCAACAAAAAAATTAATCTCAATGACACAAGTTTGTAATGATGTTATTTTGTTTTTAGCTAAATGTTATTTACATAAATAATTTCAATTAAATTAAATGTTAGCTAAATAATTTCAATGACTACAAGAAGAATATAATCTTCTGTTTAAGAGTTCAATGTTTAACATGTACTGTCTAATAGAAATGTTACATAATGGATATTAACACAAGAAAATTGCTTTAATAATAATAATTATTATAATAACAATTACACATGGTTTGATATCAATAAATGGCATGTGTGTGCATGTGATTTCGATTTTTAATGTAGCTTTAACACTAACCTCTTAATGCAGAGCACCAAGCGAGGCAGCTGTTAATACCATTTTTGTTAAGTCTTTGGTATGACTTGGCCAAGGATCGAAACCTGTGACCTCCCACATAATATATAACATGTATATTAATGATTTGCATTCTAACTGAAGTTTAGCCATAGCATGTACGCTTTACAAAAGTTAATGGTTGGCCTTTTAATTGGATTCATGCAATAGCATACACACTTTACAAAGGTTTTATGGCTGGTCATCTAATTAGATTCATGCCATAGCATGTACAGTTTATAATGGTTAATGGTTGGCCTTCTAACTAAATTCAAGCCATAATAAGTACACTTATGAAGTTTAATGGTATACATTCTAATGGGATTTAAACCATATCAAGTACAATTTACAAAGGTTGATGGCTTGCCTGCCAACTTGATTCCATCCGTAAGATGTGCACTTTGCAAAGATTAATGTTGCAGGACAGGAAGTGTATGTGTGTGATTTAGATTTTTAACGTAGCTTTAATAATTTTTCAGTCAGAGAGCTACAATGTCTGCAGTGTGACAGTTTATAGTGATGGTTAGCATTGGGGCATCATGAGGCAGACACGTGGCATGACAGGAGAGGAAGTAGAAGTGATATCCCATATAAATTATTGTAATATAATTCATCACTTGCTCTCTTTTTAGGAAGCATTATTTGTAAAAAAAAAAGGGCAGAAAATACAAAAAATTAAAACTATGGCATATGAATTGAAAACGGCATAGAGCTCTGGAGAAGGTTAATATTTGCAAATTCTATGCAAACTGACTAAAAAGCATACATACAATTTGCAGTGCATTTAAATAAGGACTGCTCCATTTCAACATACATGGTACCCAGTAAAGGCAGTTTTTAAAAATATATCAGAGGGAACATTATTTCACAGAGTTCATATTAAAATTATAAGAAAATTCTAAATTGCATCCATGGGTGGGTCCTAATACAAATCAGTTTAAATGTATTTTGATCCTAGCAAAATGTTTTCAGCATATACTGCTACTGCACAACTAGCCTGCTTTATGTTTTCTTTTGTCAATATAAATTATAATATGATCAATTAATTTAATTAATTTGACAAATATAAATTATGCTCCTGATACATGTTTCAGATGTTTGTACCTGTTTTAATACTGAATCAATATCTCAATACTTGCCCCAAAACTAAGCCATATAGCTGAATGTACACTGAAGCAAACCTTGATTACTAAGATACCTGATACATTCAGAAAGGCATCCAAAACTACCTTGATGATGTGTCTGCAATCCCAAGTTTTATTGTTTTGCAACCTTCATGAAATACTTCATCAAACAATACAACTTGTTCCATTCCAGCTTGTAAAATACCCAGTTTCTTAACTCCTAGAGTATGAAAATTTTTACTTACTGGGTATCTTTCCAATATGGTATAGAAAAAAGTAGGACTCAGGCGGTGATCTCTGCAAATATAGTAATTAGAAAAATTATTAACTCAAATATGCAACCAGACTTATATGCCCTTTAAATATTTGTTTATTCCACATCTTTATTTGATTCAAAAGATGTAATTAACGTGATAATAAAAAAATAGAGCTGCTGTTTATTTTGTGCAACAATAAAACACGTTTCCGCTAGAATCATATCAAAATATGGTCGACACTTAATTAGGTTCACAGAAAAATGCTCACAGATGGAGTTGTTACGGTAAATTGACACATTTTACATTAATTACAACAGGACACATTGCATTTACAATGGTTACACTTTAAAGGATCTAAAAGAACAAGAACAAAAATTTCAACTGATAAAAAAAATTATTTAATCGGTTTTTTTATTAAAGTACTGTCTTCACTAGTTGTGACATTTTCATTGATCAAAATTTTCTTGAGTATTGTTAATTACAGTGTACTAATAATGCCATTTGGAAAAAAATGTAACAAAAGGCACAAGTTATCGAGGGACATATGTAATACATAGCTAATATTTCTATCTGCACATGGATTAAATATTCAGATCATTATCAATGAAAGTAAACATGTTTACTTCTATCTGAATGTAGGATATTAGTTTTTCACTTGGAGATTACTAAACCTGTTGACAACTTTGACTATTTTTGAGAGACTAATGTATATTCAGGCTCTATATTTTGTTCTTAGATTTTTTTATATAATGTTGTTTACATGAACAATTATTCATTCTTGCCTTAATATCTGAAGCAGAATCAGTCTTATTCTTCTATTCAGTTTTTCATCTGGGTAGATATATTTATTCAAATTATTAACCACTGGAACTACAAAGTGCTCATTAATATTCCATGACTACAATATTAATTTTACAGGACATTTTGGATTGTATTTTTGTGATATATCAAAAGACTATTAAAACATCACACCATTACAGGCCACAGGCACATTAACAAATTCAAGGCTACAGGAACATCAACACATTTAATATCTGAATTTATTTGGAATACCTCTGAATTCAATTAGAACATCATACATTTCAACATATGATCAACTAATATAAACATTTGGGATATAATTTACAATGTTGTAGGTTTGTTTTAATTTTCACTTTGTATTGTAGGAAAATGAATTTGCTGAATTTTACAAAAACTGTTGGTTGTGGCTCTTTTCTGTTATTTCATAGTTTAAGACATATTTATTGCAGATACACATATTCTATCTCACCTGGTGTACAAAACATTCTTCAGACCTTCCCGTACAATATCAATCACCTGGTTTTGATAATACGCTTGATCCTGTTGAAAAGACAAGAATTGCATGGAACATTATAACACAACTGATACACCACTAAAGACTCTAAGAAAAGTAAGTTGCTGTGACATGCATTTTAAAACTCAATACCAGTTATCAAACTGAATGTGCTTATAAACTGTTGAAAAAAAAGACAAGAATTCCATGGAAAATTATATCCGAACTGATACACCATTAAAATAATAAAAAAAAAGTAGGTTATTGTGACTTTTTTTAAAAACCGAATATCAGTTATCAAATTTCAAACTGGTTGTCCTTATAAAGCTTGAGTGTCGATACAACTGACCTAACTGCAAAACCTAAATGTATGAACCATGCATGAAAAGTATGTCTGTCACCCACTATTCAATAGCAGCATGACTGATATTTAAAAGTTTCAGAGTAATGGAGTCAAACTGAAGATAAAAAAGGGAACAAAAATTTGATTACGCTATCATTAGTATAGTAATGTAGTAGAAGTTAAAATATACCTTGGGAAAAACACATGCAAATTATACTGATAGAGCCTGCATAGATCGCATCAATCTGTATGCTCATAAACCAAGAACTATCTACATTTAAAATAGAGGCATCAATGGAGCTCATCTTAGCCCTTTAAAGGAGGCAATGAAACAAAATATTCTGGGCAATCTAAAGTATGTGCTCAAGCTCTGGTAAGATCCTATATATGCTGCAGGCACTATCTACTGGGCACCTGCATCATTTACAGGTTAACAGTACCTGGTCCAGATACTGATACTGACGACAAGCTACTAGAAGCCTCAGCTGTATGGAGTGTGACAAGATTTCATGTGAAACAAGAGACCCTTGGAAGGACTGATGCTCTACTGCTGAAATGAATTTCCAGATGGGACTGTTTCTTCTTTTTAACTGTCATGTGTTGAAACCACATATGATCTGCTTAAGCAATAAGATTTTCAAATTAGTGATTATGATTTTTAACGTAGCTTTAAAAAATTTTCAGTCGTATCGCTACGATGTCTGCAGTGTGGCAGTTTATAGTGATATCAAGCACTGGAGCATCATGCCGCAGACATGTAGCATGATGTCCCACCCAGTCACATTATCCTGACACCAGACAGACTAGTCCTAACACTAACATCTTAATGCTGAGTGTCAGGAAGAGGCAGTTGTTAGTACCATTTTTGAAAGTTTTGGTATGACTCAACTGGGGATCGAACCCACGAACTCCCGCATCCGAGGCAGACGCTCTAACCACTAAGCAAAACAAGCGGTTACTTTTCAAATTAGTTACCGTGACAACTAATCTGGATGTAAGATCCATACTAGGGATAAAACAATACTGAGTTGATGCATGATACAAAGCCTGTGATATGACACACATATATACACATATGACTGTCTTTCCACCTTTGGAATGTTGGTGGTGCCTTTTATGCATGTTGATTTACTGGTGTTATTTCCAGTAATACAGATTATTGAGAGACATAAATATCTTAAATTCCTATTTGATCAATGACAAGATAATGAAAATACTTTCAAAGACACTACCTGTGTATATACAACTGACCTAACTGCAAAGATCCAGGATGATATGATCTATTCAAGCTCTATCAGTATACTTTAATTTTGATTAACCCTTTCATCACAACAGACAGCTTAACCGTTCCAGGGAAACTATATCCATTAACACTATGGACCGACTTTTCGGTCTGGGGCAGTGTTCTTCTTTAACATTATAGTACCTGACTAAATATCTTTCTGGGTACCTCTAAAAACTTCCATCTGGTAATGTAGATGTTTGGATGATCTCATGAGTTTAGCTTGTATACAACTAGAAATAACGAACAAAGTAGGAACTTGTAACGTGTTTTTCTAATGCTGAAATTTGTATCCAAAATGGCGGCGTTTGAGGGAATTTTAGAGGAGAGTTTTCGGAGGATTTAAATAATTTCGACCTGGTAAATTTGGATAAAAATGAGAGAAGACATGTGGAGAGAAAATGGAATGCACTTGTGGGTGACAGTGATGACGATGAAGATGACTTTGAAGGTTTTGAACCAGAGGAATTGTACATTCCACGTGGGGTTTTTTTTGGACGAAGCCGAAAACCAAAGAGATTTGTTTCAGTTTTCTGACAGAGTTGGGCACACCTGAGAGTTAGATGGCTCCAGGAAAGCTTCAGATTTTTTTCAAATATTCTATTCAGATGAAGTTTTTGGAAAAATTGTCCGTTTAACGAAATTAAATGTGACGATCAAACATGGCAGAGACGATAATAGGTGTGTGGACAGATCTCACCTTAGAGATCATTTTGGTTCATTTTATAGAATTTTATATATTATGGACACCATGAAAGAATGACTTGTGTTGCTACTGTGATTATTCAGTAGTACATCTAGGGTAAATTGAACAAGTTTTGAGAACTTTCTAAGTTTTCTAAGAGGTAATAAAATAATTACTTGTATTTTACCTGTTGTGTTACCTGTTTGTACCTGCATTTTAACAGTTGTAATAGATATGCATATTTTTTATTGAATTAGTCATAAAATTAGATTTTTACCCTTGATTTTGACACCTAATCCAGCCAGATATCTTTAACATTGGCAAAGTTATGTTGTTTCAAAGTCCACAAGTCATTTTGCTTTACAACTCCAAAGTTGCCTAGTGTTGAGGACTCTATGCCTACAAAGTTACTTAGTGATGAAAGGATTACCTGGAGTTTTTTGCCCTAGGTACATTTTAACTACTACATTACTTTTGTAATAGTAGAGCAGTAATTTTTTTTCCTTTTTCTCTTCAATTGAACTCAGCAATTTTTTTTTCATGGTAGCTCCATTCAACTCATTTTCGACACCAGGCCCTGCATTTTGCATAATTTTAATGCTCTGAAAACATCTTATTACCAATTTCATGTCTTACTTTTTCTTATATCTTGTCAGGTACACAATTCAGACTTTTAATATCTTGTCAGGTACACAAATAACCCTCCAAAAATCCCAGTTTAACTTGCAAGAAACTGTAGTACAATATAAATACTACAAAAACATTGTGTTTACATTCATGAAGAAAGCCAAGAACGGTTGATATCAATACAGAACATTTCTTCATAGAAAACTTACAAGTTAAATATACTTTACGAGTAACATACTGTATATTCCCTAATTAATACCCCCGTGCTGTTGCAGTTCCATAGGGTGGGGGCTGGTATTAGAGCACAATAATGAAACTAAAGTTCTTCTGATGTACTTTTATATTAACCAAATGCAAATTGGTGGGAGGGGGTATTTCTGCCATTGAACCACTGTCAATATTAACACAGTTAAAATGATTAATCAATCAACACATTTTCTCTCTTAACAACTGGTAATTCTTAGAACCTGCCACCAAGCTATTGCATAATATTTAACACTATGTGTGTGCCTGTGACTTTAGTAATTTGTACACAGACATATACCATGTAACATTTACCCCACTGAGCAGCTGGTTAGAGTGGAACTGATAATTCTTTAAACTTGCCATCCAGCAATTGCATCATGCATAACACTACCCATGTGCCTGTGACTTTTGTAATTTATACATTGATATATGAATTGAAAGAGTGATTACAGAATTTTAACAATTCTTGCTTAAGTTTAAAAAATTTTTGTCCTTAAAAATGGGGAGGAGGGTGTTAATTAGGGAATACATGGTATAGGTAACATTGACTGGCTACAGACCTTTATCTTAGATTCCTTTTTCTTTTCCTTGACAGCAGACTGGGCCCGTGTTGTAATCGGAGACGGATCTAGACTAGATTCAAAATTTAGTAAGAGTCGTATCTGCAAGAAACCAATATTTTTAGTACATTACATTTCTTGAAATAAACCCAATCATAATACCTTAAGAATATGACAAGTCCAGTCCCACCAAGCTAAAATGTTAGCTATAAAAATTAAGTTGTCTGCCCTCATACTACAGTCAGGCATAGTGATCTCCCCCTTACATATAGTTACTGTCACCAGATCCCATCTAAACTACATTTACTTTTAGAGAATGTATGCTCTGTCAGTAAAATGGGGACATTGGGAGGATGTATGTGAATTATAATTGGGCACATACTATTGCAGAACATATTTTGCTCCAAAAATGGGTTTCTGTCTCAAGTGAAGAAATATATCATGGTCAATTGCATCAAATGATGCAGACAAATCTAGGAGAGTGAGGACTAATCTTTTCGCTATCTAAAGCAGAGGGAAGATCATTTACTACTTTCAGAAGAGTAGTTTCAGTACTGTGGCCAGGGCGATATGCAAACTGTACATTGCTATAAAGACTGTTTGAATTCAGCTGAGATACAAGCTGGATTATAACAAATTTTTCTATGATTGTTTACATAAATATGACAATAAAAACTGGACAGTATTTCTTTAAATTGTTATGGTCAAGTGTTGATTTCTTCAGCAAGGGATTTACAATGGCAGATTTGAAAAATGGTTGATTTCCATAGATGAGAGAGAGAAGTATTAATAACATTAGTTACTGAAGGATTGCTAGCCAATGAGAAACAATCTCAGAGGAAGAAGTAGCAGCTCCAACCCACACCAGACTCAACCTTCAAATGCTGCAAGGACTGCCACTCCCATGTTAGGCTCCATAGCCACAGCAAATGCTGCACAACCACCAACTGGCACACTTCCATTGTCTCTTGAGACATACAAATGCCAACCACCACCCACAGTGAATGCAATATTGGATCTAAGCACTCATTCAGCAGTGATGTTGGAATTGGATCAAGCTCACACGACTCTGATGCACTCTTCATCACGATTGTATGTACTAAATCCATAGAGAAAGGTTCAATTGCTGCTAACTTTTACAGCTGAAACTGTATGGCGATGAAAAGTCAATTCAAAATGTGTGGTCTAATTTATCTCAATTGATTTGTACTTTGTCATGGAAGAAATTTGCAAACAGGTTCAGAAGGTTGATTGGAGAGAAGGTACATTATGATTCACTATAGCACGCTTCGTTATAACATGAATTTGATATAACATGGTCATGGCATGGCTCCTGAAATTTTTATAAACATGTATTTTTCTAGCACACAGAAAATTTCTTTCTTTAAAGTATGAAAAAAACCGTAAAAAGTTTATTATCATTTTGGGGAAGAGATCTCGCATGAATAACAGATTAATACAAGACGATCAAGGATTGGCTTCTGAAATTTTATAGGTTAAAAAAAGGAATATTTTGCCGAGCTTTTTTTATGCAAAGGATTTGCAAAATACAATCAGGATGTATTTAATATCCAATGCATTGGATTTGGTATGGCATCATGTATACTTTGATCAGAGGCATATTCTGGTTTCTGGTTTTGTATGCTCTCTGCTATACTGAGCATAAAAAGCAGAGAACCAGACTAACATAGTCATATTATGACAGAGTAATTTCCCCTGATTCTGTGAGCTCTCATGCGATTCTGTCGAGCTCAGCAAGATGTTGTCCAGATGTTCAACCTCAATTCTTGTTGCACTAAAATGTGATTTCAAAATGAAAACAGCGTGCACTTAGAATCATTAGCAAAGAAAATGAAAGAAGCAGAACTCAAAAGAGTAAATGTGGATCTGACTAATGAAAAATGGAGAAAATATTCCCTTGACTAGAATACGGCAGTTCCAAGGCATCGGCATTACTGGTGTGACTTCATGATAGCGAAAACTGCACACGTGAATAATCCTGTCATGACAGTGTGAAGAATTTTTAAAAATTTGCCCTTGATCACCACAAGATATCTTTTGAACACATTATTACCTAAAACATTCTTTCAGAACAAAGAAATAAGTAAACTTGTAGACAAATCCATTATTTGGATTACAAATTCAGGGGGTTGCTGCAGATTTTGCTAACTTTGCTGCAACTAAAGAAAGATCTAAAAGTTCAAGTGTAATTTGTTAAAGAGAAGATGAATCATTAGCCTCTTTGATTTTTGGATAAATGTGTTTTCGGAAAAAGTACAATGAAACCGATGATAAACCACATTTTATGACAGGCAGTAAATTAACTGTCGTTTTATTAAAAAGATTTATATGGAGTTTTGTATTGGCTTATATGTAATGTGTTGGTCTATAATATTGCTAAAAAAATTATAAAAAGACTTAAAAGTACAACTTTAAACTGAAAGGAAAATGAACTAATGAAAGTATCCTTTGAATGGATAATGCATTTGTGTATTAATTGTGCGTGTTGGTTTATTTGCATTTGAAAAAGAAAGACAGAATGTTGTGCAAATTGCAATATCCTATTCCAGCTAAAAAAAAGTATAAATTAGATCAAAATTTGTTGGTACATTTTTGGCACACACACCCAGTTGTTACACCAAAGGTTTTTTTTACCCTCATTTTTAAACTCCTGGGGGGTACACTGTAACAAGATTAAGTTGCACACTGTCTTAAACTATGAGACAAAAAGGGCAATAAATAAAATTTTGTGGGAGCAAAGTTATTCATTGATATGACGTGTGATGACAATAGTATATAAGTTTCATGGAAATCCATTTAAGACTGCTGGGCTAACAGGACAAAAGGATTACTATATACTGATGGAGGGAAAATCCAATAATCAAGGATGAAGGAAGAGAAAACTGCTAAATTCCAACTCTGAAGATTGTGGGAGACATGACACTGAAATAGCGGGAAAGTTAAGAACTTTAATGCTAAGGGTCTGAACAGGATGCTGGGGATATGCAAACCAAAGTGATTTTTAAGCTGAGCAACAATTAGGAGATGCCCTGACCTGCTTGGAAGTTAATAACTGTCCCCATGACTTGCATGATGAATGTTTGGATTTCTCATGCCAACAAAATCATGGCTATTACAGATTATTTTGTATGAAGAAGAAAAATGAAAACCTACCATCAATAAGCATCCTTTAGCTACTTCCTTAACCATGGGTACACCAGTCACTGAAAAAGTTCAAATATAAAAATGAATACATCAAAAAGAGGTTTGAAATCTAATCAAATTTGCCAGATAAGTCAAGTCAGATATTTTAAAATTTGGTCTGGGAGCAAATCTGGCTTGCCAGACAGATACAAGTGTGTGTGTGTGTATATATATATATATATATATATATATATATATATATATATATATATATATATATATATATATATATATATATATATATTACTATATATGGCAAATATTTAAAATGCCATCACACTGAAACATACATTTTTTAAAACCTTAGAAATAATACAAAGTGTAAAAATATAAAAAATTAATGAAGAAATATTTTTCATAACCTCTTCCTCAATGACATATGCACAACCATGTTCAAAACATAAAATGTACAACAGACATACATGCTAGTTACACAGGAACCTAACAATAATTAACTTGATGACATATGCACAACCATGTTCAAAACATAAAATGTACTACAGACATACATGCTAGTTACACAGGAACCTAACAATAATTAACTTGATGACATATGCACAACCATGTTCAAAACATAAAATGTACTACAGACATACATGCTAGTTAGACAGGAACCTAACAATAATTAACATGGGATTGTCATCCCAACTGAATATTAAAATGGCAGATTGAGTGGGAGTGAGTTAATCATTACTGTTTAACGGTACTTGTTTTATAATCACATTGTGAGTAACTCTCCAAAAACAATTTTTTTAAAGTATAAATTGCCTTTTTTTTCAAGATATCTTTAACAACATCACTCCATGAGGTTTCAACAACCATCATATGTACATTTAATAAATTGTGTCTTACTTCTCCTTTTTGTTGTTGCTGATTCACACTAAAACAAAAATCCTTATTTGTTCAAAATGTAAAACATGAAATATGTGAAACAACTGTCACAGTAGAAACTTGGATAATTTTTTTTTCTTGTTTTCTTTTTTTTTCTTTGGAAGTCACTTCTCTATACTAAACCATATTTTTTTAAACAAAGCCTTTTATTAATGAAATACTCATTTCATTTTGTTTCCTTGTCAATGATCTGTGAACAACTGGGATAATTTATTGTAATTTTATTATATGTATATAATAATATTTATAATGAGGTTTGATTTATCAGTTGAAACAAGCTGACCTGACACATAACCATGTCCACTAACTTTTATGCATATAGGATTTCCATGCTTTTGAACTTTTTTCTTTCATTCCACCTCATTTATTTGGTATCATTTAAAAGATTTAGCTGTGATGATAATATAATGTAGGTCTGCTTTTTACCACTAAATCAATAAGCTTCCTTGCTTAATGTGCAAGCCAGACACTAAGCTTAGGGTAGGTCTGTGATGCATAACTAATATTAGTATGCACAATTTTTATTCTCTTTCAGTCACATTTACCATTGACACTCAACAATTTTATTACATCCGGACAAAAATCCTTCTAAAGATAAAGACATAGTCTGCTGCTTATAATCAAAGTCTTGAGGATTATAAGCCCTTCCTCCAGGTGATAAAGGGATTACAGAGTGGTAAAAAGGTAAGCAAATCAGATTCAAGACCACTTCTGTAATATGCCTGCTTATTTCAACTGCCCATGATTCTGATGTCAAAACCTCATATTCATACTCTGATCCAAATTGGATCAGAAGCATGGTTTCCCCAAATAGTAGACCAACCAGTCCCATGCAAAATTACCTTACAAATATCCATATATCTCACTTATTATTGACAGTCCATGACAGTAATGATATTAGCATATATTCCAACTTTGATCAAGATCCAATTATAAATACGGCATTATCTAATTCATCATTATCTAATTCATCGGAGATCTTAGTACTATAAGCATATTTTAAAAGCAAGTTCCATCCAAATTAAATCGAAAATGTGGTCTCCATCATGGTAACAGGATTAGCCAATCAAATGAATGATTGCCTCATTAGTATGCATGGATCTTACTCATTATCGACCTTGTCTGAGATCTTAATGATATAAGCACACATTTCAAGTCCGATAAAATAAGATCGGAAATATGACCTCCAAATTGGTATAAAGATTAAAAAACAAACAAATGCAAGATCTTTTAATTATTATGTTTGGTTCTCACTCATTATCTAACTTGACAGACTTTGACAATACACCCCATATTCCACCACAGATTTATATCGAAACAGAAATATGGATGCCAGGGTAGTAACAAGCAATGATTGACAGAGACATGACAGATGATGTATGATGGACACCTGGACATATCATAAATTCACATGGCTTTACAGCCACAGTTG
Organism: Potamilus streckersoni; assembly: GCA_016746295.1. Classification (NCBI taxonomy): domain Eukaryota; kingdom Metazoa; phylum Mollusca; class Bivalvia; order Unionida; family Unionidae; genus Potamilus; species Potamilus streckersoni. Next base: position 1,175,146 of record JAEAOA010001377.1, on the reverse strand, counting down.
CAAACCCTCCAGGTTCGCAATTAGTGAAAGTAGTGATAAAAATCTGTGAATTTTGACATGAATTCATGTAGCGATCTTCTATACTGGGAATATTTTTTGGAACTAATGTTTAGCATGGGATCCTGCTGATAAACGGAGATTGTGTTCAACAAGAAAATTCAGAATGTTTCAGCATTAGTAGGTTGCAGGTCTTCCATCAATGGCTTAGAATACTCCAGAGCTGAAATCTGCTGGAGTTATTAATTTTCATAACCACTATGTGCTTTTTGCTACCAATGTGCTTCTCTGCCTCTATGCTCAATGCTAAAATTTGTGGCACACTGTGTTCAAAATGTATGGTGTATATCGGTGTTTGATGGCTGAATGCATGGCCAATTTATGGTATATTCCAAACTAACCTTAACTTTTTGTGCAATACTTTTCTTTGTCCTTGGTGGTGAAGACATTTTCAACATTGATGCAGAATGATAATTCAAATCAGTGTTGGTGGTGTGTGTGCAGAGGAAATTCTGGTTAGGCCCCCGTTTCTCTCAAAAGCATTTGTAAAACTACTCTTATACAAATGGATTAAAATACATTAAAATGCTTGCTACCGGGCCAAATGTGTCAATCGGCTATAGTTCTACTAATATCACAACCAGCAATTCTGGACCGTTTCTGTAACTGCCAATATCAAGACTAGCATTTAACTGGAAATCTGTTAATTTCTTGCATGTGGTGTGAATATGTGAATCGCTGAAAAAGTCATGAAATTCATACCAAAATCATGAGGGTTGGCAGCTATGTAAATAAAAAAATTGACAATCAAATTTAATTTGTCCATCACATGTAATTCTTGCTTAAGCATGCTTACAAGGCATAGGCCAAAGCAGTATAATAAAAGTTGAAAACCGTCCACATAATATATTTTCTAAAAAATGGTCTGTCACCAGAACCTAACAAGGTCTTGGGACTCCTCAAGTGTCTAAAGGTCAAACTTTACCTGATTTGTCTCAATAGTATCTGATCCATCTTGCTTACAAGAAAATGTAATGATGCATGACTGCCATATGGACAGCACAAAACTAATGTCTCCCATTCTCTCTTTGCAAGGTGGGGGAAGTGGGTTGGGAGCTCAAATTATAATTTTGGAAGCTGTTTTATATATATATATATATATATATATATATATATATATATATATAAATGAATAAAGAGCAAGATTTGGTAAATAAAAACAACAGCTAGAGTATGCTTATCTGTTGTGAGAAATCTCCACAGAATAATCCAAAAAGGATGAAAGTGTACAATATTCGTAACAACATAGTTACTAGGCATGAATTGAAGTAGTAATTAACAAGTTCAGAATATGGCACCAATCCCTTTGGTAAGCCAGACCTATCCAAGTCCCAGCAGATGAATGTTAAACACTGCCAAACAATCTAAAAGTGGAATTGAAAGGTGGTGCATGTATTATGATTGACTAACATATCTGAACAAGACATGCAGTAATGCCGAGGTAAATATGCTACTGTTGTCAATGAATTAGAAACAAAATGCAAACACTTTACATAATCAATAAACACAAAAAGTAGGTCACTGTGATTTGTACTTTTGAAGGTGAATGCAGCACCTATCCTGTTTATCACTGACTGTACATGCATCAAGTTAGAATAAAAACTTGACACTGATGCTGACAGTAAAAATGCCATGCATTAAAATACTATGGTAAATGTGATCCCAATATCCACCTGTGTTTTAAGGTGTCAATTACTTCAATGAAAGGGTATTAACTTTTAGTCTTTGTATTGATGGCTTTCGAACAAAAGGGACCTACCTGTCTTTGAGTACTCAATTAGATTTTGAATTGCCTTCACAAGCTCTTCCCTGTTCACACCATTTGCAGCTGTAATCTGAAATTGAAAAATGTGAATTATACTGTCATGTCTAAAATTGTATTTTTCAAGTTAATAATAATGATGATGCTACAATAACCACCATGAATTATTTATCCAACTTTAGTCTTATAATAATTCCATTTTTTAAAAACACTGATGCTACAATACACACCATGAATTATCAATCTGACATTAGTAAGAATTCCTTGTAATTTTCATTTGTATAAAAGCAATGGTGCTACAGAAAATCACTATGAATTATCAAACTGACTTTTTAAGATGCATGCTTGCTATAAAGTCCTGTGCTGGCTGGCTGCATTTCATTCTTCTGTCACAATAAAATTTTAAAAACATTACAATTTGTATAGTTCAACTATGTTATGTTCATTCATAAAGCACACTTACCAGCAAACAGTTCTACTATGGTATGTTCATTCATAAAGCACACTTACCAGCAAACAGTTCTACTATGGTATGTTCATGCATTAAGCACACTGAGAAATGGTGCAGCCTGGGAATTTCACATTTATCTGACCTGCCAGGTCAGGTCCTGTGAGCTCTGCCACTAATGTAGGCCTTCCATTTGCACCCCAATCACATACTTTTTTTCTAAAATGCTCATGTTATAAAACTACAGACATGCAAACATCAATACTACAAGACAGCTTTTTCCATTCTGTTGACAAGATGAAACCACGCATCAACAGTTTGCACACAAATTTAGATTTCAAAGCAGGGAACAGACATGATAAAAAAATCAGATAATAAAATATATGGATACACTGGCAGTCAGATGGATAGATATGCATAATTGGAGAGATTGACAGAGAGAAATTTACCTTTTTTGTTTTGAACAGAAGGTTGAAAACATTGCTGGCCCTACTTCCCAGGACCTTCTCTTCCCTGTTCTTGTTACCAGCTTCCATCAGCTCCAACAATGGCTGGACAAGGGCCTAAAAATATGGAAAGGAAAAAAGTTATCTGCATCTCCTACCTTACTAAAATTTATAACAGGATTTAAAAGCATGTTTTGGAGTTTGTTCCAGAAATGAAAATGTCAATGATGGATACACGAATTTATAAATGAAATGAAAACTATACTATTACCGAAGAACAAGATTAGAGGTCCAATAAGAACCTTTTCATTGATGGCACTCTACATAACATAAGAGTTTGATAATAACCAATGTCGCTGAGGACACCCTATATATATTAAGCAAGGTCCGATAGAACCAATGTCATTGAGGACACGCTACATATTGTAATGGATAGGAAATCTAGCTTCTAATATTTCTGAATAACAATAAGATCATTCATCATAAAGCTTTCAGTGGTAAAACAATGTGAGTAGTAGTATTAATACTAGTGTAACTACTTTTTAGGTGGGGTTACAACATCACAGCTAAAAGGGTGGATGTTGTCGACACTGACAACCAAATATCAATTTATTCATTATTACCCACTGTTATTCAATACCAAATGACATCTGTTATGATTATTGGGTATATGTCATCTTCTTATATAAACTGATAATAAATCATCCAATTAACTCTTTAATTCAACAATGTTATTGAGCTGGGAATGCATTTTTAACTTTCCCAGGCATTAGCCTCGTTTCCAATTTTGGCACATTTGCAACAATCCCATCATTATCTGGATTGATGATTAGTGGTCACCTATAACATCACCTGATTTAAATTTAAAACATTTGTTAAAATTGCAAATTTTGACAATTGTGAAATTCACTATATGCATACTTAGCTTACACTGGATTTTTAATTACAATTGTTAATAAAGGTGCAGTTTTGTTGCTATTGGTAGCAAAGTATGGTTGCCCCTGCAAGCACATGCTCGCATAATTTTTCTGTGCGGTTGCTAACCAATCAAACAGCAGAATTTTCCCTGCCAAGCACAGAACTCTCCAGAATTCCATGGAAGGTATAAAAAAGCTTGTCATCATCTCTACTGGGACCTGTTCGAATTTCTGAGGGTCATGTACAATGCAAAGAAAATGTTTCTTTAATAGAAAATTTGGGATAGATCTAAACCCAAGTTTTGAAATCTACATCTGTTTACTAAAACCTTTATGGACATTTATTCATTCATTTTAAAGCAGATACTTCAGCTTTAATATCTGCTTATCAGTTTAGACCGTATTTTCATGATCTTGTATGGTCAAGTCAAATGTTTCTTGTAGACCTTGTTCAAATAATAATGTTTATTACAATGAAATAGCAATAAGAATAATATAAGTGCATGTTTGAATATTGAGCAAATGAGTGTTTTGCAAAGCACTTTCAAATAGTTATTTGTTATATTGTAAAGCTGTTGAGTATTTCTTAAGGCTTTGTACATATGCTGTTAGTTATTATTGTTACAGCCATTGGTTGTTTTCTCAAGGCTTTTTTTGAAATTGACCTATATGAATTTAATGAAAAGTTTTTTTTAGTCTATCACTAAACAACAATTTTAACATAACATCTGAACATTATACCCTGACACAGATAAATGTTAATATCAACTTCTATCATAAAAATTGTTATTAAATTACTTATGTTTGTCCAACTGCACACTACCACTGTGATATAAAATCAATGAGTTATTTGGAAGTGATGCACCTAATATTTTAGTCTTGAAATTTTGCATGTCATCACTAGTCCCATTCTTATTGCAAGGATTCCCCCACTGAATCAGAGAATCACAGTGACCTCTTGGAGTTAAGGTCCAAATTTAACTGGGCCTTTTCTATGATCAGAGCTTATGAGCCACAGGGAAAATAGTTACTGAATGGTCAATAGAAGTTTAATGGCCAATACTACCCTGTAACAATATCAAGAGAGGTCTGATAAGAACCAATGTTATTGAGAATACACTAAATATCATGAGGTCTGATGAGAACTATTTTGATTGACGCTACAAAAAATATCTTTCGGTCTGATAAGAACCATTTTCATTGAGAATACCCTAAATAACATGAGGTCTGATAAGAACCATATTCGTTGAGAACACCCTAAATATCATGAGGTCTGATAAGAATTATTTTCATTGAGGATACACAAAATATCATGAGGTCTGATAAGAACCAATGTCATTGAGAACATCCTAAATATCATGAGGTCTGATAAGAACCAATGTCATTGAGAACATCCTAAATATCATGAGGTCTGATAAGAACCAAAGTCATTGAGAAAACCCTAAATATCATGAGGTCTGATAAGAACTATTTTCATTGAGGATGCACAAAATATCATGAGGTCTGATAAGAACCAATGTCATTGAGAACACCCTAAATATCATAAGGTCTGATAAGAACCATTTTCCTTGAAAACACCCTAAATATCATGAGGTCTGACAAGAACCATTTTCATTGACGACATCCTACACATCATGAGAGGACTGACAAAACAAAAAGATATTTTCAGATGGCATTAATAAATTTGTCACCAAAAAAAGTCATCAACCTTAGTACTTTGTTCCCAATTTTCAAAAAAATGTTACCATCTTCGTATTACAGTATTACCCATTTATCTCAATATCCCTATGACCAAGGTAATACTGGCGAATTAAGCAGATGTTGAGATGAATGGGGGAAGAAGGGGGCTACAATAAAACCCATCAAATTTCATAAAAAAGTGAACTTTTTATGAGGTAACCTGTTGTCACTGTGTGTGTGTGTGTGTGTGTGTGTGTGAGAGAGAGAGAGAGAGAGAGAGAGAGAGAGAGAGAGAGAGAGAGAGAGAGAGAGATTTTGATTTTTAATGTAGTTTTTAAAAATTTTCAGTCATATCACTACGATGTTTGCAGTGTGGCAGTTTACAGTGATGTCTAGCACTGGGGCATCATGCTACAGGATGTCCCACCCAGTCACATTATTCTGACACCAGGATGACCAGTTCTAAAACTAACCTAATGATGAGCACCTAGAGAAGCAGCTGATAGTACCATTATTTATAAGTCTTTGGTACAACTCAGCAAGGGTTTGAACCCACATCCTCTCACATCCAAGGCAGATGCTCTAACTACTAGAAAACCAGAATAGTCTTGTTACTTGGTAGGATTTACAGTGAGATTGTAATACTTCTTATGCTCGTTTTGGTAGCACTCGTATGTGTAAACATTTTGTCTGCAAAGCAGAAACTTTCAAGGCACAATAGTGTTCCAATCACTTTGGAAAATTAATTTGATGCGCTTTTTATTTAAGTTTGTTGCAGACTATCTCTTCTCTCTCTCTCTCTCATGAAGTTAAGTTTGTTGCTGACTTTCATTGTTGAAAGGTGCTTTATTTTTATTGAAGATTATAGTTTGCTTTGATGAAGTGAGCATATGTTATTGAAGTCACCACTAAAGGCAGGCTCTTGAGGACCAAACAAATGCTGCTTTGTATCATCAAATAATTGTAGAACATTGATTAAGACCGATTGTTTTTTTTCTTTTGCTTAGTATTTATACAGAACAATCAGTGCTTCAAATGTAATGTTTTCTTTGAGGTTTAATCAAAACTATAGTTTTGGATCCATTTTTTTCAGATAAAGAAAAAAAAATTTAAAATGGGTCAATCAATTGTAGCTTCATTCTTTAGCATGGCTAACTCAGAGCATACAGTATCCAGGTCAGGTGTACACAAAAACGGATTATGATTTAAAAATGCACTGTTCAGATGCATTTGTCAATATGAACAAAGGATTTGTTTATGTAACAACATATAGATTCCAATGCATTTTATATCAAAGTTTGCAGATTCCTTTCATGGTGCCTTTAAATTTTTCCACCCCAAACCCATGATTGGGTATACAAATTTAAACAGCCAAGAACTAAACAAAAAAATAAAAAATCGTAATTTGCAACATCGGAAAAAGACCAGCACCTTTTATATCAGCTGTAATCTGGGAACTAGATACACTCTTTGAAAAGCAAACTCTGCATGGAATGTTACATAAGCCCTTATGCCTACTCAAGTTGGTCTTACCTGTGCATGAAGGGCTGCAGGCTGATTTTTTACTAGAGTCACCAAAAGATCCAGTACTCTGAAATTGAAGAAAATGTGATGCATATGGTTTCCATATAAAATTATATATACAAGGTTTATTTCAAATATATTCAAGATTCATAATATTTAAGTATTATACAATCAAACCTGCCAACTGCAACCATGTGTGTGTGTTATTTAGATTCTTAATGTAGCTTTAACAATTTTTCAGTCATATCACTACAATGTCTGCAATGTGGCAGTTATAGTGATGTCTAGCACTGGGGCATCATGCCGCAGACATGTAGCATGATGTCCCACCCAGTCTCATTATCCTGACACCAGGCCGACCAGTCCTAAAACTAACTTCTTAATGCTGAGCGCCAAGTGAGGCAACTGTTATTACCATTTTTGTAAGTCCTTGGTATGACTTGGCCGGGGATTGAACCAACAACGTCCCACACCCGAGAACTACACTCTAACCAATAGGCCACTGGAGTAGACCCAACTGCAGGCACAGATGAGAAAAATGCATACAGGTTCACCTGTCATACTTGGTTTTTTAACATAGGCTATTCACTCAATACTATTATTATTATTATTTTTAACCAGGCACCAATGTATGGACTTGTAATTATGCAAGGGTTGCAGGTTCATTTGATACCCACTCAACTCAGCATAAGGCCCTAAGCATCCATTTCCTTGGTCAATAATGCCAATGCATAATGTGAAAAGTGCCATCAAAATCCACAAGAGAAACATGTAACATTATCAACTGATTAAGATTAGTGCACTATTCAACTAAAATCATAAACTGCAGACCTGTTTACCCATAAATTTTCCTGTCAGTATTTTAAGCAATGCCTGTCAGTATTTTCAGACCGAAGTCAGTATTTTCAGCACACAAATAGTAGATACAATCAATATACTATAATTATCATTATGTAGTATTTCACGACATAATGACTATACAATATTGTGTAAATAACTCTTAGTTTGCAAAGACGCTGGTATTCAGTTAGTTCTGTGTTTCAAGGCACAAATATGCAGAAATTGAACACCACTGACTTAAACATCCTGTTCATATTATAGTGATAAAAACCACAAAAAAATACAACATAACCAAATTTATTGTTGTTTACCTCCGTTACTTTCTCTAGAAATTCTGTTTTCTCAGCTTCACACATATCCATAACATTTTAATTAAAGCCCATTCTCTATTTTACATGGTTACGGATGACTTGATATAAAACATTATGACATTGTTACCACCCATCCACTTAGAAAATAATAAGTTTATCTAGATAGGTGAAGGCAATCTTATTTATCTGATAAAATCTAGTATCATCTTTGTCAATATTTACTAGAATGTAAATAAGGTTAATAAATTATTTTTCATTGCTTCCGTTAACTTGTCAGCTGTACTCAATGACAAATTCATATTTGCGATCAACTCACATAGAATCGCCTCAGCACGTGTTATTTGTTTTTGAAGTATGTTTTGATCACTGACTTCCTTTCCTTTCATCATTGACAAAATGTTTCTATTTCCATTCACTAATGATTTCAATTTTGTATGATTTTCCGATTCCACATGCCGTGAACAGTCATTCCTTCCACCATGTGCACAGGAAAAGTCTAAGTTGCAAACAGTGCAATGCACAAAATGTTCTCCTTTTGACGATGGCTTAAGGCATAGCCACAGAGTGTTAGACTTTCCATTTTCATCATCAGTTTTGTGCTGAAACTTTCTTGTCTGCGGCATTTTCCTTTGTTTAAACAACCGGATGTTGAAAATGTCAAAATAAATGACGTGGCACAAAATGCGGACGCGGACCGAGGAGACGATACAACAAAACGAAACGGAAAAAAAACGGCTTCAAAAATTAATTTTAAAAAGTAATAAATAAATGCAACCTCAAATCGTATTTTCAGTTCAATGACCGTATGACCGTACGGATGGGCTTTATTCCGTACAAATACGGTCAAATACGGTCGGGTAAACAGGTCTGAAACTGTACTGTCCCAATATTATGTGCCACACAAGATTACCAGATCCTGCTTACTTCAATCAATCCTATACATTAAACTGTCATCAAACTTATCTTATGTCATGCACCATCACAGTACAGTAACTTCAATGCAAATTTATATCTTATATATGACTGTGAAACTTATGATTGACACTGTCTGGACAACTTATATAATTAGGCTCAGAAAAACAGTCTCTAAATTGACCTGTTACTCAACTCAGTTTATATCCCTTTTGCAAAGAGAGTATATATTTGGTGTTGCTTCCTGATATAGAAAAATTATTATTATTATTGATGTTTAAGATTACCAATGTACTTTAGTTAGCTAATACAAGGATTCATCAGAATAAGTTACCTCACCTGCATGCAGTGCATCATCAGACTCTCTAATACCCTGGGATAAAATACTGTTATGCAGTTACTAACAAAAAGGAATAAGACAAAAAATGATGCCTTTAGCTCCCTTTTTGTCACAGGGGTATCCAAAAATAGTTTTAACCAAGATTATTCAGTTACAAAGTAAAACCTTGTACTATAAACTTTGTTACATTGTAAATCCATGAACAATACATTTGATTGCATTGTAAAATTTAACAATTTCTCTATTCACACATTACTCTTCCACAAACCTTAATTTAAAGTCTGTCACAAGCTTAGACTTTTCCTTCCGTTCTTTGTCACCTTTTCCCCTCTTCATGCTCTTGAACGCTTCAGCAAGAACAGCATCAAGTTTAAACATCTCCGAGTCACTCAGATCTGGTTCATCCTGAATGCCAAACAAAAAGAGGTTCCATCCAATAACAAACAAGCTTGCACTGTTATAACAAAATTAAGTTTAATTTTTTATTTAACAGACTCCCCATTTAGATATTTAGGTCATTATTCATTAATGTGATACTGAATATATGGCATACAAAATCATCTAATATGCATTCACTGTTGAGACTATTTTCCAAATTTTAAACTTTTTATTTAAAGCAAATGTCTCTTGCGTCAATAAAATCATGTAAACAGTGTCAAACGTTCACAGAGCATGAAATTGAATCCCATAATCTTACAAGTCAAAAGCCTTTGACACCTTTCCAAGTGACTTCACATTGAATTAAACATAAACTCTACTTACTTCCAAAAAGTTATCAATGTTTAACATTTGTTCCCATCATACAAAACTAACAACACCACAAAGGAAAACATGCAACTGCAGTTTGAAAACATCAATGCAATATTATTGTGGAAGATTACAAACTATAGGATCACCTGAAGGGTAAGCTAACGCATACACAGCACCCAATGTTGGGAAATTTAAATATCTTGCAATGACACAAAACAGAATATGTACCTCATCACTGTCAGCAGCTGCATCACCCAAAGCTGCTTTCACTGCCTTTCTGAAATTTTCATCTACTTCTCCTTCCATATCTTCCTCCTCATCACTTACTCCTGATTCCTCCTCTTCCTCCTCGTTCTTTTTTCCTTCTTCATCCATCTCAACATCTGCCAGTAATTAGCAACAGACGTAAGTGTGATATAACTCAATTTATATTACATCAGTTGACTATGTAATTCTCTTTTGTACCTTTTAGTTTTCTATATTTCAGTGTAAAGCAGGAATAGAGATCTTGTTACTATAAACCAATCCAAAGAGCCTGAGCATAATTTAATTCAAGTAATGAGGCATTTGCATGGTCAGCAGCTAAAGCAGTGATCCTGCTCAAGGGGTACGTCCCCCCACTCCTCCTCTGACCTCCAAAGGGGAGGAATCATGGGTAGGGGAGGAAGGAACAATGCTAAAGGAAAACAAGCATTTAATGGCTTTGCTTCACTGCTTTAACAACAATAATATAAGATATATGCATACCTAATTTCAAAAAATCATTTAATGACTTTGCATCACTTCTTCATAACAAATATATAATGTGTCTGCATACCTAATTTATTAATTATGGCTTTTTAAAATCTTTTTCCATTTCTTATTTGCAAAGCCTCTGCAAACCTAAAATGATTTACTGGACCCCCTTTCATTTCTATGTCAATAATTTATTCACTGTTTTAGATGTTAGCCTACTTCTCAGAGTAATGTGAATTCTGCTTTGAAATAGAATCTCTCCAAACTATCAGCTGTTTATAAAGGCATAATTACACAAAATTATGACCATTCTGAATATTGTTAAACACTTTAAAATCATTGGGTTCGACCATAAATTTATAGTCACAACAAGATACATGTATCTGCCAAAATGACATTCAGTAAATCCCATCCACTCCCGCACCACCTCGTCATATGCAATGTAAAGAAATTACATGCTTCTTCTTTCATTACTATGGCTACCTATAGTGATGTCAATGTGTGACAGGCACATAACCCCTAATTGTGGCAAACGTTATGCTTTGATAGCAGTCTTTAAGAAGAAAATGAATAACTTTAATTAATAAATTGACTTACAGCAGTACAGATTACATCTCAGATTACATCTATTTGCTCACAAATGCATGGAAACTGAAGTCAATACAATTGTTTACAAATACACATACATTTTTTTTTGTGTAAATGAAAGATCCTGAAAATTAGATACCCACTAATATATACCTCTTACCAAAGCCACACAAATTAAAACATACTAAAGAAAAAGTATTTCACATTAAATTTGCAAACTTGTCTTCTGGAGATCAAATTATAAATTTTCCATTATTCATGCATGCTATTCTATCAAGGCATTGATGACAAGGTGCCAGATATAGCTATATGACCTCTTTCTTCAGTATCTTAGTAATAATGTCAGAACACAAAACCTTTCTTCCATAGTTTCATGCTTAGAGGCTGATCTTTCCACCAGTCTTTTTTTTGTTTCAAAAGGACTCCTGTGACACTCTATAAATTTCCCTCAATATTGATCAATTATCCATTTGCTAAACAACTCCACCAATATATCAGAACCACTTGATAGCTTCTGCAACACAACAGCAGATCTTGATGATGAAGGTGGCTGTAATCAAATTACCAATTCTACCAAAAGCATGAATTAACTGAGATCATGCACACAAGACAGTAAGATTTCAAGTATTTTTAATTGGGCTTTATTTCAGTAATTTTAATATTTTTACATGCATCTTAGGTTTGACAAATCATGAAAATCACAATTAATTTACATGATCTTTCCACCACTAGGTATGACAAATCATAAAAATCACAATTAATTTGCATGATCGTTCCACCACTAGGTATGACAAATCACAAATAATTTACATGAGCGTTCCACCACTAGGTATGACAAATCATGAAAATCACAATTAATTTACAAGTGTTTTCCACCACTAGGTATGACAAATCATGAAAATCACAATTAATTTACATGATCGTTCCACCACTAGGTATGACAAATCATAAAAATCACAATTAATGTGCATGATCTTTCCACCACTAGGTATGACAAATCATGAAAATCACAATTAATTTACATGATCTTTCCACCACTAGGTATGACAAATCAAAAATCACAATTAATTTGCATGATCGTTCCACCACTAGGTATGACAAATCACAAATAATTTACATGAGCATTTTACCACTAGGTATGACAAATCATGAAAATCACAATTAATTTACATGATCTTTCCACCACTAGGTATGACAAATCATGAAAATCACAATTAATTTGCATGATCTTTCCACCACTAGGTATGACAAATCATGAAAATCACAATTAATTTGCATGATCTTTCCACCACTAGGTATGACAAATATATGAAAATCACAATTAATTTACATGATCTTTCCACAACTAGGTATGACAAATATATGAAAATCACAATTAATTTACATGATCTTTCCACTGCTAGGTATGACAAATATATGAAAATCACAATTACTTTACATGATCTTTCCACCACTAGGTATGACAAATCAAAAATCACAATTAATTTGCATGATCTTTCCACCACTAGGTATGACAAATCATGAAAATCACAATTAATTTACATGATCTTTCCACCATTAGGTATGACAAATCAAAAATCACAATTAATTTACATGATCTTTCCACCACTAGGTATGACAAATCATGAAAATCACAATGAATTTACATGATCTTTCCACCACTAGGTATGACAAATCATAAAAATCACAATTAATTTACGTGATCGTTCCACCACTAGGTATGACAAATCATGAAAATCACAATTAATTAACATGATCTTTCCAATATTAGGTATGACAAATCATGAAAATCACAAATAATTTACATGATCTTTCCACCGCTAGGTATGACAAATCATGAAAATCACAATTAATGTACATGATCTCTCCACCACTAGGTATGACAAATCATGAAAATCACAATTAATTTACATGATCTTTCCACCGCTAGGTATGACAAATCATGAAAATCACAATTAATTTACATGATCTTTCCACTGCTAGGTATGACAAATCATGAAAATCACAATTAATTTACATGATCTTTCCACCACTAGGTATGACAAATCACAATTAATTTACATGATCTTTCCACCACTAGGTATGACAAATCATGAAAATCACAATTAATTTGCATGATCTTTCCACCACTAGGTATGACAAATCATGAAAATCACAATTAATTTACATGATCTTTCCACCACTAGGTATGACAAATCACAATTAATTTACATGATCTTTCCACCACTAGGTATGACAAATCATGAAAATCACAATTAATTTGCATGATCTTTCCACCACTAGGTATGACAAATCTTGAAAATCACAAATAATTTACATGATCTTTCCACCACTAGGTATGACAAATCACAATTAATTTGCATGATCTTTCCACCACTAGGTATGACAAATCACAATTAATTTACATGATCTTTCCACCACTAGGTATGACAAATCATGAAAATCACAATTTACATGATCTTTCAACCACTAGGTATGACAAATCATGAAAATCACAATTAATTTGCATGATCGTTCCACCACTAGGTAGGACAAATCATGAAAATCACAAATAATTTACATGATCTTTCCACCACTAGGTATGACAAATCACAATTAATTTGCATGATCTTTCCACCACTAGGTATGACAAATCATGAAAATCACAATTAATTTACATGATCTTTCCACCACTAGATATGACAAATCATGAAAATCACAATTAATTTACATGATCGTTCCACCACTAGGTATGACAAATCATAAAAATCACAATTAATTTACATGATCTTTCCACCACTAGGTATGACAAATCATGAAAATCACAATTAATTTGCATGATCTTTCCACCACTAGGTATGACAAATCATGAAAATCACAATTAATTTGCATGATCTTTCCACCACTAGGTATGACAAATCATGAAAATCACAATTAATTTGCATGATCTTTCCACCACTAGGTATGACAAATCATGAAAATCACAATTAATTTGCATGATTGTTCCACCACTAGGTATGACAAATCATGAAAATCACAATTAATTTGCATGATCGTTCCACCACTAGGTATGACAAATCATGAAAATCACAAATAATTTACATGATCTTTCCACCACTGTATTTTCCATGTTGCATTACTTTCAATCATACCTGTTTGTTTCCTATGATCCCATGGCCCAGCAGGATCTCAGATGTCATTCAAGTCCAAAGGTCAATAATTTCACCTGCTATTTTTTGCTCACCCGCAAAACTATGTAAAGCCTCCTTCCCATATATTTATTTATGCTTTATCACAGTTATCACAATGCAGGTAACATACTCAGCTACCATATGCCACAAGATCTCATTTACCATACAAATGTTTGTTATGCCCAAACCTCTAACACATCCAGAAAATATATACATATATATCACATTTGATCAAAACCTGTTCAGAAATTGTCTCTGGAGTAGTCATAAGTTCAGAAAATCCGATGCCAGATCACCTTAACAATGACATAGAATACACCATTCATAATCAAACTATTCCACCTGAGGCTAGCATAGACAAAAAATGCTCAGGGCTGTTCCAGTAAAACATATCTGGGACCCAGGGAAGGCACTTTTAATATGCAGTACTTGACTGTAGATGCAGTTCAGAATTTTCTTATTATTTTGATATGAACAATGTGAATTCAAAGTACCCTGACATATCTTTAAAGAAAAACTGTCTTCCCTGGGTACCATCTATGCTTAAATGGAACAGCCTTCATTAAGTTCCAGACTCCTTTACCTTCTTCCTCCTCATTCTCTTCATCCTCCATATTTTCATCCTCTCCTTCAAACTCAAGCTGTCCCACTTCTCCACCTTTGGGAGTCTGAAGAACCTACAATTGACAAAATGAAAATCTAAATAAACAATTATATATTTATCTGATATTCTAGTGCAGTCCTATGGATACTCCTTAACAGAATTTTAACACAGTCCATCACATGCAATGAAGAGATTTGTTTAATCACTAAGTTGAATTTATAGCATGTACTTAGTTACTATGTATATTGCACATACACTGAAATTAGAAGTTCTTTTCTTACCACTGCACAACCTCTAATGTCAACATCTTCATATTTGTTTCTCATTCTTCCTTTCAAGACTACAGTAATGTGTTTCTGTTATAAATAATTAAATTCTGGGTTGATATTATTATTATAGTTTCTTTTAACATCTCAATGTCCATAATCCTATGCCTTCAATACTTGTGTCAGGCACATTATAAAAGTAAATGTTATTGTTAATTAGGACAGCTCTCAAAAAAAGCTTGTGCTAGGTGCTCATTCCTCTATGTCTCACTGAATTTTATGTACCTTACACGATGACTTCTGTAAACAAATAATGTTTAATGAAGTTTGCCAGTAATTTTCTATGGGACAGTAGTTCTTATTGGGGTTTTTCCAGGTTCTTCCTCCACTAGTTATACTGGCTACAGCCTATTTTGCACTGAGAAATGGTACTAATCCAAAAATAATTATAGTCAGTTAAAAAAAAATGTATTTTTGTCTGGTGATAAAATCTTAATTGTAAAATAAATTATTAGCTGAAATTCTAAGCTCATCAAAGCTTGCAGACTAAAATTATCCGACTCTCTTTACACAAAAAAAATACCATTTGTGAAAGATCTCCATACATGAGGTTGCTTCTCTGACTATATCACACACCCACATGATAAGTTGAGAATTATTAAAATCTGTATCAACCAAACCTGTCAACATCTATGCAATGGAAAGCATGTTATTTCCATTGTAATCTCCTTGACTTGAAAATAACAAAATTTCCAAAACCTGCCAACACTAACAAGGCTTTAAAATAAGGCAGTCCATTTAATTAGACCAATTTTTAGTAAGGTATACCACAATACCATCTACTGCTCTTGTCGACTTGGAAAACATGCATTAAGACAGTTCAGAAGTGTGATTTTGAGACCGCTAAAATGAAGGCAAGTAGTAAGTTCAACTAAAGAAGAATTTTGTGAATTACGTAGACTTTAATTACCTCCAGTAGAGTTTCAGAAACTGCAGTTCCAAACCCCATGGAGCTCAAGGCTTTTGTTACCTATCCTCTGAACTTGATACAAACTACAGGTTTATTTTTAATTTCACATGACAATAGATACCATCTCACCTGCTTAAAACATACTTAAATTAAAATATAATTTCCTCTAAATGTATGTTCTGCCCTTCCCGCTTTTCCCACCACAGAATCTGAATATTTTTATACTTAAGTGTTGATTGTTAAAACATTTAAAAAGATTTTGCATAATTTATCTGTAACAAGTTTATATTCAAGAGGAATCATTTTTTAATAAAATGTTATAAACAGCTTAATAATGCAGGTAAAATATGGGTAGTGAGAAGCAACTAATGTATTCCTGTCAAGTTAGACTGGTTCCCTGATGAATTCCCATAAATCTAATATGAAACAAAGATCATGATTAGAAACAGACAAGCCCTTATTTGGATATAATCACAATTATCACATCTGTATACTTTGTGTTATTATTCCTTAAATGTGTAATTTATGGGTCATTTCAGTATGACTTCATCAAATTATAAGGTTTGGCAAGTCTGAATTGCATAATAAATGACAAATAAGTAACATAAACAATAAAGAAACGTCTCATTATACATGCATTTATATGTTTATATCTATCACTTTAATTGGGGATCCAATAAAGCAGTTTATCATCTGTATTTAAGTCATTATTGCAATCCAAGTCCAGTCAATGTAAGCCAAGATTAGTAACTACATTATATGCATCTGTTGACTGTAGGGACTCTACCTACATACACATGTACAGGGCAAGAAGGGTTCTTACATCCAGAATGAGGGAGAGTGCCTTTGGCGTTATGTGGGATGTCAGGGCAGCAAAGACTGAGTTGGCAACAACTCGTGCTAAATGTGATCCTCGTGACATCAGACTGAGTATCAGCTCCACTGTCACTTCAATCCACTCCGGTTCTACAATAGATTATGAAATACAGGAATTATTGCAATATACTTGTCCATAGTTTGGTCACTGTATTATGTCCTCAGCATTTACTCAGGTCATTTATAAAATATACAAGAGTGTCCTCTAAAAATTTATTTATTATCTCATTATCAACAAATATTGAACAGCCATCCAAAAAATACAGCAGAGAAAATTGTTATCTGTGGCCAACAGCAATACAAACTGAAGTCTCTAATTTTGTTTCATAAATGAGATATCTCACTCTGTATGGCAAAATCTCACATAGTCTTTGACTTCCTCACAGCTGAGATATTTTTGTGGATGGTAACTTACTGTTTGATATTCTTATGATCGTGAAATCTCAGTCTGTACGGTAAAATCTAAAAAAAAAATCATTGATTTCTTCACATGAGATATTTCAATGTATGCTAAATCATTCCTCAATAACCTCATGTGCGATATATCACTATATAAGGTAAACTCAGTATTTTATATTTCCTCACATCTGAGATGTCTCTGTGAATGACAAATCATTCTTTGATATCTTCATATGTGAAATATCTCACTTTTTAAGGTAAAATCCCAGTCTTTGATTTTATTCACACCCATACTGCTCATTCTGTACAGTAAAATCTTGCAAAATCTTTCATTACCTAATTCCTATGATCTCTTACTTTACATAATAAAATCTCAGGTTTGTACAATCTTACAAGTTTCTGTGAGTTTAAATTATGATAAAACTTTGCTTGAGTTACTGAAACATGAATACAAAAAATAGTTTGATCACATGTTTTGTTTTCTTTAAAATCAAAATTGTCAACAAAACAAACATGTAATGGTGCTATATTTAACTGAAAATTAGTCAACGACCAAATTCTACTATGATCCACTTGTGTTTGCATGTCTTTGTTGATAAAATTTTTGAAATACATAACACTAATGACTCTTTGCTACCAGAAAGTTTTAATATTTCAAGTTATTTTTTTGCAACACATACACCAAAAGTTAATTCAAATCTTTGACATGGATGCATTCTCATATAAAATTAAACCTACAAGTCAACATTAGAACAAATGACCAGGACAAAATTCCATCATTAATCATCATAAAAATCTGGGAGGGAGCTGATATCAATTCAAATTTTGTTATAACTACTAGACATCCATAAAAAAAAGCCTCTAATTAAATCACTCTACAGTAGTCTAAGACATTTACATATTTAGCTGCCAGAAATAGCATACAATAATGCAACACCGGTATCACAGCTTTATTGATATCAAGTGTCAGCTGAATCTGGCTGGATTTTGAAAATTAACTGAAAATGAATAAACCTAGTTTTGATTACCTAAGGCTGCATTAAAGTAAATACAATAATATGCAATGCTGGGATATTGAAGAGATCAACATACAGGGTGAACAAAACCAATATGAAATTAAGGGTTGTAATAAGGTGATGTCTTTTTGTGTTTTAATGCACAGTTACATATAATTTTGTATCATGCTGTAACAATTATCTGGGCTAGTCCAATAATGGGAAATGAACATGTTCCTTTCTGATCATGTATCCAGTGCTGTAAACATTGAGCTACTATTGTTACAAGAAAGCTGTGTACATGTAAACTGAAACTTAGAAAAAGTCACCTATGGGACTGACTACAGAGGTGACTTGTATATGGAAATTCATTTTACATGAATTTTTCTGCTGAAGTTTGTGTTTGTGAGGCAACTATTAAATGGAGATTAATTTTATGTGTAATTTTTCTGATGGTTTTCTTACCAAGGTATCTGTGAGGTGAGTGACACATGGAGATACATGGCATATTATGTTGGGTCTTATTGCTAAGGAGTCTATGAGGTGATTATGAGATCTTGTGTGACTGAACTGAATTGTCATGTAATATAATTATACAACTTTACAAATAAGTTACAAGCAATTATTACCATCATTCTCTTTCTTTGACACTGACTTTCGTCTTTTATTTCCTGCCTTCTCATAACATACATGGAGGTCCTGTGGGTGATAAATGTAAAGTGTATAACTAGGGAAACATGCAAAATAGGTTATTTGGCATGATAAGAGATCCTAATTTTTGGAGAAAAATATTTCTTCCATAATACTTATCCAATCATAAAACAATAGAACATCCACTACCTCAAAAATACAACCCTCCCAGAAACGTAATCCTTCAATCATCATTTACAAAAGTAGTGGATGTTCATGCTCATCCAGGGAAGTAACTGTGGGGAAATTGTGCCCCATAGTATGATTGGATTATTATTGAAAAAACAAGATGACTTGACTATAAGTTGACCCCTATCTCCTTTATTGGGCCATAAATTTCTCCAATACTGTATTTGAAATGTCATATCCATCTGTAAAAGATGTGACTCAAAAGTTGTATATTTAACAAATAAATGAACCAAACTGGATTTGGAAAAAAAAGAAATAAAAAAATGTAGAAAATAAATACAATTATAAAACTGAAAGGACTGTAACAACTAAACTGAAAATTTACATTTTGTCCATCTAAATGCATGAAGCTTACTGAAAATAACACGCAAGAAAATTAATGAAATTGATGATGTGCACTTGCCCTAAATTACCTGATTCACAACATCCCATAATATGTGATTGCCACTCATTTTACAAATAAACAATAATAATCCAAATTTTTTTTATTCACAATGTCACTGTCTAATGTCATTTGGTACACAGCCCAGAAATTAATTTTGTTATGTAAAAGTCACCATGTAAAAATCCTGTTGTTGTTGTTGTCTGATCACAGGGCTTCCATTAGTGTGATAATCTGAATTTTATAGGGTATTTAACTGTGTGAAAAGGTCCCACTTACAAGTTCTTATTACCAGTTTTGTTTGTGCATTGAAGGAAAGGGTGATCAAAATTCAATATGATATTTCTGTGTTACAGTGGCCTTTGTTTTATATATTTATCAAATAATACAGGTGTCATCACCTGTGCATCTTTTCAATATACTCTACCTAGTAAAACTTTCCATACAGCGAGAGACAATTTCAATTTCATTATAGCTACTTTGAACAAGCATTCAAGAAGATCCTAGGTGGCATTTCTTTGAAATGGGATAGCAAAAGATGATGTTATTAACATTACACAATTTCTTGGAGTTTCTCCATAACAGCAGATTTACTATTTTCTCTGTAACTTCCCTCCCTGGAAACCTACTTTAGTGTTGCATCCACCAGGATATTTGACTGCAGGATTCCTTTATTAAACTTTTGAAAGACTACAAGTTTAAAAACGGAAAAGATGACATGCTAAACAAATAAAATTCCAAATGTTTTATATCACTGTGCTTGATATGAGAGAGAGAGAGAGAGAGAGAGAGAGAGGTAGTACTCTAAAAACAGGATAGCCCTAATAACCTGGATTTAACTCTTAGATAGGCCCCCTCAAACACCCTACTTACATCAGTTGCCTGTTCTTTTTCTTCCTTAACTCTTCAAGAAAGTCAATTGGCAAGTATGTGAGAACAAGTTACAAATATGCTCTAAGATTATATAAAGAAGTAACAGTTATCATTTATTAGCTTCTTGCAGTTGTTGGGTTTTATGCCATTTTCAACACAAGATAGTCTATACATGGCGGCCAGTATAAATGGTGAAGGAAGAACCAATGATCCATGAGAAGCTACAGGCAAGCTTTATCATGTACCCACACTGGCCAAGCCCATGACTCGAACCTACAGAGGTGAGACAGCGGTGACCCATAATGGTGAGAGCCACTCTGGGCGCCTATAAAGTGTATTAAGTAAAATAAGTCAACATACACCCAAGACATCTATTGCCTCCTTCTGACTCATGAAAAGCTGGAAGGCCATGTAGAGAAATAGCAGTTCAAAAGCATGATCCTGTCCCATCCTTTCATTCTTCTTCCTCTGAAAGTAGAAAACAAAGTAAGCAAACATCCATATTCTATCTGCATACTGCTCAATGATCCACTTGTTCTGATCTTTCCATGACTTGAATTTTCCTTTTAGAAAAAGAAGGTAAGTCTTGATTTGATTTTACTTCTTGTACCATTTCAAATCACAAATTTCAAGACCAAATGTAAAATTATTCAGTGTCAAAAACTGGAATCCAAGGCATGTCTGGAAATTTCAATATCAGCAAATGTACTGTTTTCCCTGCATCAGTAATTCGTTTTTCAAATCTGTTCCATCAATATTTACTTGATCCATATATATCTGAAGGACTTTCACTATGTCACAAATAAAGCCATACAAAAGTAAAAGCATTAAACAGGACTTTTCACTTGTTTTAATAAAAATGTCCAAAGTGGAAGTCAACTGAGAGTTGTTTCTCCTTGAAAAGAATGATTTTGCACATGTGGTTGTAAATTAGATTATATGGTCTTAAACTAATACAGAAAAGTGAAAAACGAAAAAGTTTTGTAAAATTCAATAAATTATTTGCCTCAGATACAAAAAAAATTTAAAAATAACTTACAGTATTGTGACTTCTATCCTAAACAGTCCTAAAATTTTAATCACAAATCCAAAAGCATAGAATATTCCAAATGAGTTCCAGTGGTGTTCCGAATGAAGTCTGATTTATAGTGCTGATGTGTCAATAGCCTTGAATAATATTAATATGCCAACAAGCTTCATGTAACACAATGATCAAAAACAGCTTTAAATGAATTCAATGCAATTTCAAAATAATTACTTTATCCTAAAGTTTTTAAGTATCTTGTAAAAATTCCTACAAAGTTTTCTGATCTTTCTTACTTGTAACTTATTTTAGACAGATGCCCCCTCTCGAACAATGAGTTTGATGTTCTAAAACATACTTTATGGAGTTTTTATTTCAAAAACTTAAACAAGTGGATAGAACAGCTTTTTATAGCTAGAATTTTTCATATTATTTATGTGAAAATAAAGTTACAGCTTCCCCTGGAAATTAAATCATGCTTGTTCTACTCAATTTCTCACTTTATCAGTCCTAGCTACACATAAACTTTACTGAAGTTTCACCCATTAAGTAAAGAGAATTCTTTTAAAGGAAGAAGAAAAAAATTATCAATGGACCAATTTGCATTTTCTTTTCTTTCAACTAGTGATTCCTTATTGAATGTTCAGCAGCTGTAAAACTGAATCTCAAAAATGTTCAGAAAGGTTTCTGTTTACTTAGATGTGATTGGCAACTTAAATTGCATCTCAAAATCATCTCACCATGCCCTACATATAATACCTTTTTATCCACTTTTCTTATGATAGAGACAAGGTTGTTCCATTTTTCTGAAACCTGTAATAGAAAATGAATAAAGCATAAAAGCAATTATGGATGATGATTTGATATTGATACCATAGGAAGAACAGACTGCAATTCTCTCTCCCTCCCTCTTTCTCTCTCACTTCCTCCCTTCCTCTCTCTGACTCACACAGACACACACACACTTAATATGGACTTAACATCAGGGAATTCTTTTAACTGACAGACTCTTTACCCTACATGTCAAAATTTCTTAGCCTGATCAACTGCAAGTGTGACATCTAATCTGCAACCAGAGTTATATTAATTGCTTCTAATCTTATACACCACTTTCTACACTGCTTTCCTAAAGTTACAAGAGGATGGCAATCATACTTCCTGCCATGAGTCGTATTCAAATTGGCATGAAATGTCTAATAAATATTTGTGTCCCTTCCAGCTATTATTCACTAGAATCTGAATATTCCTTTTTATTCTTCTGTGTTAATTATTAACAGTTTTCAAGAGGCTTATTTTCCCTTTTGTCTTAAACATGCATCGCTTACTAGATGCCATTTTTTTAAAAAAAATGAACAGTTTGATCATGCAGACACTTCACATGAACAAATAGTGCAGTTTAGAGCATCTAAGGTGCAGCTGTAAGGTTAGTCTGGTTACCTTACCAATTCAAAAAACTAATATAAAATCCAAATCCAACTTGAATGAACAAATTTTCTTTATTTTATGGCAATGATTATATTTCTGTAGTTTTTGCTTTTTTTGATTTAAGTCCATTTTTTAAGGGTAATTTTCATAAGACTTGCAGCAAACTCATAAGAGTTGGCAGCTCTAGGGCAAGTCTGATCAAAATTGATTCAGAAATATGGTCTCTAGTGCACTCATGAACTGAGTTAGTCAGATTCAAGTCAATATCTATGAACAGTGTACATAACTGAACTCATCCAAAAGATTGATTATATAAGCTACATTCCAAATCTGACAAAATGTCTGACGTCTAAAATGTTCACAAAATCAACCAATCATATGCATGTATAATGTACAACCACTGTCCCATAATCAAAGTCATCCAATATGTTTACAAATGAAGCTTTAATTCATGGCCAACAGAGTAATGTTTATTCAGAAATACTGACACCAAAAAAAATAATCTCAATTTGATATACGTGGACCAGACTTGTCCACGCTCTTGACGCTATAAGTAAATATTCAAAGTTTAATTAAAATCAAATCAGAAATGTAGTTCCAGAGTTACAAGCTCAGCTAACCATATGTAAAATTCCCTCATTATGATGCAAAGATATCACCCATATCTGGTCAAAGATATTGATGATATAAACCTACAGTCCTAAATTTTAAAAAAATCAAACCTGGATCGAAAACATTACCTCCAGAGTGGTAGCAAATTTTGATTGGTGGATGACAGAAGGACACATCTTCTGTCATCCAAGGAAAAAATCTTTACCCTGCCTTTATGGCCTGGTGAGATAAAAACTGTAATTATTGTAATACATGATTTGGATTTCTGTTCATTACCTGATCAGAAAAAGCCTCATCTGGCCTTACAAATTCACTCTTCTCCAAAAGCAACTGCAAGTAAACAGAATGAACATTAAAAACAAGACACAAAACTTTCCTTTCTAAACTACATTTGATTTTATTTTAATGTTTTCCATTAAAATCATCAATATCTTTCTCAGTCACCATGAGTTTGGTCTTCATTTTAATGGTAACTGTCGAGATTGGTTGGTTGTTTTCCCGCTAGGCCACGATCCACTGCTTCAGGTCAGTTTCAAGGTGAGTTCATTTTGCTTTAGGCCTGCGACAAACACGTTTGCGTGGATTCATCTTCTCTAACCTTTTTCTTTACTCCAATCTCGAATTACACTCTCATCAATAGCAATTTTTTAAAATTTAAATTTGAATCTACACTTCACAAGAATACAAGATTATATAGAAATGTCCACGTTTATGTAGCCTGTAGTTGAGGCACAGCCTACGAGCACAAGCACTGTGTATCGAGCCTGAATAGTTAATTGATGTCATGCAAGCTACGTTTAAAATTGACAATTGTGGAATTCAGCCTCAGGATCTTACACCACTGCATATCTGGCTCACAAATCTGCCGACTGCCAGCTGGAATATAGTGGAGGAAGGGTGACTAACTTGAACTGATGCAGAGGGATGAATATGGACCGGGGCGACTGACTTGATAGCATAAATACAAATTTGCATGTTGGGCAGGCGAGTGAAAATGTAGTATTTGTAGTATCGTTCATCATCTATGGTTGCAGGTTATACAAAGGTGCGGGTTATGCAAATGATATTTTACACAAAACCTGTGGGCTATGTGAGGGTGTGGATTATCTGTATCTGCAGGATATAAGTGGGGAAAATATGGTATATATGAGCAACTTAGAGAAACTATGTATTGTAATAATTTCTATGAACAGTGTACATAACTGAACTCATCCAAGAGATTGATTATAATAATTTCTGACAATCAACTCAAGAAAAAGTATCAATAACAAGATGTAGGTAGGGCGGGCGAGGGAGTCAGAGACAACACAAAAGTATTGTGCAAGAAAAGTGGCAAATTTGTCAACTATATAATAATCATGTTTCATGCGATTATTTTTAGAAGAAAAAATTCTTTAACATGCATCTTTAACCCCAACCGAAGATAAAATAAATGTATTTGACTTACCAAGGTATATTCAAAAATGTCATATGCTGTGTTAAGAAACCTATTTATCTGTGATGCTTTACTGACACCTGAAAGGAAAGAAAAACATGAAATGAGTGATATGCTTTCCAGAGAGATAAAATCCCAAGATTTTACAAAAAATCTAGAAATCATCTTTCCGAAAAAATCAAAGACTGAAGCTTCAATGTGAAAATGGTCATTCCAAGTTTGAGTCCGGTGATTGTAAACAATGTATAACCTTCCCTCTCTACATTATGATTTAATTCAGTATAGTTTTATCTTCAACTATAGAGGTATGAAGCAAAGACCAGTTTATACTTTCACTTATGTAAATGGACCCAGCTGCAATGCGAATCCCTAATATCTGGAATTACTTAATATATATTACATTTCCACTGAACTTTAAAGCAACAACAATAAAGCTTTCTGGAGCAGTTTCCAAACTTGTAAACCATTATAAAAAAATTTCATCATTTTTAAGTAATGAAAAACCAATTTTTTTTGGTAAAACATCTTTAATCAATATTTACCCAATCATAATACCTTAGGAGATCTATTACTAGGCAGCAAATCCCTCCCTCCCTTGCTAAACTCTTTAGCTAAGAAGCTAAAAGTTACCAACATAGGTTTCATTTAGAGTAATCTCCCCTTGATAAAGGATTGTTGCCAAATCCTGTGAATACTTCAGTTCTTACTCGAGCAGGGTGCATGCTTTCTAGAGGATGAAACTGACGAAAGGCTGGGATGGTGTACATATATTGATTGAAGAAATACTTTACTAGAAACACCAATTTTTCCTACCAAAATGTTTCTTTGAGAATACATACCCAATCATAATACATTAGGAGAACTAATACTACCTCGCAAATTCAGCCATCCAAGATACTACTCTTAGCAAAAGGGAGCTAAAAGTTGTCTTCTGACCTTTGTGGTGGTTTGGCAGAGTGATCTCCCTTATGAATAAGATTAGGCAGCCAGCCAAAAAGTACTTTAGTTACTACTTCCAGACTCTTGTCACAAGAGACTTTGTCCCCTACAAGTGTTGCCTCATAATATAAACTGTCACACTAATGTGCACGTCTCTATAACTCTCTATAACTATAACAGTACATCTGTTCCTTTTTCTGTAGGTAATGTAGACATTTGTGTACATTTCTGTATTTCTTCTGCCCTGGTCAGACAAGTACAGGTCATGGTTTAATCAGCCACATCCTGGTTCCAATAGGTGACATTTGAATCATGTTTGTCTGCATAAAAATTGCATTACTTAATCATAGGTTCAGGCTACTTTATTTGTATGTGTACATGTCTTTAGAACTCTTTATGTATGTATATAATTCTTTCTTTTCTGGTACTGACAGGTGAGTTTCATGAACCACAGCCTTGGATGATTCTACCTATACAGGCCATTGACCTTTCCAACTGGTGGCATTGTATAGTGACCCAGGCAGATACTACCTAGGGTGCCTTATTGTGTGAGGATGGAAAAAGTTATACATCTAATAAGACACTGAGAACTCTGTCAAAAGAAAGAAGCAAGAAAAGTTGGAAAATTGTGATGGAGTAAATTTTCCTAGAAAAAAGAACACTCTTCTAACTTGCTGCAATGGCAGAAAACTTCCAGAATATGTGTATCTAGATAGCAAGTCTGTAGAAAGCATGCTTCTTGGCATGAAATAGTAACTAAAATATTCACCGATTTGGTGCCAGTAGGAATCAGTACACAATTAATAAAATCCAGTTCAGTACCCACGAATGTAGTCCCAGTCTATTTTTAGATCACTTTTTCCGGTCTAAATTTGGTGGTGATACTAGTTAGATTTTGGCATTCTTGGTAAGGATTTAAAGGCAATTGATTATTCTTTAAAATGTGATCTTATGGTTTAGTTGTCTGTGTGTATTTCGGCGACAGTGCACATTGAGTAATAAGGTCATGGTGATGATCCGGAAGTGAAATCTGTGTTCCGTTGCCTGGTGTTTTGTTTACAATTCAGCCTCTCAAAAAAATGCAGGTCAACCCTTGACAAGAACTAAACCGTAAAGTCATCTTTGAAGGTATTTTAGATTAACATATGATTTGTATTGATTGTCACACAGTGGAAAGTTCAGTACTGAGGAACAAATATAGAGACCATATAGTAAAATTAATTGTGTACTATGGCCAGTAGCTTTATCAAAGGGAGATCACCCTAACTGCCACTAAGGTAGGTTAATAACTTTTAGCTTCTAAGCTAAAAAGTTTAGCCAAAAGAGGGTTGGAAATGTATTGTGACATTTGAAGATGAAATTCATTTCAAACCATTGTTCAGTATTATCACTATTTTTATTCAGTTCATCACCAAATTCAATCTACTTGGGATATTTGTATTCCTTCTTAAATCGGATCATATTAAATCTGCCATCAATACCTGAAGCATGGAAGGATGCATGGTTGTTGAGGGTCTTGAAGAAGTTCACTCTCAAACTCTGCTTTATTGGAAGTGACATAGCAGTTACCATAGTACCACACTGAAAAAAAATTCAAAATAAAAAATGTATTAATCTCTATGATAAAGGAGTAAATATAGTCAAGTAGCCAACACATCAATGTTAGAGTACAAACTTTTGGATTTACTCATTGAAGATGTTAAACAATGATTAAATCCATATGTCTAATCTTCCTATTCCATAACAATATACATAAATGTTATAACCTTTGTCATATTTCTGTAGATAAAGCCATATGTCCTCCAATAAACCAACAAAGTTTGCAGCATGTTTAAGATTTAAAAATTTAACGTAAATGTGACTGATTTATAAATAAACACAAGGACTAAAACAAGTTAGACATCAATTAGTATCACAGAGTAAAGACTTTGAATAATTTTCATTATATCTGGTAATGCAAATGATGTTGCCCCAGGCTTTACCTCTGCCAATGCAGAAGGCATATGTTTGGTCTTCTTATGTTTGTTTTTGCTGAAACTTCAATACACAGCATATGCACCTATTGTAAATACAAGTCAGCTATAATTCTTTTATACAACATTGCACCCTTCATGAAAATAAGCCAGCTAAAATCTTTTATAAAAACAATGCACCCTTCATTAAATGAGGTCACTACCAAATTTGCATAAAGTCAGTGAAATCAGATTGATTGTTGCATTTTTTAAACTTATCCAAGACTATTGCTTCAGTCAAAATGAAATTTGTTTCAACAGAATGTAAGCAAGACAACATATTGGAGAGCAATGCTGTTGATAAGACTGAAACAATGCCTTTTCCGTGTTTCATGCCAAGAGGCATTTTCAGTTTACAATGATTTGACCAGATTATATGATCAGCCGATCTCACAAAATTACTTGACAGTGAATCCTTAATAATTCTATCAAAAATATGCAGACAGAAGTGTAATATCAAGTTATTTTGCCATAGATTAGTTGTCAGAATTCATGGCTAACAAATAATAGAAAAATTATGTAAGGAATATGCAGGTATCCCAAGGTCAATAACTGTATAAATTTCATACTGCTAGACTTTCCAAGCTGTGAATCAGAACACTTTATTATCTCATTTTAAAAAAAATGAATCATTTTCAGCTGCTATTTCATCCTCAGATCATCAACTCGAGAACACCTCAATCTGGAGGTAATTATGTATGTTTAACACCAGACATAACACTGTCCAAAGATTGCAGTGACTACAGACACATTTGAAATAAGATCATAGTACAGTGATTGACTACAGACACATTTGAAATGAGATCATAGTTCAGTGATTGACTACAGACACATTTGAAATGAACCTTCACAAATAAAAAATATTTAACTTTATTCAGTTTTTGAAATTTTAAGTCAAAACACTTATTTTCTTTAAGACAAAACATCATGCCAAATTCCTAATTCAGACTCATGTTTATTTTGGCAAAAAGTGTTTGTAATCAGGAGCCACAACACAGTTTTGTTATATTCAAATTCATACATGATCTCTTCACTAAAATGATAATTAACTTCTTACACAATATTTTTTTTAGTTTGAAACTTTTAAAATTTTTCATGTATGAAAAAATGCCACAATCCTAAATTCATGCTACAGTACTACCAGTGTATCTCAGCATCCTCGGGTCTGGGGTAATACAGTTGACATAAGTAACTGTTGACGATAAGTGTTATAATGGGGTGGGAGTTAAAAATATATATTTAGCATGTACATGTACTTGAAATTGGTTGGTATAGGGTAACTTTCCATCAATGTGTAAGAACTAGAATGGGAAAATAAACAATTGCAAGTATACAGCATCAATACAACATAAGTTCCTTTCTGGCGTATTGAACTAATAAACATCTAGTTTCCACAGCTATATCATGCATTTCAGCCAATCCAGCTGTTACAAATGTGTAATTACTTAGGGATGTTCCAGGAAAACATTTATCCCTCTTGTGATAGCACTTCCAAAAAACTTCTGTAGGTGGTTGTGTTTCAAACTATTTTGATTTTGATAATGGAAGGTTGATTAAGAAAATCACTTAACATAATTTCTGTCACTTTTCAGACCCGAGTTATGGAAAACTTGTTACTGAAATCAGCATCTGACTCTTCTAAGTAATATTGAAAGCACACATTTCAAATTTTAAGACAATCCAGAAAACGGTGCTGCTGTTATGGTTTGCTATTCACAAAAGCAGTCTTCATAGATGTGTCTATACTGATACAAATGTAATCATGAGCACTCAAAATTTTAAGTTATTGAATTCTAATATCATGGTGTTTGTACAGTTTATAATGGGAACTGAATTAGTAAAGCAAGTCTTGAACTTTGAGTTTTGTACAGAAACAAGCTGAATACATCTAAAACTGTAGAGGTTTTCTAACTTGGATTTAGTCTCCCCATTGCATTTCTCAATGATATGCATATTCACTAACATTATTGAAGTAGGAAAAGTAAGTGAGAAATTTAGATACATATCACAAACAAAACATTATGTGGTGGGAGGTGGGACAAGATCATAAGAAAAAGCTGGAATGGAGAAGTATAACAACAATAATGAGAAAAAGTGTGCCTCTTTTTTATGTGTGCAACATTATTTTCTCAGCTTCAGTAAGAAATTACATCAAAGAAAAGACAATAAAGGGTATACAGTGAACTAAACCACATGAATTTAGCTACTTAAATCAATTTTAACCTTCTAATTATATCTGTTTTGGTTTGTTTCTCTCCATTCTGGTGATTATCTCCATAGAATCAGTATGTTTGGGAAAAAAACTGGGAAATTTAAGAATTGAAAAATCTTTTAGCAGATTATAATTACACACTGTACTTCTGACGCAGAGATGTAAATAATTTCATTTTTGGGGTTGTTAATTCTGGTTGTTGCTCAGTTCAAATGAATCACTGAAAAGCACTGATACATTCTCAAATTTTTGTCATAAATATTTATTATAGATGCACATCTGCAGATTTCAGTGAATATAGATTGAAGAAGTTTCTGGTTTGAACAATGGACATCGCAAGAGAAACTTTTAAGTAAGCTAAAATGTTATCCATTTGGCAGTGTGTGATGCAGCATTGCTCAAGACTTCTCCATCTCATATGTTTACCGTGAAAAATTCATTTGTACCAACTGATGATGACTTTTAAGTAACTGTCAGGGAGGCATATTTGACAATATTCAAAGGTCTACAAAGTTTATAAACTCATATAGCTGTGGCAAAAATGATGGACTAGTACCTTTGCTGCTGTTGCCACAGTTGATTAGTTGGTTGATTTTGTTTAGTTTGTTTTTTGAGAGGGGGTAACAATATATTAGGTGGAGGAAGAAACCCGAAAGAACGCCAATCCAAATTGGTTGATTTTTGACAAAAAGGTTCTACAACTATGCAATATACATCTTGTACAACTATTCTATTAAAAACTCACTCTGTGAGATGTGCAAGTAATCTGTAAAACCAAGCAACTTAGTACACTTGGGCCTCTGTTGATCAGATATTTATCTCAACAGCTGAAGTCATTTAGTAGTTGTTGTTGTTGTTGTTGTTGGTTTTAAGGCCATTTTTCAGCATACAATAGGCTATTTATGGCGGCCAGTATTAATGGTGGAGGAAGAAACCGGGAGAATCACCGGAAAAAAACACCAACCCATGAGAAGCTACTGGCAAGCATTCTCACATATCCACATTTGCTGAATCCTAGACTCGAACCGACGCTGACAGAGGTGAGATGGCAGTGATCTGTAACGGACAGCGCTTTAGACCACTAGGCCACTCGGTATCACCCAAAAAGGACATCCACACAACATACTGGAATACATGCTGTAGGCATAAAACAGCTGTTCAACACAGAATAGCAAAACAAAAAATACAAGCATGCAGACATTTGCATGGTCCTTTTAAAATTTCCCTCCCCCTTGTTCGCATTTGAACAAAACCCCTCTTTGCAAACATCTTTCATGGATAATCCCTTACAAGAATTGATATAGTGTAAAAGTAGGCAGAAATAATGCAACATCACCTTCACAGGCATTAATGATTTTTCTGCCAAATCATTTAATAAATGTTTACCTAAACTTTTATTGAAAAAATAATAAGGAAATCAGAGCATCTGACCACACATTTAAAGCAGAACAAGATTTAACAATTATTCAAATCAAAAGCAGCATGCCTGAGAACAAAGTAAAATAGCAAAACAGTGATCACTTTAGTAAACACACAGTTTAGAAAGGATACAAATTCATGATTTATGTATTAAAATAGAAATCTCTAATGTAAAATCTATATTCATGGATATTAAATTAGTAGTTAAAGGACTGATCAATGACATCTACAAATAATAAGCCACCAAGAAACTTTGTGATTTCACTGTATCAGAGACATACATGACTGACAAACAAACAAAAGGACAAAAGATTAATTATAAGGAACGAATACAAACAAAAATACGCAGTAGATTATATGATATGTAAGAATTCAGTATACTAACTTCAGCCATCATTTAAATCGCTTCTGTCCCCCAACCAGATATTAAAATCACTTCTACCACCCACTAACCCATAGCCAGAAATTATGTTAAAAAAGTATGCTTTTGTAGAGGGCAGTGCTTATTTCTTAAAACATATCAGATAGTGGATTATAATTTTTTTTAAATGCTTCTGTTGTGGGTTGGTTGATTTTAAAGTGCCTTCCCCCTGGGAGTGTATGTTTGAATGGAACAGTCCTTACACATAACATGCTTAATTTTGTAACAATAAGGAGAAGTTACTCACATGAGGTACATCTGAGGTTGCCTGTGTTGCTGTGAAGAAAGCTCTGCAGAACATATACTTCAACAAGTCCAACTGCCAGTCATAGCTACCTGCACCCCCTGTTGTTGCCAAGACCCGCAAATGTGTCACTGCCCAGCGTTTCAACTCATCTCCAAGCTTGCGATCTTTTCTAATAAAAATAATTGTAAAGTATAGAAATAAAATTAATAAATGTCTCATCTGAGATGAATATTGTAAACATGACCTTTGAACTTTTAGTTCATCAACCAAAGCAGTGTCTGCATAAGAACATAAAACACTGACAGAAAAAACATTAACGCTCTTTAAAAAGAAAATAGGCAGGAGGGAGAGATTTCCTGAATATATGCAGAGTTTTAAAATGTATGTGTAACTGTTTTGCATTTGTTTGGTTTTTCAATACTGTCTTTTTGAAAGTAACACAAATCCCGTAACTGTGAACAAACCAATTCTGCAATGGGAGTCTTCCATCTGCTTAATCCTTGAATAGACCAAACCTGCGATAGGAATCTTTGAAGCCATCTGATCAATATGAAAGGTCTACTTACAATCTGCAGTTGTTTTATTACCAAAAGTTCATGTTATTTGGATAGATGCTTCTTCGTGGTCATGTCAATAATATAATTGCTCACAGCAGTACTTTCACTACAGCTAACAATATCCACAACAATGACAATAATAATAACAAAAAACGATGCTAATAATGATGAAAACAGTATTAACAGTAATAACAACTATTTTCACAAGACAAGCATAAAGGGAAAGGTGTAAACATGAACTGAAAGAACTGAAGACAGAGACATGATGCCATCAATATCAACAGAAGTACTCACTCAGATAAGGGTGGTTTATTTAAAGCTCAAAATAGTTTCATCTTGTAAATGTCATGTTTCTCTTTGAACTAACAAATCATACATTAGCCAATTTTCCTCATCAGTAAAGAAAATACTCTGAAATTAGTCTCAAACATTAAATTTCATTTCCTTGAATAAAATGTTCTTCTATAGTCTAAAAACATATCCAATAAATGTTGTGATTCTGTAGAGAGGTGCATCTTCTATTAATCTGGGATTTTTTATGATTAGTCTTCATATTTTAGCCTTTTCAGTTTATAAAGGAAATTTAATTTTTCAAAAGTACCACTTTATGTCTTAAAATCCTTGTTAATGCAAATCAAAGCTGTAAAAAAAATAACTCCATGCAATAGAATAGTATATCATTTCTTTACCAATTTATAAGATAACAAATTTTGAAGAAAAACTGTTACACCATTGTTTAACAAAAGACCCTGTTCATCAGGTATGAAAATATTCAACATTGTGCTTAATCTAAAACATTGCACCCTCATATATTGAAACACAACTGCCAAGGTCATAGCTATGTTCCAACCACACAGACTTGACAAGAATAGATTAGGCAGTGAAGACTAATTTTCTGGACTGAGATACAATCTTTTTTCAAGATCCACATAAATATGAAGGTTTTTTTAATATGTTTGTAATAAGTAATGATAAACCAATATTTTGGAGTAAAATGTTGTCTATGATAATAACTAATCATAACACATTAGGAGTAAATCCACTACTTTCACAATTCAGCCCTCCATATTAAAACATCATATGCCTGCTGAGAGGTTAGTCGGACAGTTGGTCACCCCAAAGACAGTAAAGCTAGTATCAAAGCTCCACTGTTTCCTATTACAGCAGATATGCATTCTCTCCTAAAATGGAACCAAGAAGTGCTTGGTAGGGCATGCCCAAATTACAACTTGGTATGTATTATCCAGGAAATTTCTTTTGCTCTAAACCTTTTTGACTCATTCAAATATTACATGATCATAATACATTTGAAACAGGAGGCAATTCAGGTACAACAGTTGCAGTTAAGTCTGTCAAGTGAGCCCAAAATCAAAGATAAATGCCGTGTTTGATTTCACGCAATCCCTCATCCACATTTTTTGTTTCAATACAATGTATTAATAATTGACAGTTTTGTGTCAGTTTTCTTTATAAAGAGAAAGGGAAATTTAGGAAAACTAAAGTTTTATTTTTGGAAGTCACCTACAGTGCTAATCAAAGGAGATGAATGCCAGAAATTATTTTGTGGAGTTCCCACAAAAGTTCATACCAAATCCTTAAAAACAATGAATGGAAAATTAAATTAAATTTGTACCATAAGTAGAAACAATTATGACACTGAATGCAAGTGTCTTTGAACAAATGAAGTGGTAAAGAGACCTTTAGAGATGGTAATGATGACCAAAATGGCAAAGTAGGCTGCCTCAGACATTAAATGAACCTAGGAGTCCATCCATGATGGGAAAATGTAATCTCCAGGTATTCACTTCAGTTTCCTCAAGGTATGTACTGGGTGTCCAGTAATCTGGTCGCATTAGTCTGTACCAACCCATGTTGGTGCTGCAATCAGTGATTTACATGTTCAGTATTGATTCATGCTTCTATGGACTGGGTACTGGATAGTGTGGGTTGAAAGGTTCACCATCTCTAGTGCTGGGTTTTCTGTGACTGACCCAGGGCTGTACAAGCCACGACTGGGTGTCAGATGCTATGTTTTAGGACCAAGACTGGGTTTACCTGGAAGACATGATCACTGTGCCTAACACCTGTGACTGACAAAACAACTAAGATTGTGCCAGAGCAGGAGATGTGGTATATAAAATAATGATTTCTTGTACTTGAGTCCTGTACTGGCTATCAACAGAATGATCACCACAGCCAGTACAGGAGTTAGCCCAAGTTTCTTGTGACCTTTCTCAAACAATTTTAGAAATCTGTACATGTCTGTTTGGGTGTGAGGTCAAAACATATTTCTATAGAAAAAATGGAATTCAACACAAATAACTGAAGTGGCATTAGGTGGCATACAAGTTAGAAAGGTATGGTGATTGTCTCCAGCCAGCTTGACTATTTTCCCATTGAGTCTTCATCCGTAAATATATAGAAATGAACAAAGGCGTACACAGATGATTGTCCATTATTTGTAACACTTAAGTAACTTTGAAGGGGACACTGATCAAGAAAAATGTCAAGGGAAATTATGCGCATGATCTTAATTACAGAACAATGACCTGAAGAATTCAAATGTAAATCAACCATGAAGAGAGAGCAAGAAATACTAAAAACATGTGAAGTATTTCTCTCAGACGAAAAGATTCCAAAAGTCTGCTCCAGTAAGCTATACTTGAAACCCAAGAAGGGCATTTAAATGTGGAGTTGTTATGCAAGCTTTTTGAGTACCCTGGTATATAATGTTTTGGTGCTTTCCCTGCACACACTGAACGGAACCGCTCTAAGATTTGCTTAACTGATGAAAAGGCAGATGGGAATTAGGCATTTGCAAATTATGATGCTTCCAATCATGACTATAGCTGACCAATCTCAGAGCTGTGCACCCCCTTATAATGCTTTTCGGTATTTTCAGGGATAGGATTTTCAGCATTTCATGTAAGCCTTATGTAGTGCAAATGTGCAAACCAATAGCAACACACATTACAGATGCATCTTTATTACATCTTGTAACCAAACTGTCAGTACAAACAATGATCCACACTGATAAAAAAAAATGCAAAACACTTCATATTTACAATATCTGAAACATAGAAGATGAAAGTAATTTATTAATGACCAACAATGGTGAACTTATGTTGAAGGTTACAGCAAAGCAGTTTCAAGTTCTGTGTTACAGGTATGCTGGAGTGAGAATCATTGACTTGTCTTATTCATTTCATAGTAGGCACTTTTCAACTTCTGTAGTTTTTCAACTTAATGCTGGCATTGGGAGTCGATAACCAGGTTTTTATTTAACAATGAACAAAGCTTCTAGAGTGTTGTCTGTTCTTATGCACTGAGGAGAAATTCTTTCACAGTTGGTATTACTCTGTGGAATTGTTAATATTCCTCTCATTATAACTGAAAGTTAACTGCAGGGAGTGTTCATTACAAGTCCATTAAACATTTCATATTATTTGAAAAGAATGATATAACTGGAGCCATTTGCCTAGCCTTGTCGATCTCTTTATGCTTCTCAGATTTTATGTGGTGAGAGATGTCATTCCCACCACTACTTCTGATCAGTTTCACACAGTTTGTAGAAGGCATAACTATTGCCCTTTCTACTGCAGAAATGAATGGCCCGGTCTTGCTGTATGTTGTGAGAAAATGCTGTACTCATTGCTTTGTCTTTGAAGTTAATTTTTCTTCAGTCATTCTCTTCCTCTCGGATACCATTCAAATACATTTCCTAAACCCCACTCAGCCATGATGCTGCTTGCACTACAGAAGCAAAGGCAAATAAACTCTACACATGCACCGTTACAGAGATTTTGCACATGACCCTTCTATTTAATACAGAACAATATGGCAAGTTGTTATTGCTTTATTTTCATACTTTTCTTTTTTTGTTTGGTACTTGACAAATACATATTTTCCATTATTTTATCTAGCACAATATTTGAATTAGCTCTTGAAGTTGTATTTCCATCTTAGATATTTTTTCCTCTGCTAAATATGGAAAAATACTGAGGTTGCACAGGTCTGCAATGTGTCTTTCCAAAAAAAAAAACACCTCTAATGTTTGACTTCCACCTTGGCAAAGAAATGATTTTAACGCTTCTGCTATTGACACAAGTCAAAAGATGCATCTATGTAGCTTAGGAGGGAAGTGAATGTAATCTTAACACTTTTGATTAGGTAAAGTATCTGAAGAAAAAGGTTGACTAATACATAACATATTTACTTCAGCAGACACATAAATGATCAAAGTGCACTTACATCCAAGTTTCATGACCATCCAAGACACAAATCAACTCCTGGCTTAACTTCTGAGCAGCTTCTGCACACAGCTGATGAAGACAGAAACTCTTTGTCAGTAAAAGGCAAAACTGAAATGAAGCTTAGTTAATCAAATTATTTTCATGATCACGCCTAAGTTAAAAGAAATTTAACTGAGTTGACTATCTTCTCACAACAATATAATGACAAAATTTAATCAAACAAAAGCATGACTGATTATAGCCATATCTGCAACTTTTCAGTTAATAAAACATATAATAATGCAAAAATGAAACACATAAACCAGGACACATCAGGGCCATTTTCTAAACAGGTAATTGTCATACTTGTTGCAAACACATATAAAATATATAATTTGTGCATCATTTTGTAGTTTAAAGTTCTAACTTCTACAAATACAATTTCTGGATGCCTCTAATATAATTAGCAAAAAAACTGTCAAGGTTTAATAGTTTACACTTTCTCCTTTGAAATGATGCAAAACTTGGTGTGATTATTTAAAAACGACTTATTACCTGGGTCATTATATGGCCCCAATAATATATGCCACTTAAAAAGAGTCAATACCACGAGTTAGATACTACTATAGATGTTATGTGTCACTTTAAAAAGTGTACAATACCACGAGTTAGATGCTATTATAGAGGTTATGTGTCACTTTAAAAAGTATACAATACCATGAATTAGATTCTACTATAAAGGTTATATGTGTCACTTTAAAAATTGTACAATACCATGAGTTAGATTCTACTATAAAGGTTATATGTGTCACTTTAAAAAGTTTACTATGCCACAAGTAAGATACTCTTATAGAGGTTATATGTGTCACTTTAAAAAGTATACAATACCATGAGTTAGATCCTTTTGCAGAGATCACTTTATACATTGTACTAAACCATGACTTAGATACTATTATAGAGGTTATACATGCCACTTTAAAACAGGTGTTATCTGTGTCACTTTAAAATGTGTACAATACCACGAGTTAGATACATGTGTTAGTGTGTGTGTGATTTAGATTTTTAATGTAGCTTTGACAATTTTTCAGTCATATCGCTATCATGTCTGCAGTGTGAGAGTTTATAGTGATGTCTAGCACAGGGGCATCATGCCACAGACATGTGGCGTGATGTCCACTCAGTCACATTATCCTGACACCAGGCCAACCAGTCATAACACTAACCTCATAATGCTGAGCTCAAAGCAAGGCAGCTGTTATTACCATTTTTGTAAGTCTTTGGTATGACTCATCCCGGGTTCAAATCTGCGCACTACCACATCCGATGCGGACACTCTCACCATCATGCCACCAGAGCAGTTGTTAGATCAAACTAGAGATTTTACATGTCACTTTAAAAAGTGTACTATACCATGAGTCTGATACTTTTAAAGTGGTTATACATGTTTCTTCAGCTATCAACATCTGTGACTTACGAATGGGTTATGGAAGCCAGAGCATGAATAGGGGGACTTTAGTACACCTGCAGTATTGAATAAATGTTGATACCAGAAAACATAATCATTTTTTTTTACATAGAAAGTAGCCAAATTTAACCATACAAAAAATCCCTTGAATGGACCAACATTATACTGACCAAAAACGGTCCAGAAAGCCAAGATAAGACCTTTTCTTCCTTTTAAGTGTTTAAAATATGTTGGATATACTTCAGTAATAACATAATTTTCATATTAGCTCTTGTGGTGCCTGTTGGATGTCAGATTTACATGAAGTTCATTTAGGAACAAAAAGTCTTTTGGAAAAAAATTTATGTGGAGTAGCGATCAAGGTTTTTCAAGATGGCCATCATGACAACCATATTGGATGTACAACTGGCAACATTTTCATTAGGACCAACTAGGCATCATACAAACTTGTTTTCTGAAAACCCTTCCATTTTTAAGAGTATATATAATAGTGAGGACAGTTCAGATCATTTTCATTAGGGGCAACTAGACACATACACACTTTTTATGATCAAACCGCCACGTCAAAATGTAGCAATATTAAGATTTTCAAGATGGCCACCATAGTGGCCATATTAGATTAGCACAAAGATAAACCCTAATTATCTCTTTCTGTTCTTTTGGAATAACAATATTTTCAAAGTAGCTGCTTCGATGACTATGTTGATATCGGATTGGCACCATCAGCAAAACACTTTCACTTCTTCATTCCAGGATGTATCAACATTGTGACTTTCATGGCATGAGCATATTTGTACTGGACCTGGATTTCCAACTCGTTTTTAAACATACTGAATAATCATGGAAAACAGACTACAATAACATTTAGGTCAGCAAAACACTTTCGTCCCCATATGGTGAAAACAAAAATACAGAACTAAGATCGAAGATTGAAGTAATAATGGACAGACAGGCAGGGAATCCAATATAATAATAACTTAAAACATGAAAAGTAAATGTAACGAAAATGTACATGAGATATGATGGATGATACAGTTGAGGAGTTGGTTTTCATGTCAAATAATGGACCACTGGGTCGTCGTATCAGGGCTCTAAGAACTGACATTTGCATCTCAGGGTCAGATGTCATCTTGACAACATCCACCAGTTTTCCTTGCTGAAAATATAATACATGTGTATATGTTAAACATGGTCATAAAAATAAAGTATTCAGTGTAAAAAAAGGAAAACCTTTTTAGACAGACATCAGCATATCGCTACAAGTGGCAAAGCACTTAATAATCATGTGGTCTGGTTCTCCAATTTCTTCAATATATTTAAAGCACAGAGCTAAGCTGGAATTTCGGTTTAACTGATCCT
Source organism: Potamilus streckersoni (assembly GCA_016746295.1). Lineage (NCBI taxonomy): Eukaryota > Metazoa > Mollusca > Bivalvia > Unionida > Unionidae > Potamilus > Potamilus streckersoni. Next base: position 1,135,063 of record JAEAOA010001377.1, on the reverse strand, counting down.
GTAAAACTATAATTTAAAAAAATTAAATTTTTCATTTATGATATTTGTAAAAATGTTTGTGATAATTTATTATGATATTACCAAATAAAAACTACAAATTGATGCATGTCATGTATGAAGGCAAACATCACTATGGAAACCAAGTTTATTAGAATGATTGTGGAAATGTTACAATATGAAATCGAAATTCAAAATGTGCTTATGACCTCATGGGTTTACAAAATCAATATAAGTCAAAATGAATTAAACTCTATGGATATATTATTCATCGCTGATTTTGAGCTGATGTTTCTTACCTGTGCAGTAATTATTATGCTCATATTTACCTGTGCAGTAATTTTTATGATTTTTTTATGATATTATTCTGAATTGACTACTTCTCATGGGCTTTATAAGTACAACAAACTACATATTTCATGACCTGGTAAACAATAGTCCTTCAATGAAAACAAAAGGACTCCTTATTTAATCCAGAAAATGATGAACTGATGAATGCATGTTTCACAAAACTACAAAAACTGATATGCACAAATATAATTATTTTACAGTATCTGAATGAATGACCAGCAAAACCATGAGAAATACCAGCATGAAAAGAACAACTTACTGTTTCCCTGACTTTGGCAGAGGTCAGTCCCTCATCTCCCTTTTTGTGCACAGCATTGAACAGATAACCAGACAGGGCAGGGGAGATGACTCCTTCCATCTGGGAAATGCAAAAGATAAAATATAAACATGTTTCAATACAATTTTAGCTATTCTAAATTTTGTTTTGGTACTTGTTAGCTCTCAAGGACTGATACATTAAAAAGGACATACCAGGGTTGGGAAAGTAGGCTCAATGAAGACTCAAAAATGTTTCAGAAATGCATTACAATTTTGTGATTTTATCTTCCTTGCATATTTCATTTCTTTTTCATTTATTATTATTATTATTATTATTATTATTATTATTATTATTATTATTATTATTATTACTTTATTTAAAGAGGGTAACTCAATTAGCTAGGAACTAATCTACCTTGAGGCCCTCATTCAAAGGAATTTATTTATTTCTGCTGCATCTCTGAAGCCATTGTATATACTGGGTTTGGAAAGAGGAAATAGAGTGGGCATTTCTAATCTCAACTGAAATATTATTCCAAAGCAAAATTCCAGAGTATTGGAAACTTTTTTTAAAATAATTCCTGATTTGGTTTGGGAATTTTGTAATGTTTGGTAGACATTGATCGCAGGTGGGGAGTATTTCCAGGTAGCCTATACTTGAATAGTGATTGTAAATATTCAGGAGCAATATTATTGGATATCCTGTACATTAATTTGGCTTTTCTTAAACAGATTCTGTCTTTAATAGGTAGTATTTTTAACTTACCAGCTAAATTTTCCTTGCTTTCTTTCTGGTTTGATATTAACTTAAAAGCTTTTTTTTGAAGATGTGCCAGCTTTGCTAAGTTTTTATCATTTGAATTACCCCATACTGTATTACAGTAGTCTAAATAGGGTTGTATGTAACTGTTATAAAATAGTTTTCTGTGCTTTTCCGGGAGAAAGTGTCTTATCCTACTGAGAAGCCATAAACTTGAATTGACGTTTTTACTGATATGTTTGATATGTTCAATCCATGATAGGTTATTATCTACCAAAACACCAAGTAGACTATCGTGACAGACAATTTGCAAGTTTTTATCCTTCCATGTCAGACATAGTTCATCACTATCAAGTTTTGTTCTTTTTTTCCATGTTGAGATAAGTAATATTTTAGTTTTACCAGTATTAACCACCATGCCATTGCATGTACACCAGTATTCTAGTTTGTTTAGGGCATTCTGTAAAGAAATTTGAGTTCTTGTTTTGTGTTTTGGATGTCTGACAATGTTGTCATCTGCATAGAGATCTTTAGATGATACTGAGTCCTTTAGTACAAGTGGTAGGTCATTAATAAATAAAATAAACAGTAATGGACCCAGAATTGAGCCTTGTGGTACTCCACATCTAATTGTTTCAGGTTCAGACAGAACATTATTAATATAAACATGTTGTGTTCTCTCACTTAAGTATGAAGTAAACCATCTAACTGTGCTTTCATTACATTGGTAGATTTTCAGTTTCTTCAAAAGGATTTCATGATCTACCATGTCAAAAGCTTTCCTGAAATCTACAAATACAGAACCTATTATTCTACCTTGATCAAGTGCTTGAAGCTATTTATCAGTTAGGGAGATCAAGGCAGTCTCACATGAGTGTTTCTGTCTAACGCCTGTATAACAGAAAGTGTTTGGTTAAATATGATATGAATGAATCATGGACATGCTTTTCAATCAATTTTGACAAGTTTGGTAGTATTGAGATTGACCGGTAGTTATCAGCATCATCCTTAGGACCAAATTTGTGAATAGGAGTTACTTTTGCAGTTTTCCATATTTTGGGAACAGATGAGGATGCAATACTTAAATTGATTATGAATGTTAAGCTATCTACAATAGCAGAGGCAAAAAATTTAATGAGTCGTGGACCAATCTGATCAAGTCCTGAAGCTTTCTTAGTATCAAGTTCACCGAGATATTTCTTAACAAAGTTTTTTGAGACTGGTGGGATCAAGAAACATACCTCCTTAGAGATTTTGCTGCTGCAGAACTTTTTCAGTTCAATAAAGTTGTTTTCAATCACTGGTTCTTTTAACTTTGTGGTAATGTTGGTGAAAAAATCATTGAAAACATTTGCAATGTCATTGTCATCAGTGACTATGGTGTCATTTACCAGAAGTGAGTGGATTTTATTTATCTGATCTTTGTGTGTTCCTCCAGTGAGTTCATTGAAGACTTTCCAAATGCAGTTTTTGTCGCTCTTTTTGTTTTCAAGCAATGATTGATAATAATTTTGTTTAGCTTTTTTGATCATATTTGTTATTTAATTTCTCCATACTTTATATTGTGCATGGTTTCCAATAGCCTTAAATTGGTCTCTTGTTTTCAAAGCATCAAGGATTTCAGTTGTAAGCCAAATAGGTTGGATTTCATTCTTTACTCAATGTACTTTCAGTAGTGCATGCTTAGAGACTACATCCATAAATAAGTCAGTCCACACCCTCAGAGCTTCATCTATGTCATCCAAATTTTGGATCATCTTCCATGGAGCTTTATATAGGCCTTTGAGAAATTGTTCTTCATTAAAATTTTTGAATGATCTGTAAGTGATAGTTTTGTGTGTATTTTTCTTATTTCTCTTGCATTTAACCTTCCTTGTCAAAAAAGTAGGATAGTGGTCACTAAGACCAACTTTTGGTATGTTAACAGAAGTTACATTGTCTGGTAGGTTGGTATAAATGTGATCAATAAGAGTGCTTGATGTTTCTGTTACCCTAGTGGGGTCATTTACCATCTGTACTAGACCTAATGATTCAATAAATTCTGTCCAGTTCTTCCTTATTTGAGTATTGAGAAGGTCCTTATTTATATCACCAAGTATATATGTTTCTTTATCCTGTGCAAGAACATTTTCAATTTGTTTCAAAAAGTTATCATTCCAAATTGCTTTGGAGGAAGGTGGCCTATAAATGAAACCAACTAGAAATGATTTTGCATTATTTTGATAAATTTCCACCCAAATACTCTCAATTTCTTGTAACTCCAAGTCAAGTCACCTTTCTGCATTTACCTCTTCCCTAATGTATATAACAAGACCTCCCCCTGCTGTCTCTCTGTCCCTGCATAATGGTTTATTGTAGCCTTGACAATGAAATAGATCATCATTGTGGTTAGCATTTAGTTTGGTTTCAGTGAGTCCTAAAACAGCTATATTATTTTCCTTGGAAGATGACATTAACTTAATTTGGTCTATTTTTCCCACTATACCCTGTACATTTAAGTGACCTATGTTAAAACCTTTTGCATTTAGTTTCATATCAATTATATGTATGTCATGCAATGGGTTACCCCTGTAGATTGTCTCCATACTACTTTTATCATTTTTACATTCTATTTCCATACTTAAATGTTCATATATATTAGCATCTTTAAAGTCACATACAGATCCTGAAAATCCATTAACATTTATATTTACAACAGTGTCCATTGGATATTTAGAGTCAAGAGTCTCTCTAGGTAAATTTTGATTTGTTAGGGATGAAGCATTGGCATTCTCCTCTTTGCCAACTTCCTAGTATGTATAATATATTGATTGACAGAGTCTTTGTGTCCAAATTTATGACATCTGAAGCACTCAATCTGTTTGCCATGATGGCATACCTATGTCATAGGGCCAGTTTCCCCACTGCAGATACAGTACTCTTCATTATAGTGTCTGAAAATAGGGGCATACATGTTGATATTTCTCAGTAGTTGAGAGGTTCCTTTTCTGCTTAAATGAATTTTGTCTCTGTGGAAGAGACTTAGGTTGATATCCTGTTTCTGAAGAAAGAAAGATGTGTATTGAGGAATGGACTGTAGGTTGATGTCTTCGCATAGGTCAATTATCAGATCATTGATTTCTTTCACCCTGGTGTCCACACAATGTGGTAGACCTGATATTATTTTACATGTATCTGGACTGCAATACCTAGCAGCATACAGTAAACTTTCAAAATCTGTCCTGATTTGGCTTAGTGACCTTCCATCCCTGGCATCATTTCCACCTACTAAAATAATAATTTGGTTGTATTTAGTTAGGTCAGTATTCATTAGTCTCTCCGTGATACTATTGATTTTTGCACCTCTTAGAGTCTGTACATCTGTTTTAAAAAGTCTCCTTGGTATTATTATACTTTTCAGTATTGATGAGCCAATTATTAGAGACCTATCTTTTCTGGCTTCTGATTTTTTCTGGTCTGTATTTTAGACACATCTCTTGGAGGAAGGGGTGTTGAACTGGGGGTCTCCATTGTATAAGTTAATTTAGCTGACACATTTGTCTGAGCACTGGGAAATGCCATTGTTGATGCATGCAACATACTTTTCTGAGCTGAGGGACATGGGTGTATACTTATTGTAGTTGCAGGTGTGACACCTGACTCAGAAGGGGATACTCTTGTTTGCAATGCAATATTACTTTGGATCCCAGTTGTTATTTGCATGGTCCCTTTACATTTTCTTTTGGCTGGTATTGGGATTGTCTGTGTCTGAGCATCTGACATTCTTTTTATTTGGGAGTCTATCTGAATTGCTGTTTCACATGAGGTTACTTGTTCATTAATCCTCCCCTCTGCTGACTTAATACCATGTAGCTGTAGTTTAAAAACTTCAATTTGGGCCTCCAAGTTCCTAATTACTTTTTTGATGTACACACATGGAGAAATCTGTACAGTTTAAACCATCACTGCAATGGTCATAATAATTTGTGGAGGGTGTCATTACCTGACACTCTGTGGGGGTGTTAATTTTATTGCCTGAGTCATAAAGGTCAGAGACTTTAGAAGTTTCATGTTTGGAATTACATCTACCTACTGGTGTAGATGTCAGCATATAACTGCCTTTAACATGGGTATTCTCATCCTGTCTACATTTACTGATAATATAGTCTGACCATCTGAAACAGTTCAGCCCTTGCATGTGTAAGACAGATATTGTTTTATACAGTGTAGCTGTCACAGTGTTTTCCTCTTGTATTCTGTATATAATACCATTTTGAACACTTGCACTGCATGAAGTCATGCAAAGTTCTGAATCCAGAATATGTTTTACAAACTCAAACTTTTGTGGATCTATATGCACAGTGATACTGTACTTATCATGATTGACCCTCAGGAATTCATTCATTCAAGTTGATTGCCTTGTCCAAGTATTTTAGGTGGATGGATCTATTGCTTTGGCAATTGGTCTTATTAAAGATGAGCTTTAATAAAATAGAGAAAGCAATTAACTTCAGAATGTTTTGTTTGGAATGGTTTTGTCTGGTTCAACTCCATTTTGCAGCACATAATAGACCATACATTTAGTCAATAAACTTGGTGGAGAAAAAGCCTGGAAAAATCCCCAGAAGAACTAATGACACACAGGAAGCTACTGGCAAGCTTTCTCACATAACAGCATTAGTTGAGCTGAGACTCCAACTCACACAGACTGAGGTGATTTGTGATTGGTAAGCTGTTGTTGTTGTTGTTATGCATTAAAGTCATGTATACACTTTCATGTTTTATGACTATAAGCCCTGAAAAGGGCTAGTGGCCTCCCCCCCCTTCCAGGGCTGGGCTCACCTGTGTCTAGTGCTGACACTTTTGTCTAGGCCCTGGGCTGGGCCGCGTTTCTTCCACGGGGGGGGGGGGAGCTTGTAGTCCCAGTCTGGTCTACTTTCCCCTTGGAAGGACGCAGGGCCTCAGAGCTTGGCCCCTATCTGACCCTTAATTAAGACCTTTCTTATTCAGAAGTTGACCAGTCGCTCCCAAAACGGCAGACCCGCAAGCTACCTCCCCCCCCCGCCCCCCGCACCAAAGTCCCAAGAAGATAATCTCAGGCACTTGGCTTCTATACAATGGCAGTCAAGACCCCATAATTTAGTTCTCACGCTTAAGGTCTTCTTAATTTTGTTTTGTTTTCTTATTTGTAATATATATTATTTAGGTCTGGCAGAAAAATTGGCTTCCATTGTTTTAATTTATTTTCAAAATTCCTGTGAATACCAGTAAAGGGAAACCAAGTTGGCAAAAAACAAAAAACAAACAAAAAAGAAAATAAAGAATCAGCACACTTGAAAGAATCTAAAGTCGGTTTCCAGGGTCAGTTTGCTTTACAATAAAATAACCTTTGTATTTTTTATCCTGCCAATAAGTTCAAAGAATTAGTTTACTGCTTGCTAACATATGTGTTTATTCACCACCCGTGCATCTATTTATTTGCCATCAGGAATCATAATTGATACAAACTCGCATGGATGCCTTCGGGGTAAGTAGTCTACTCAACATTAACTTGCTTTAATAAATACTCTTTGTAACCCAAGCTAGCGAAAGGAGAGTCATTTGCTTTCGCAGTCATTGTACATATACATGTATTTTCAAAAACATTTATTGATCTTTATCTATGAGATACTGTCATATATTAACCTGGATATAATACAATCTTGGTTATTTTGCACCTAACACCACATTATGCGTCAATGGTGGGTGCCTGAAAGCAATCGGTGGATGTTTCCCTCTCACTCGTTTGTGATATTCTTTGATACATTTTTCAATATGATAACATATTCAAACCTCTGAGTACAACCATACATGATTTGTTTTTCAATATTCACATCAATTATAAAAATGTGTTGTGTGTTATCTGACATAAGTGATGCACACTACAGTAATGGATGCATACGCTACATGTGATATAAGGAGTTCATAAATATATTTTTTTCTTAAATAAAGTACTTATGATGATAAAAAAGGAATAAATGATAACAACACCAGGTTAGTTCATTTCATTTTATTATCAATTAGGCATTTTGGTTATTTTATTGTAACATGCAGTGGGAGGGGATTCCTGTAAACAACAGCAAGAGACAGTAGTGCTCAAGGACATTTTTAAAATTACCGGTTTTTATGAACCCGGATATCTCGAGACCCAGTTATGTCAATGATTTTTTTTACAACCCCTGACGTAATCGAGATAACCAGGTTTGATGGTATATGTTTTTCATGTAAAAAAAATCTTTCTTAAAAGTATAAAAAATAATGTGTAAAAACCTTTTCTTTTTGTGGAAGAGATCGCATATGAATTTTAATATAACACAACCATGACATGACTCCAGCAATTTCATATATATATTGGAAGGCAACATCACTCTGCAGCAAGAAATGTAAAACTAAATTTAAAAAATAGCAGTGATCTATTTGTTCAGTCATGCTACTGGAACTAGCTACAAATGACCAAACTCTGAAGGATGGAACAGTTACAGCAACAATTGACCAAATTACGGCTAACTCCTTTTCTTTTTAAAATGTACCCAGAAGAAACAGTTTTGCTGAAATTTCAAAGAAAACTGATTACCTCTAAAGCACTTATCATTTTGTATAAATAATAAGCAAAAAAAAAATATTCAGTCTCAATCAATGTTCTATTTGATGTTGCCTCTTCAGTAAGATACAGCATTTGTTTGTTCTTCCAAAGCTGTACTATAGCAGTAACTTCAATAGCACATGCACCCTTCAAAGAGAGTCGACTACAATCTTAAATAAAAACAAATAACCTATCATCAAAGGAAGTCAGCACCAAACTTGAAAAAAAGCAAGGCATTTGCAGGAAGAAAGTTTATGCTTAAGGTTGCTACCAATGGCATAAAATCCCATGAGCATTCTCAGCAACATGATAGCTGTCTTCTGCTGATAGAAGTCTAAGCTAATTTAGGTACATATACATGTGCCATGTATTAAAACAACTATAGTCACATGCTGCTGGCAACAGTATTGTAGTGAACTCTTTAGTGACAATCAGATAAAGATCAAATGAGGTCTACCAATTTTTTAAATATATGTATTTGTGCTTTCAAACAGGATGAGAATCACATGTGAATTTTAAAACATGTGATCTATACTCAAATTCATGAATTTATTTTATACATGTACAGTACTTAATGGAATATTGATTGTAAAACAAGTTGTCAATATACAAGTTCTTTTCCAGGCTACTTTGTCTTCGTTTAATCAAAATCACATTTGTTGCACCCACTTTTATTACTGACCCCACCCATCCTTTATTTAAGGTACATGTAACACTTTCTTCAGCTGACTTAGTTCGTTATAACACAGTTCGTTATAACACAGCTAGGTTCTATTGACCCCAACTATTAGGTATAGCAGGGTCACACTGCACACAGAATAACCCCATGATTCAATCCCATGCAAACAGAGGTAAGATGTCAGTGATCTGTAAAAAAGCAACTTAGTCGACTCAACCTGGTGCACCCCTACCATGTTAGACAAATCTGAAATAGGTTCAAAATTTGAGTGAAATCTAAGATCCAAGTTGTTCAACCTTAAAGTTACTAAATATTCTATTTTTATGATTTGTGTCCAGTCTGTGGTACTTGACATAACAAAATGTGGAAACTAATGTCCAAACTGTGGGACCTGATGTCCAGTCTGAGGAACCAGAGTATAGACTGTGGGACTTAATTTCAGTCAGTGGAACTTATGTCTAGCCTGTGGGACCTAAGTAATGTCCACATTGTGGAACCTGGCCATTCAAGCTAGTTTAATGTTATGTACTCACTGACACCCAGCTGATTTGTATTTTTTCTACTAGTAATGGTGACATAAGAAAGGGTAAAGTGAAGTTGACTGACATGGTGGAATAATCAATGCATTACTCACCTGTTGTGGAGTCTTGATACTGGGTAACAGTCGCATGAACATATAAAGACCCAACTGTCTCCTGGAAGGACTTTCGTCAAACAGGGGTTCTGTTGTGGATAAATGTCAAACAAAAATGCATAAATATTAAATACCAGGCACCAAAGTCTTAACACATATATATGCTTAGAAGATGAATCCGGCTGTAAAGCACATAGATCTTGATCATCCACAGTATGATGAAATGACAGATCAGGGTCTATGCAGATTGTTATGAGTAAACAAAAGAATAAACAACACTGAACCTGATCTGCAAGTAGGCATAATAATAAAATACAAAAAGACAAGTATCACAGCAAACCATGAGTGGCCGAGTGGTCTAAAGCGCTGTCCGTTACGGATCACTGCCATCTCACCTCTGTCTGCGTGTGTTCGAGTCTAGGATTCGGCTAATGTAGATATGTGAGAAAGCTTGCCAGTAGCTTCTCGTGGGTCGGTGGTTCTTTCCGGTGATTTCCCGGTTTCTTCCTCCACCATTAATACTGGCCGCCATGAATAGCCTATCGTGTGCTGAAAAATGGCGTTAAGCCCAACAACAAACAAACAAACCAATAATGAAAGTAAGTGCTGTATATCTGTCATTGAGACACAATTTCTATGAAGTAATGGGGGTTTTTTGTTGTTTAAATTGAGAAAGTGGGAGTCCATGTTATCTTAACACATACTTTATTGCCTGAAGCATAATTAATATACCTCATCATGGATTTTATTTTCTTAATTGAAATGACAGCATTCAACAGATCTGGGCAATATCATTACAAAGTTAGCTGCTGTAGAATACCTTGTTTGTTAAATCAACTGAACATGTGTTATTCTGATATGCATGAAGAACGTTTAAGATCTACATGACAAGTTCCTTGCTAAAAACATTCTTCTGTGGGGACAACGTAAAATATATTTAAGTCATCAGCTTTTCAACCAACAACTCATGAAATGTTATGTCCATAATTTATCCTAATCCCCTGAACCCCATTAAAATTATTTTTACTATCAAAACTCTTCTTTGAGTAATATTCTAATTGTTTTCATGCAGCAAACACCTTCTTCAAACTATTAACATTTATTTTAATTAAAAAGGTAACATTACCTGTAGCAGAGCTAATGATAGCAATAACAAATATTTAATGTAAAGCCTTCAATAATAAATAGTCAAACTGGTTACATGGCCTGATGCCAAGGAAACCAACTTGAGCAAGCATATGTGCAATATTTTGAAGTTCTGGGCTACTCACTGACAACTTGGTCCCAAAAGGTCAGCAAGTCCAACTTGGGGTTGGAGGTCACATTATCAATGAGCTGATCAATCACAGGATGTACAAGTGGATGGCAAACTGCAGATGCCTAAAATCACAGAATAAAGAATAATTCTTTGTAATTAGAATATCTATGCATATTCTCTGCAATATTTTTTTTACATTTCTGCAAGATATTTTTAAAAATTAATGCATAAATATGCTTATTACAAAAATATAATCTGAACATGCACTTATTTTGTTACTAATTCTTCTATTTCTGCTGCTTTTTATCTAATGTAATTGATACAACAAAAATACCTTCAAACTTGCAGCAAAAAAACCAATTTAAAATAATTTGAAAGAACACAGAAAGGTGCTCATGTAAATGAATACATTACATCAATCTATAAACGATAGGATAAAGACCCTACCTTGACAACATCCCCAATGAAGGAATAATTCTTCTCTGACACTACCTTTCGATCTTGCCAGTACTCCTTCAAGAACTTCCTGACTGCTCTCTGTAGTATAGATAAAACTGATATATAGTAATCCATTGCAATAATAACAAAACTCATTATTACAGATTTCCATCAATAAAATAATCCAACTCAAACTTATATGGGTATCTTCATTTAAAGGACACTTATAATCATTACCTACTATTGATGAAAGATTTCTTTATCTTCTCTTTCTCATGAATGTTTAGTTTAAATCGAATGGTGGCAAATATTGTCTGGCTAGATTGTGGAACCCTGGCCAATTCTACTTGAGCTTGTAATGATGGGTGCACCATAAAGGACCCCACTCTCTATAAACTGCTTAAAAGGGAATTAAATGGTAGAACATTGTTGGATAACCATCATTAAGAAAGGATTAGCATTTAGGGCTGTAACATGGAATGCCAGAAATACAACTCAATCAAGGTACATAATCAAATTAGCTGAAATGCAACATTCTTTAGTAAAATTCCACTATGTAAAAGAAAGTGTACAGTAAATCAGAGTCATGACTCTTCTGAATGAAGATAAGGAAAACAAGGAAAATAAATGTATTAAAAATCTTATCAATAAAAGCCACATGCCAAATTATGCTGCAGAAATAAGGTCAGAAGGAGAGGCAATCTGGGACCACAACTCACATAAATGATGTTCTGGAATATTTTAAATCAAATTCAATCATGGACCCATCTGTTAGAAGCCACAAACCTAATCTGGATTAAATACAACAAGTTTTGGTTTTCTTGTTGCAAAAAACCAATATCTAATCCATATAAGCCTCATGCAAGCCTATGAGATAATATCTGTACAAACAACCAATATCTAATCCATTTAAGCCACATGCAAGCCTATGAGATAATATCTGTACAAACAACCAATATCTAATCCATATAAGCCACATGCAAGCCTATGAGATAATATCTGTACAAAAAACCAATATCTAATCCATTTAAGCCACATGCAAGCCTATGAGATAATATCTGTACAAACAACCAATATCTAATCCATTTAAGCCACATGCAAGCCTATGAGATAATATCTGTACAAACTGCATGTGATGATATTAAGTTCAATGTCAAGGGTACTAACTCTATCCAAAACGAAGCTGACAAAACCCAAAATGGGACATCAAGATCTATGAGACATTGTATGCACTAAAGTGGACAAAGTGCAGACTAAATTGCATCCGAATATGTTGAATGGTTAATGACATTTGCTGGCCACTTGACTCTACCATAGCATTTAACCCTGATGAAAAAAAGGGCAATAACTCCATAAAACTTGGACCTAAAGAGAAAAAAACAACCTAAAAAGCCACTTTTACTGGTATGGTTTGCAGGAGATTGTTACAAGCAGCATTCAATGTGAAGATAAACTGAATTCTCTATGACTATAACTCTCTAAAACAAGAGTCTTTGGAAGGGACATCCAATGTAAAGATAAAATGAATTCTCTATGACAACAACTCTAAAACAATAGTCTTCGGAAGGGACATCCAATGTAAAGATAAAATGAATTCTCTATGACCATAACTCTAAAACAAGAGTCTTTGGATTGGACATTCAATGTGAAGATGAAATGAATTCTCTATGACCATAACTCTCTAAAACAAGAGTCTTTGGATGGGACATTCAATGTAATGATGAAATGAATTCTCTATGACCATAACTCTCTAAAACAAGAGTCTTTGGAAAGGACTGATACTCTACTGGAGAAAACGAATTCCAGGAATCCAGGATAATGAGCAATAAAAGGAATTTTAAGATAGTGGTCATTTCAGCCTTACTGGCTGTCTGATTGGTATCATTTTTGGTTTAAGACATTGAAAATGTCTCTCTGTAAAAACTTCATGTCAAGTTGACCATCATTCAGGAGGTGTAGCAATCACGAGGTGGTCATGACGGCCATATTGGCTATCAAATATGCACCATCTGCATTTACAATAAACTCAATATTATACTTCTTTTTCTGAAAACAATGTCAATGTGACCATGCATTACCTTCACAGTGTAAATAGTTTATTTTGGTTTAGTGCCTCTAAATGTTTACAAGCTTTAATTACCATGTATACATGCATGTGTGACTGACAATGATGCTAAGAATTGTTAGATAATTAAATAATACATTTCCACATCTATATAGTATATCTGACTGCATGATCAATTTTTTCATAAAATACATAAATATATATGTAGCAATATGAAACAATATCAGAACAAACCCACAGGATTACATAAATTGTAAAATATATTTAGTTAAGACAAGTTTTACAAAATGAATCCTGTCATAAGAGACAAATAATGTATAAACAAATGAAACCTTGTATTGTGCAAGGAACTGCATGCATGCTGCCAATGTCATACATAAATATAGCTTCAGTTGTAAGCCAATAAGCAGGTAAGAGTGTGTGTGTGATTTGGATTTTAACACAGCTTTAACAATTTTTCAATCATATCGCTACAATGTCTGCAGTGTGGCAGTTTATAGTGATGTCTAGCACTAGGGCATCATGCAGCAGACATGTAGCATGATATCCCAGTCACATTATCTTGACACCAGGGGAACCAGTCCTAACACTATCCTCTTAATGCTGAGCACCAAGTGAGGCAGCTGTTAGTACCATTTTTATATATATTTGGCACAACTTGGCTGGGGATCAAACCCATAACCTCCCACATCCGAAGCAGGTGCTATAACCTGTAGGCCACAGGAGTGGTCCTGCAGGTAAAGGGAAAAGTTTAATTTCAAATTGGTTCATGTTCATTTAAACAGTATCATTTCCGCTACTGTGTACACATTATAAATTCTGGTAAATGTTGAAGCCTAACCAAGCAATCAGGACAAGTATCACTGACAAGACTTTTAAGAAGTCTGGGGAAAACCCAATGTCAAAATGACTTTCCATTTGGGAAGAGCATACATCTATACTAGATTTCATATCAGCATTTATGACCAACTAGAAGTCTTTTTTTGCAACTTCATGTTGATATGACCATTCCATGCATGTTAATAAATATGATTTTCAAAATGGCAACAGTGCCAGCCATATTGGATATTCACGCTGCAGCATTTTCATTTGTGACCAACCAACCAGATGCTGGGATAAATGAGAGTATAAAAAAAGCCCCAAAGAAGTCATTCAAGTAGTTTGGGAAAAGTGATAACCAAATTACTGCTAATGGACAGATTATGGGCCATCGCATAAACTCTGCTGGTCGTGACCAGTAAAGCTAAAACAAAGTTCAAAGCCAGCAAGACAAAATGTGTCAGAGCAACATATCAGTCTATAAGGCACACCCAAACATATCAGAATATGTTGAATGGTTTCTGAATTATGTTGGTGTCATGGATATGCTACAGTAGATAAATAAACAGGTTATGGATTCCATCCTCCATCATATAATGTGGGTTATGGATACAGTCTTATAAAATGGGTTAGGATCTAATCTTATAATGAAGGTTTCCATTACCAGATAACACACTAACTAAAAACAAGGAAAAATTTATCCCATTATAAAAAAATGCGTTTTGAATAGTCTTTATAATATGGGTTATGGATCCCATCTTATAATGTTGGTTTTGGCTCCTATCTCATAATGTGAATCATGAATCTGATCTTATGACGTGGGTTACCATCTTATAATTTGTGTTATAGATCCCATCTTATGTGTGTTATGTATCCCATCTTTTAATGTGGGTTTTAGATACCATCTTGTAATATAGGTTTTGAATTCCATTAAAATGCAATAACATTGTACAAATGTATTAATGGATTGACTCCCTTTTTATTAAAACTATTTAGCATAGTAGTTCAGTCCAAAAGTTAATCTCTGTTAGTAATAAAAGTCTGAACTTAAACTAAACCAAACACTGAACAATTCAAATACTCCTTCCAGTACACCGATGTATTAATACAGAATTCTCATGTACAAGCATAATTACAGAAGACACTGTAGATGGTAAAATATAGGTTTCTATATATCATCAGATAAAAAAATATAAACATGGAAATATTTATATATGTTAATTATTCTATCACATTTTACTAGATCTTTATGTACAGTGCATGATTATATTAATGATGCCATATGCATGTAAGTGAGGTGTAATTTTGTGTACATCTATGTCAATATGAGAATATTTATTTTAACCAAGTGTAGAATTAAAAATCTTGTATGTGGAAGGAAGGAAATGTGGTATTTGAGAGAAGACCTCAAGGAAGGAAAATACTAATTAAAAATGTATTTTATTATTATTGTTATTATTATTATTATTATTATTAAATTTTGTTCAAATATTTCTGCATCATGGATTTTACTTGATTCCTGTTTGAGGTTGTTGAGGACAAATTATAATGTAATTTCACAGAATAAATGTCACATTTCGAGTAATTTCTAATCTAATTAGTTTTTTGTTACTTTACTCAGCATATCATGCAGTGAATGACTTCTAACATTGTTATATAGTGGGAAACTATTGTATTGTGTGGTATTGCAATACACTGTACTGAATTGTATTGTATGGTTTTGCAATGTACTGTACTGAATTGTAATGTGTGGTATTAAACTGCATTGTATTGAATTGTATTGTATGGCATTAAACTGCATTGTATTGAATTGTATTGTATGGCATTAAACTGTATTATACTGAATTGTACTGTAT
The DNA here is from genome assembly GCA_016746295.1 of Potamilus streckersoni. Classification (NCBI taxonomy): domain Eukaryota; kingdom Metazoa; phylum Mollusca; class Bivalvia; order Unionida; family Unionidae; genus Potamilus; species Potamilus streckersoni. The sequence goes on along the minus strand of JAEAOA010001377.1, from coordinate 1,119,347 downwards.
GGCATTGCACTACATTGTATTGTATTATTCAATGTATATTGTACTTGTACTGTTCTATGTAATAAATATGAGGTATGATTAACACACTGTAGTTACTAGTACCACACTTCTAACTGGCCTAATGTCATCTTTTTTTGTCCTTAAAAAGCTTTTGAACTGAAAAAGATAACTGAACAATGTTATTTACATTGTTATACAGTATCAAGTATATATCTGACCTTGTGGTGTTTTCTGGCTTGAAGAATCAACAGTAGTGTGTCTGGAGAACACTCAACCCACCCACTCTTTAACTCAGCCTCTATCTCTGGTAGAACATACTTGCAGAACAATGAGTTATCAACCTGGAAAAAGCAAACTGTTGAAGAATCCGAAAACAAGCCTAGAAATAACAAGTCACGACTGATGGTAAAAATCTGTTCAACTAAAAAGTTTGTGAAGTATACTTGGACCTTACTTACCTTCACCACAGTTTCACAAATTTCATTTACAAACCCAATGGAACTCAAGGGCTTACTGCTATCTCTCAACTTTATGCAATCCTTAAAAAACAATTTAAGTTCAAATGGGCCATGGCAACAGCAATCACTATTCTGAATATCAGACATGTTCAAATCCATACATAATGTCCTCTATGGGTAAATGCTGCCCTTCCCACATTTTTCCTCAGAAATCCAAATATTCATTTTTATTATTTTGTACTGTTGCCAATTTTTAAGAGGTTGATTGTCTTTTTCATACTAAAAATATATCAGCTGTATGCCATTTTCAGAAAACTAATCAACAGCTTGATCATGCAGACATTTTTACATTGTAACATAAATGCAGTTTAAAGAATCTAATGTACTCCTATAAAAGTTGGTCTGGATCCAACTCCCAACACTTACAAACTCAACTGAATCTAATATGAAACCTGGTTCAGAATCAGATATGTAAAACCCAGTAATTTGTGCTTTTATTCTGTAAGTCCATATTTTTAGGGTCATTTCTGTAAGACTCACAGCAAAATCTTAAGGGTTGACAGGTCCGATAATCCTGACACTTCTCAATATGAAGTTTCTATCCAAAATTTAGTTACAATGTGTGAAAATTAAACTTACAATCAATGGGATGATACAAGATGGACATGTATGACCAACACTATTGGGCTTAATGCATTTTTCAGCACCAGATAAGCTATACATGGCTGCCAGTGTAAATAGTGAAGAATGAAGCTAGGAAAACACAAGAACCACCAACCCATGAGAGGCTAGTGGCAAACTTTCTCATGTACCCACAATAGCTGAGCCTGAGACACAAACCCATGCAGACAGGTAAGATGGCAGTGATCCATAATTATGACCTCTCAGCCACTCTGGGACCACCATATAACAGTCTCATTGTTGCTGTTTGGAGATTAATGCCATATTTCAGCACAGGATACATGACAACCATTATATTTAGTGGAGGAAGAACATCTAAAATTTCCAGAAAGAACCTGCAACCAACTGGAAGCTACTGGCAAGCTTTCCGACATGTGACATTCTTGGTGCCAATCATTCATATTATCACTACTGAGTTGTCTAAGTGTTCACCTTTACAGATGACTTACTTCTAACCTTTGTCCACATTGGTTTGAGTTACAGGCTAGGTCATTGTGGGAATCGGAGTTTTATATTTTAAGTAGCAACAACAGTAACTTACTAATCAGAAAAATTTGCAGGGCAACCAGTAAGCAGTAATGAACACCAAGCTACCATGTTAAAATGATGGGGGCACTCATTACTAACATTATTGACACCAAACTACCACATTAAAAAGATGGAGCACTCGTGTTAAAATGAGAGGGCACTAATAATTAAGATACATCCTTCCAGAATGCATACAAATATCACAATTCATTTTAATTTACCTGCTGAAGTATCTGTACAATTCCTGTCACACACAACTGCTGAAGGTAGGACTTTGTCTTCCTCAGATCTGTCAGACCTTTTACAACTTCTCCTAACCGCTCAGTGTCCTCCTGCAAGATATGAAGCCATAAACATATTGGAACATATTTGTGGTCACCAAGGATTTAGTTGTTGTTGTTGTTGTAGGGTTTAATGCCATTTTTCAGCACAAGATAGGCTATATGTGGCAGCCACTATAACTGGTGGAGGAAGAACCATGGAAAACCCCAGGAAGAATCACAACCCACAAAAAGCTCCTAGCAAACTTTCTCACATACTCACAATGGCCGAACCTGTGACTTGAGCAGCTGAGATGGCAGTGATCCATAAGATGAGCACTTGAGGCCACTCAGCCACTTTGGGCCTGCCAAAGATTTAGTAAATATCAGTTCTGAGTTTAAATTATACTTGGGACGTGGGGCTGTCATTTCTAATGTGAAGTATAAGCAACCAGAGTACCCTGGCATATTTACTTTCAACATGTATCTTTAAATGGGACAACCCTCAAAGCTAAGTACTACTCTTAAGTACAATAATCATGCAACTATGTAAAATATCAAAATTCCACTTATATCTTAATATTTTCTCAGTTCCTAAATAAGCAAATATTAATTTTTGTATCAGACATTTATTTAAGTACAACAGATATTTGCAAAAGTGAAATAAGAAAGTTATAACATGACAATTTACATTTCAGAAGTAAAAAAGAATATTTTCTTAGTGAAGTATGTTTTCTTTAAATACCATACAAAATAATGCTCCCTAAACCTTTACAAAATTTCAAAGATGCAGTTTAAGACCTGTGCTTTTCAATGTATCAGCCTCAGATCTATTATTACAACAAAAATATAAAGCAGTTTCAGTTGATAACACTGTTACAATGTATGCATCAATGTACAAATTACTAGTCACAGGCACACATATAGTGTTAAACACAACACAATAACTACACAGTAAGTTCAAAGACTTGCCAAACTTAATTTATCCAGCTGCTGAGTAGTAAAATGTACTGATGAACTGATCGTTTTAACTGTGCTATATTTACAATGACTGATTTCAGTGGCAGAAAGACCCACAGCCATGCATGTGGTCATTATAAGAGTATATCAAAAACATGCTTTCATTAATGTGCTCTAATAAACACACACACACACATCTGCAAAATTAATGGAACCACCTAGGGCAATAATCTGGGAATATGCAATCACATCAACATTAGGAATTACTCTACCTCCAAATTATGCCCTCCCTGAAATTAAGTTTAAACTACAAAGGATTCTTTTGTTCACAGTTGTAAGCAAAGGCTTGAATTAGTAACATCCCGGACATGAGTGGTCCAGAGAATGTCGAGATAAACAGACAGTTCTGTACAGTCAAACTCACTTTTCTCGATTTTGGTTATTTCAACAACCCGCATTTTTAGATTATTTATGTCTGGTCACAAAAAAATCCTTTTTTATTATGTTATTTTTTGCCCCTTTATCTCGACCTCTGTTAAGTTGATAACCCGGTTATGTCAGGCATAAGTTTCAGTCCAAAGTAACATGTAGATCTGCTTAATTCAACGAAATGCAACCTTTTAATGTAAGGTCAAGAACATCTTAAAAATTAAGTTACTGGTTTTTATGAACCCAGATATCTCGGGACCCGATTATGTCGATTTTTTTTACACCCCCAATGTAATCGAGATAAACAAGTTTAACTGTTCCATAAAAATGGCTGCATTTTTTTTAACTTTGCAACAAATTATTGTCAAGCCAATATGAAAGTTATTTTTTCAATTCAATAAATAAAACAAAGATGCTGTGTTCTATCAAACCCAGGACTCAATAAGAGTGATAATAAAACTAAGTCATGCAAGTTACAATTTTTACAGCTTTTCATATTCTACTTACTGTAGTTATAACCAATAAGTAAAAAGTGAAACACTGTGGTCAATCAAACCCATGACTCGATAACAGTGATAATAAAACTAAGTCATCAAATTAAAATTTTTACATCTTTCCATATTCTACTTACTGTAGTTATTCTGCCTGACTGAACCAGAACCAGGTAAGCAAACGCCTTTCCCAGCAGGATATTTCCCACCTCCTTCAACACAGAATTAAATATCAAATGTAACAATTTATACAATCCTGATCTGCATCACAGATCATCAACATGCTAACTGAGAATATCGCAATTGTTCCTTGTATCTGAATATATGAAATAAGATGACCAAATATAGTGAAATGCCTCAAGACCAAAACCACACTAAACCAAGATCCTCTTGTAATTGAACTTCAACCAAAATTGTTCAGTAAATGAAAGCCCTCTACTCTGAAAACAAACAAATTTGTGTCACCAAACTTTAAGCTTACACAGAAATGAGCACAATAAAATCAGAACTTACCCTAAAAATGGACAGGTCAATGCCATGTCCCAGCTACAAGGTCAGCCAAAGGTGTAGATCAGGGGTGCACACACTTTTTCCGCATGCGAGCTACTTGTAAAATGACCAAGCCAAAATGATCTTCCTACCTCAAAATGCAAAACATACAGGCTGACATGTAATTTTTTTAATGCTACGCAATCTACTCACATAACTTTCACGATCAACGTATTGTGCACCCCTGGTGTAGATGTAGCCTTTGGTCATACATTAAGTAAAAAAAAAAGCATGGCAAAAACACTAGCAGAGACAAAAGATTATATAAACAATAGGCTAATCAAAAGTTTCAAATGTGGATAACATTAATGCCTCCCAATTTAACTGACTAATAAATTGCCAATAGTTGTTCAAATCAGTAGGGATTTGCCAATTACTTATGTCTAGTACAACCAAACCAAATAAGCCTCAGTCAACTGGCTTTTCGACTTTAAATAAGGATGCTGACATTTTTTTCAAAACAAATCCAAGACATTAGATCATTACCAAAGTAGGCACAAATCAATATAAACAGTGTTATCACATAGGGGTGTAAATAACAGGATCTTATTTTGGGGGAAATCTGAGAACCTCAGTAAAGTGAAAACCTCTTAATGCTGAAACTTGTGTTTAGTCCATTGAGATTTTTGTCTCAAGAAGTTTCACAGTATATTACAAAATTATCTTCAAGTAAAAGTAATTTTTTAAAATTATTAGTTACAAAATTCATAAATATCATACAGATGAACTCAAGTCTGAAATTAAACCTGTTATATAATATAAAAAATTGTGTTTAAAATAATGTTACCAAGTAACACTTCAAAGTTTATTATCAGTAGGTAATTGGAGTTGTTTTTACATGGCAAATAGGAACCAAGAATGAAAAAAATAGATATCAATATATACACACAAAATATGACCTAGACACTAATTAGCTAGTCATTATAACCAAATCAACCCAAAAATGTGTACCTATGATTTGATTTTCATTATTCACCATGAATCCAGAAATACATTTTCACATATTGCAAGTATACAAGGTAAAAAGTGTTCTATGATATATAGGTTTAACTAATTCATGTAAACATTAATTAAAACTAAAAGATTACAAATTAAATAATCCTCCCTGAAAATGAGTGTAAGATGAATGATGATTACTCACGGACTTGGATTGAGAACTTGGGATTGGTTTGAGGTTTTCTTTAATTCTCTGCAGAATGTCTTCTACAGTTATTTCTTCAAGTTTTCTCAACACCTATGACCAGAAACAAAGACATGACAACATCAATAAAACTATCTTTGATTTCATAAATTTGCATTACCAACTAAGACCAATATTTTTACTGCAAAAGAAGTTTTCCTGATACTTGAAAGGGATAGCAAGTATGCATTTTTTTTAATAAAGTCTAAATTTTCTGTAATTTGCAGGAACCAATTACCATGGATTTTCTGGTTGCTACTAGAAATAGTACAGAAGTTATTCAAAAACCAAGAACCCTTCTAAACTGACTAAAATACAAAATGTAAGATACAGGAATGCTTTATCCATATTCAAAAAAAAAGTAATTGAAAAGATTATCATACACTTTGAAACTGCTTTGATTATCCGAAAAACAGACAGAGTTATATGCCCCTGCCCTCACTTTTTTTAATAATCTTTCTACCAACTGAGAGGGCTGGAGATAAGCAGGTTAAGTGTAAATATTTATACTCTCAAGATCAGCACATTATCACCAGCTACATAATGTCTACTTATGAATTAGAAAGGTCAAATACTCTCACTTTCAATGCTGTCAAACCTGTCCCAATGGTGACCTTTACTAACCAGTTTCCTATTCACAACAGCCATTCTAATTTTCCCTTGAAAAATTTCCTTTATAGATGTCCAACATGTAAGTTTCAACTGTCTTCTATGATCAGTTGCCAGGTGTTTCTTGCCAAGAAATGATGTGTGTGTGTGAGATTTTAAATTTTAAGGACACTTTAACAATTTTTTAGTTGTACCACTAAGATGTCTGCAGCGTGGCTGTTTATAGTGATGTCTAGCAATGAGACATCATGCCACAGACATGTAGCATCATGTCCCACTCAGTCACATTATCCTTATATCAGGCCAACCAGTCCTAACTTCTCAATGCTAAGCACCAGCCAAAGCAGCTGCTAGTACCATTTTTTTATAAGTCTTTATATGATTTGGCTGGAATTCAAACCCACAACTTCACCTTTTCACCCACCTAAGGTGGATCCTCTAAAGCAGGATCTCAAATACAGCCAAATCCTGTGGCCCACAAAATGACTGGTATTGCAAGGTGTCATGAAAGATAACACAGGTGGTGCAACCCTTGCGCATTCATAAATGCCATCATGCAGCCATCAGTTGCGTTTTTTGAGACCCACTTAGGCCACCAGAGCAATCTCAAATGATGGTTTCTACAACTTTAACTTGACACATACCAACAGTGACCACTCAGTCTATGCTAATGTAATATTTGCCTCATTAGACAAAGGAATATCATGGGAAACAATATGCAAACAGCTCTCCCTTGCAATCACTCTAGTTACAACAATAGCACAACTAAAGGTGTCAATATGTCAAATATAAAAGTTAGGCAGTTTTTATCATTAAAGCTGAAGGCCAAAGCAATTAATTTGCTGGATGGTGAGAAAGTATTTGTTGATGCAGCAGAAATTTAATTCACCTTATGTGCCAATAGGACAAGTATAATTCAGTATCCTTATTTCTTTGACTGTTAATAAAGGTATCCCTAAGGAAACAAGTTTGTCTTTGTGATGAGATACAAGTTATGGTGGAGGGACTTAATCGCCTCCACTTTTTCTCCATGTTAACTCTGTGATGGAGTGATATATTCCTATACCTGTGAAACTCCACCATGGGAGGGTTGGTTGGCATTAAAAGTAATTTACAACCAGATACCATTTCAAGAATCAGTAATCCTTATTTTGATCATATATAGGGACAAAAAAAAAACAATTTCAAATGTTTTGTATACCCAGTACATTTAGAAAAAGGCTGGTTGACTTTTTATGCAGCAAGTTTAAGGTTTTTATTTATTCAAAGAAATCTGAATAAATTTGTGCATTGACTTAATCAGAAGCATACCATGTTGAACATCCTTTTATTGTTGTTGGGCTTAATGCCATTTTTCATCACACGATAGGCTATACATGGCGGCTCGTATTAATGTTAGAGGAAGAAACTGGGAAATCCGTGGAAAGAACCACCGACCCACGAAAAGCTACTGTAAAGCTTTCTTGCAGATCCCCATTTGCCAAATCTTAAACTCAAACTCATGCATAATGGAGAGCGCTTTAGACCACTGAGCCACTCGGGGTCCCCGAACATCATTTGAAAATTGATCCTAATGTTTAAACATGAGGTATGGACAATTAAATTCTTGATAACAACCTTTTGTTTAAAAACAAAAACACAGAAAATAATGAATTTACACTTCATGCTAACCATGTGTTTTGTCCTGAATCAGTAATGTCCCAGCTATAAGGCTGAAAATAAATGTACACAACTATGAACTAGTTCAATTCTGAGTGCATCATGCAAGGTCTCTGCCTAAGTTTAAAAAAAAAAAGATTCCAGTCCTTTTCCATAAAGACAATTACTACAACCGCTGCATGAATTCTAGTGAAATAACCTTAAACCCTAAATTGTTAGGACTTAAAATAATACAAACTTGTAACTAAACATAATTTGACCAAAGGGAGTTAGTAACTTTTTAACCACAACAAAAGTAATTTTTATCTTCCTTAAGTTATCATAATTTTATTTACTCATACTGTTCAGCTCTGGTCTTTAAACTAATATAAAAGAGTAAGAAGCAACAAACTTTGTAAAATTCAACAAATAATTTATTTCCCTTCAATATAGTGTGAAAAAGTCACTACAAAAGTAACATATAGTAAGCAAATTTAATCCAAAATAATAATATAATTGCAAACACAAATATTGGTAAGTAAAATGCTGAATAATATTTAGTGGTAATCCAAATTAAATCATGAATGAAAGTATTGGTGTGCCCGTGGTGGACTGCATTGTGATAATATACCAACAGTATTTTGTTGGTTCACAATAAATACAAGCCAAGAATGAAATCCTTATCTGAAATTTCAGTATAAATTCAAGACTATTTCCAAGAATGCTAATTTTGAAGAGCACTATATATTTCCAGAGAAGAATTACTTGAATTAAATAAATTTGAATTAATAAAATTCCAGCCCAAATGAATTTCTGGACACAACAATTATACAATTGATTCTGCTAAGATCTTAATGCACAAATAATTTCTCCATGAAGACAATTATTTAGTGCTCTATTTGACCTCCAGTCACAATTAGCATTTCTAAAACAAACCAGCACCGAACAGAAATGAACCTTCTAGAAATTTCTTAATGCTTACTAGATAAAACCTCATTGATAATTAAAAGTCTGTTACTAAAATTATAATACAAGATATGTAATATGTCAGGCAGGCCAGGTACATTTATAGGGGAATCTATATGTAAACCCAAATAAATATGTCTACTACTATTAACATTGATCCTAATATTAAACCCATGCACAGGGAATATATATATATATATATATATATATATATATATATATATATATATATATATATATATATATATATATATATAAAGTTGTTTATATTAGTTGTTTATAGAATAAGTTGGGTAAAGCAAAAATTGAACTTGATTTTGGATACTGTAAACTCCAACATACAATGTTACATTATCAATAGCATATACCGAAACAAAATTTTTTTTTAAATAAAAAAGCAAGTGAAATTATATATATATATATATATATATATATATATATAATTATATATATATATATATATATATATATATATATATATTTATATATATTTATATATATATAACATTTAATCAAATTCTGATGAATGCAAATCAAAATGGTATTTTCAGCACTAATTATTATTAGTACCTGTTCAACTTCCAATTCAGACTTTTAGTTTTCTTTCACCATTCATACCTAGCCCAGAAAATTTTCAGGATTGACTAATAAAATCCAATTTGATTACAGCAACTTTTCAAAGGTGACTGCTGAACAACCTGCATTCTGTGAGACAAGATATTCAACAGGATTTATGTTTATGTTTAGTCGTCAGATATTTTGACACTTCCTCATTATGCAGGCTAATATCTCTCTACACAAAAGAAAAATGTATGGTGACAGGGGACCATCTTAACTGCAGTCTTTCTTAATATAAAACCAAGAGGACCAATAGCCATTAAAAATAATGCTGGATTTAATATTTTTGTAAAACAGTTTCATATAAAAATCACATCCAAAACATTAAAAGTCTAAAAATTGATTAATGAAATGTAAAAGAATCAAAGGATGTATCAAAGTAACTGAATAGAACAAACTAACACTTACTTAAAGAAAAAACATCCTTACCTGGCAAAGGGCAACAGAGAAACCCAGGCGGGCCCACTTCCTGCTTGAGGCCAGACCCTTCACCAATCTGTTAACTGTATACTTTAATTCTTGGGATGGCTCATTAGTCTTTAAAAAAAGGAACATTGAAAGGAAATGTAGCATGGGTATTACTATCTTTTTAAAGCAAACAATAAGACTAGTGATTTCTCTTTGTTTCTACTTGTTACTCCAACATTTACCTAACACAGCACTATTACGTCTCACAGCTGTAAAAAAATATGTAAGTGAAAAATTTTGTTCAAGTTGAAGGTTTTAAATTATGTTCAAATTCAATACAAGGTAAGGACTGGCATGTCAGGCCCACAATCAAGGCCTTATGGTAAAACACCTGACTGGACCCCAGGGTAAAATGGTTGACCAAGCATGTCACAGAATTATTATCTCTGCTTTTTAATGAGTGATCATAAATAAACAAGAAATTTATCATGCCATTTAGGAAATATGGACAATACTCAATACTTACGCAAAAACCTCAACAAGATGTTGACACCAAGGCCACTGGAAAGGTAACTATACTTCAAGCTGACAGAGGCTGGACAAAAATTAAATTATACTCCTTAACCCTTTCATCACTAAGTAACTTTGTAGTCCTCAACACTAAGTAAGGAGTTGTAAAGCAAAATGACTTGTGGACTTTGAAACAACATAACTTTGCCAATGTTAAAGATATCTGGCTGGATTAGGTGTCAAAATCAAGGTTCAAAATCATATTTTATGACTAATTCAATAAAATGTGCATATCTATTACAACTGTTAAAATGTAGGTGCAAACAGGTAACACAACAGGTAAAATACAAGTAATTATTTTATTACCTCTTAGAAAACAAAAAGTTTTCAAAACTTGTTCAATTGACCCTAGATGTAGACCTAATAGAAAGTGAAGACTATTATCATAACCAATTACTAGTTTTTTCTTCACACTTTCAATACAGTTTGTCCACAGTGGTCCACAATACATAGTGCATCAATAAGATCTGAATAATCTAATTTGGATACTCAATGAACAAGGCTTAAATTTGCGTAGAAGCATGTTTGTTTGAGTACACAAATATTGATAATGTCTCATCATATCTTCATTATCTGACTGATTGGATTTCAATATGGTCCAAATACATATAATTGTTGACATACATAAGACTATTGACATTAAGATGTACAGAGGGAGGTGATGGTAATTTAAAAGTTGGCTGAAAGACCATGCATACTGATGTTTGTGTATTATAGATGATATCATTTTCTAATGCATATTGTTCACATTGCCCCTCATATTTTATTATTTTATATTATTATATTATATTATAAAAATTTAAGTTAGATATCACAAATATTTGATGCAGTTTCTCAAATATTTGATGTAGTTTCACAAGTATTTGCCATAGTTTTTGCATTTTATGTAAAGTGACTTTTCCTGGAACTGGAAATTGGTTGCAAGTTGGTCTGTTGTTTACCATGAAATCTTCACTGCAGTTTGAAATGCGAACAAGATGACACTTGCTGGAATCCTGTTGAAACTCTGATTGAAAATTATAAAATAATAAGTAAAGACTAATTTTTGCATTTTTATATCCTGCATTCTTTCCTTCTTTCTAATTTTTTTTTTTTTGAGAAAAATAAACGAATCGGTAGGCAAACTGCGTTAGCCTGGGTCGTAGTAGTAATATTAGTACCTTAGTCCTTTTGTTGTTGAGGCTACGACATTGTAGCTAGCCAGGGTCGGTGAAGATAAATAATCTTGAAAGATTTAGGACTGTAAACTTTCTTTTAAAGTTCAGTTTGCTAAGTTTGGTTAGACCTGGTGTAAAGCGACTAACTTATGCGTAATTTCCTTGAATTTTCAGTACATTTATAGAATATGCTTTAAAAACCTTTCAAATCAACATACTTGAGAGACAATATACTATAATGGAATTAACTCGGCAAAGCACTTAGCTAAGCTACCAAATAGTGATCCTACTAAACACTGCAAAGTCAGACAAAGTCATGCAAAGGCAGACAAAGTCATGCAAAGGCAGACAAAGTCTTGTTTATTTTTGTTTTATTTGTACATATTTGTATACATTATATTATATTAACTTTGTTGTGATATTTAAATTTTAAAAAAGCATCTTTTATATTAGTACAGTATTATATTACATAAGTATAATATAAATATTTAATAGAACAAAGGCAGATAGAGTATGACAAAGTCATATAACACAGATAGCGTATGACAAAGGCAATCTCAATGTGACAAAACCAGATTTAATAATTTTATATAATAATTACCCTATTGAGAGACAAGTAATACTATTATGAAAGTAATATTAAATATTCTATTTACATTCATAATCATAAATTTATGATGCACTTTCATTGAAAAAGATCGACCATGATAAGATTTAGAGTACAAATACAGAACATCATTTTACATGTTAATGTCCTAATTTGTTTCAGCATAATCATTAGTGTCCTAATCCGTAATACAAATCTTTTCTGTTGCTATTAATGTTTGCGGTATACGATGAGAAGAAGCGATTTTGCTACAAACAGTAACAAATTACTCTGCCGCTGTAGGCAAAATCAAACGCGGTTCTGGCTATTTTACTATATAAATCTATTCATGCAGTATTGTTCAAACAGTAATTATTTAATCAACCTTTAATTATATACCGGCGTCGGCAATCTCAAACGTAGGTACTGTTACTGAAATGTCGCGCCTTCCGCGGTTTTGGGCTATATCAAAGGTATGTATTGTTTGCATCAATTAGCAGACTAATTAAACACCTGACATTTTAAGTTTGTGGATCATTATATAATGGCCAAGAATAAAAATCTTCATCAAAAGCATTTTGTCAGGATTCAGTTACGGTACAAATCTTCTAATGATTAATGCTAAGTGTAGGATACAATAAGTTGTTTAGAGGTATATTTAAACTATTGCTGTTTAAACATAGGTGTTGTAGTGTAATAGTGTTTCAACTGTGTTAAAGTGTTAAACATTCTCTACATATAATATTATTTATTGGATAACGTAGTGTATATTTGTCAGAATGCCTTGTGCCCCTGCTCGTAAGCGTTAAACTCCATCAGTACCCGTGCGCTGTTTGTAAACAGAATTGTGCCAATGATTCGGTCCAATGTGGTTCTTGCAAAAGTTGGGCACATGCATTGTGTGAAGGCATTACAGTTGGTGAATTAAATGTTCTTTCCGGGAATTATAATTTTATGTGCCGAGTTTGCATTCAGAACAATGATGGTGAAGAATATAACTACATGAACGCTCTCTTCCGGCTGAACGAAGTAAGTGATACTTGTATAGTTTGTAGTATATCTGTTTTATGTACATGTATATGAAGAAAATCATGTTTTCCAGATGAGATTAAATGAACTGAAGAAGGTCTCAAAAAAAAATATAAAAAATAAATAAATAAATGAGACTTTAGGTTGTAGAGTTGTATGAATCATTGTTAGAGTATTTATTTCTCCGTATTGTAATGCATGTACTTTGTGAACCCAATAACAATTGTCACTATTCATATACAATACTAGCTTTTCATTGTAATGCTGTTCATCACACAACTGCTTCATCTGAGCCAAATCATTTCCCGATAGTTTTATGTCTTAATTTTGTATACTAAATGTAAAACAAATCTTCAATTACATTTTTAAAAAATTACCATAACTAAAACTTATAAATGATTTATTAATTCAGTGTCTCCGCAAAATGTGTGTCCCTTTATAGTAATTCTGAAAAGCAAAAACAGATTTTAGCTCCAAAAATCACAATAAAATTAAACAAGAACGACAATAATACAATAATATAGCAACCCCGTTATTTTTTATTTTTATAGTCGAGTCTTAACACAACCGCTTGTATGACGAAAATTATTTTTTTTCATAACATTTATATTTTTATTTATCTATGATTTTAGGCTGCTTCATTGAGTGTCGATCATCTCTGTGTTGTTACCCATCGAGAAAAATGTCTTTTACCATCTCTACAAATTAGCCATGTTAAGGACACTTCAAGTCTTCGTATAGATTCCACTGCTCTAGGATACTTGGAATGTAATTCAGGCAAAGAAACCGCCACTCTGCAACAGTTTATGACCACGGGTGATGGGAACTGTTTTTTTAATGCATTGTCTATTGGACTTTGTGGCAGTGAAACGTTAAGTGCACAAATTAGAGCACGCACGAGCATTGAAATGTCCATGAATTGTGACTATTATACCATGCAAACTTACACCAAGGACTTTTCATTATGCTCGCCATCGTTTGCCGAAGCAACTGCGAACTGTGTGAAACTTGGTGGGTACTCTAGTGCATGGACTATTCAAGCCGCATCCGATACGTTGCAGTGTACAATAAACGCTGTGTATCCATTTGTGAATGGCGAAGCGGACTTCCAAGCTAAATTGCTGACAAGAACACACAAGCCACAGCATAATGAAAATTCGTCTGAATCTCTTTGTGTAATGTGGTCTAGACTAGGTTGCAGTGGCAGGATATGGCTTCCAAATCATTTTGTACCTTTGTGTAATGTGGTCTAGACTAGGTTGCAGTGGCAGGATATGGCTTCCAAATCATTTTGTACCTTTGTGTAATGTGGACTAGACTAGGTTGCAGTGGCAGGATATGGCTTCCAAATCATTTTGTATATTTTTGTGTAATGTGGTCTAGAATAGGTTGCCGTGGCAGGATATGGCTTCCAAATCATTTTGTACCTTTGTGTAATGTGGTCTAGACTAGGTTGCCGTGGCAGAATATGGCTTCCAAATCATTTTGTACCTTTGTGTAATGTGGTCTAGACTAGGTTGCAGTGGCAGGATATGGCTTCCAAATCATTTTGTACCTTTGTGTAATGTGGTCTAGACTAGGTTGCAGTGGCAGGATATGGCTTCCAAATCATTTTGTACCTTTGTGTAATGTGGACTAGACTAGGTTGCAGTGGCAGGATATGGCTTCCAAATCATTTTGTACCTTTGTGTAATGTGGTCTAGAATAGGTTGCTGTGGCAGGATATGGCTTCCAAATCATTTTGTACCTTTGTGTAATGTGGTCTAGACTAGGTTGCAGTGGCAGGATATGGCTTCCAAATCATTCTGTACCATTGATGTCACGCAAACCAGAGAAGGTCAGTACACCAGCCAAATCGATAAATGACGCAAGCATGACGTGTGATGAAATGCGCATAAATAATCATTCAATATTTCACAATGAAGAAAATGTTGTCTTCGTTTCTACCACCACGGCCAGTAGCAACATCGGTGATTTAAGTGATGATACTTATGTTGATTGTGACGACACATCATCTTCTAGAGAAAACCATATCGCAGGAACATATTCATTACCAGCCGGTCGACCGCTGAGTTCAGAGCAAATAATGGACATTATTGTAAGTGAAATTCTGGCCTTGAACAAAATTCCTTTAAGTGTCAAAGAGAATGTATATGTCGTGCTTGACAATTCAGAAAACACAAAAAGGAAATCTGCAAAACAGCCAAATCACTATTGGGACGATTGCATTGCATGGCATTATAGAAAAGGCCTTTGTGTAAAAACAAAATTTATGATGAAAGGCAACGGAACAACAAAAAAAACTTGTGCAGGTTATAGTGAAGGATGATGTAGTATACACTGAGACTCACGAAAAAGGTTCAAAAGCATTGAAACAGGTCATTCCACAACCAGAGAAGACTGATATAGTGATATTTACCAGGTACTACACAGCATTAAAACGCCAACCATCTTATAGAAAGCGAGTTACACATGTTGACGGTTCATTCAACAGTGATGTTGCCATTGTCGAGTATACTGGACAGTATGCTACATCGGAAGTGCCACACGGAAATGCAAAAGTATGCACGGAAACATATGAACTAACCAATCCACAAACTCTTCAAAGGATTCGGAAAGAGGTTCAGCATCAAAAACCCAGTGATGTGTATGGAAAACTGACGGACCCCGCAAAGAATGAATCAATAAATTATCCACGCAATATCTGACAGTGTCAGAATGCTAAGGCTCGTGTGAAGGCAGAAAAAGAGGTGGAGTAGGTTCGAAGAACGTTGCTGACGAACTTTTAAATGTTATACGTATGTTAAGCGATAAGCATCCGTATATAGCTGAAATTATTCATTCTAGAGACAATCCCTTACCCTCAGTAATATGCTACACTAATGAACAAATACTGGACTTGAAGTCATTTTTATAAGGTGTTGTGGGCATCAATAGAACATTTTCACTGGGAAAGTGTTTTGTCACAACCACGGTATACAAATCGAACAAGGTACTGCGCAAGGGAACTGGAGACGCGCCAATAATTCTGGGACCACTCATGCTTCATTGTGATGGCCGCCAACACAATTATTTCAGATTTTTTTCGCATTTGAGAGGGGTGCTTGGCATGGAAATTAAAAACATTGAAATGATCCTGGGAACTGACGACTAGCGGGCAATGATCAATGCCATAGACATGGCATTTCCGGGCTGCTCAAAAAAACTGTTCAAAACACCTAAAAGACAATATACTTCGACAAATGACCAACAAGATCCCAAAGAGTACCATTGATAGAAAGGAAACCATTGACATGATTTTCGGAGCAAATGGCGTTGCAACGGCAAACGACTCTGCGACCTTTGATGAGCAAAACATCAAATTTGAAAACAATCTTGAAGAACAACGTCATAGTGACTTCCTGCAGTATTATGTTAGGCATGTTGAGGACAAATTGGCGAACTACGTTATTTCCAGCGACAAAGAAAAACTTTGGACAAACAACAACACCGAAAGCATGAACCACAGATTAAAAGTGGAACTTAACTGGGAGCCCAGAAAAACCGACGAACTGGTTGAAAAGATTTTCGAATTAGTTAAAGTGGAGATGGTGGACCTAAGAAGGGCATTATACGGGACGGGTAACTTTTTTCTGAACACGCGATTTTCGAAATTTAAGATTACCAAACTTTCATGGACCTTGAAGACAGAAGAAAAACAAAAACTTTTCAGCAAATTCCTAAGTGCAAGCACTACAAGTGTTTCAGAACTGACATCTTCCGATGGGAAATATACTGTCCATAAGGATCCAAAGGTAGCCAAGAAGCCAAATCAAAGAACATGATGCAGGTCTACAAAGACACGAAGCAAGTGAACAGTGATATAATGTGAGGTATGGTACTATTAAATTTCGAAAATCGCATGTTTAGATAAAAGTTTCATTATGAATATATGATTATGAATGTTAATACAATATTTAATTGTCAAATAATATAAAAGAATACATATGCAAAATTAAAAGAAATACTTACGTTTGAGATTGTCAACTCAGGTATATAATTAAAGGTTGATTAAATGATTACTGTTTCAACAGTACTGCATGAACAGATTTGTATAACTGCTGGAAACAATGCAAAATAGCCACGAACTGCTAAAGGTTCGGAATATCACTAATTACCATCGTTTGATTTTGCCGACAGCGGCAAAGTAATTTGTTACTGTTTGTAGCATAATCGCTTGTTAATAAAAACATTAGTACATCTTATTTTGTCACAATGAAACTGTCTTTGTCA
This sequence comes from Potamilus streckersoni, assembly GCA_016746295.1. Classification (NCBI taxonomy): domain Eukaryota; kingdom Metazoa; phylum Mollusca; class Bivalvia; order Unionida; family Unionidae; genus Potamilus; species Potamilus streckersoni. The sequence goes on along the minus strand of JAEAOA010001377.1, from coordinate 1,101,958 downwards.
TATGATATCTTAAGTTTATTACATCACGTTGGCATACTATATTCGATTAAATACTTATATTAAACTTATGTATTTTATATAACTTTCATAATAGTATTACTTGTCTCTCAATAAGATAATTATTATATAAAATTATTAAATCTGGTTTTGTCACATTGAGATTGCCTGTCATACGCTGTTATATGACTGTCATACTCTATCTGCCTTTTGTTCTATTAAATATTTATATTATACTTATGTAATACAATACTGTCCTAATATTATTGAGTATATCTAAATAATATAATTATTTTGCTCAATAATTCGTTAATGAACGTTTATTAACAATTGTCGGCATATATATCGTTGTCACGACGCGAAATAAAGGGACACAACAAAGGGTGTGTATGTACCAATTTTTTTAAATATTTAAATATCACAACAAATTAAATATAGTATAATGTATACGAATATGTATAAATAAAACAAAAATAAACAGACTTTGCCTGCCTTTGTTTGACTTTGCGGTGTTTAGTAGGACCCACCAAATTGAGCTCTGCTTTAAAACATACCTTTGATTGTTTCGAAATGAGAAGTTCGATCAAGTTTTCAGTGGCCTTGATTCTCTCATTTTCACTTCCTTCAGCTAATTTTACAAATATATTAAGAATTGCCGGATCAACAGCAGGTCTACGGGATTCAGTTGACTCCATGTGTGCAAACATGTGGCCGTGTTTAGAAAAATTCCGCATTCGCATCCACAGTCGATATCTAGTCTGGTTCTCTTACCCCTCTTATCTATATTATTCTTCATTTTGAGAAAAGCAACAGAGTTCAGGGAACCAGACTAATCGATTTCCAGATGTTGGTAAACTTCAACAATGCTACTTGCTATCACATCCGACCCAGCATTAAATGAATGTGAAGCTTGCTTACATTTTTTGCTGGGGTATCGCATTTTTTTTTATTTATTTAATTTTGGTGTTGGTTTGTTTTGTTTGTATTTTTTGTGGTGGAAGGTATTTTAATATTTTGTATTTTCTTTCGTTTAGTTGCCTTTTAGTTTTATTATTTCTTTTTATGCGCGAGTGTGTTGAAGAGAACATATCCCACTTCGTATCGTGTATAATCTTAATTAGATATCAAATGAGAGAATAAATAAATTCTACTAGACTCTCGAACTCATTACAACCAATCTTATTATATTTTAGAAATATTTTCAATATTTTACAGTTACTTTTAATTCCCAAGACGGTGTGTATGTATGTATGTATGTATGTATGTATGTATGTATGTATGTATGTATGTATGTATGTATGTATGTATGTATGTATGTATGTATGTATGTATGTATGTATGTATGTATGCATGTATGTATGTATGCATGTATGTATATATATATATATATATATATATATATATATATATATATATATATATATATATATATATATATATATATAAATATATATATATATATATATATATATATATATATATATATTATTCCTACTGTTTGCAGGCTGATTTAGATCGGGCATATTTGGACCAAAATAAGAGCCGATATTGACCAAAAGCAAGAAACTGGGTTGAACCGTATTACAAGCTGATTATCAAAAGACATTTAAAAATACATATGCAAAATATAAAGCTCGTTGCATCTTGCTTAGTCTCCATGTAACAATAATTTCGATGCAATATCTCAGTTATATCAAACGATCATGACACATTGCGCGTAAAACTGTTACGACTCTGTATTTTAAACTAAGCAGCTGAAAAGAGCGAAACTCAAGAAGTTTGGTACAATTCAACAAATAATTAATTTCCCTAGAATGCAAAGCAAAAATTTAAAAGAAATTCCAAAGAGTCCTATAGTTATATCATTATTCCAAAAGTATTGAATATTTGAATAAATTTCAGTTATATTCCGATTAAGTTCCTACATATTGAATGTGCTGTCAATAGTCTCTAATGTGCTGATGTAACAGCAGTCTGGAATAGTGTTTATATGCTAATCTTTTTTATGTATGATAATGATATAATCCAAAATCTATTTGGATCAATTCACAATAATCCCAAAATAGTTATTTAGTTCGAAAATATTAAACTGCAATTCCAGTGATAATTTAAACAGATAAATCATCTCAAAATAACATTTAACACAATAATATTACTGATTCCACATTGGATGTTAGGATGGTTGTGAGTAATCCCAATATAATCAACCTAAATAAAAAAAGACCTAAGACATACTTTGAGAACAAGTATGAGAGTCAAAAATTTCCAGAACATTCCAAGTCGTAAACAATCTTGTATAGATCCCAACTATGTTGTCTTCTTAATTGAAACTTCCATTAAAATGTAAACAGAATTTTTTTTTTAGAAAATTGTAAGATGAGAAATAATGCTCTCTCTCTAGAATTCAAAACTAAATAAACACGTTTACCCTAAGTAACATTAGACATGTTGGCCCTATTTTACCCTCAGTTATGGATAAAAGTCAATTGCACTATATATATATATATATATATATATATATATATATATATATATATATATATATATATATATATATATATATATATATATATATATATATATACATACATACATACATACATATATATATATATATATATATATATATATATATATATATATATATATATATATATATATATATATATATATATATATATATATATATGTATGTATGTATATATATATATATATATATAATCATTCACAAAAGCAAACACAATACAGTTAAATATAGAAAAAAAAATTGATATAAAATTATCTATTTTAGCTCATAAAAAAAACTTTTCCGCTAAACAAGTTGTATCTGCAGATTAAAATGACAGCTAGTTGACTTAATACTTTATAATTTCCGACTTATTACCTGCTGTACGTGATATTTGTCTAAACCACACCCGCCCGCCATATGAAGACTATCAGAGTGACAAGACTTGTCCGAACTGAAACCTGGCAATGGTGCGGACAGTTATTACAACGTCTTCAACAGTTTCATCAAAAGCTTTAGACGAGACAGAATAACCTAATCTTAGCTATTTTACGAAAGCCATGAAAAGTGAAGGAAAATAAAAAGTATATCAATAGATGATGACCATTACGGTCACGGGAATGGAAGGAAAAGAAACAATGAAAGTGGATTTTTCTAACGACAAGTCTACAAGTATGTTCGTATCCTATCGAATTGAACGAAGGATTAAATTTCAATTTTTTACTCAGATGTTGTTGAGTAGAAATTAGTAGGAAACACAACCGCTTCGTTACCGAGACTCATTCCTTTCAAAGAGGATTCTGCAATAGCTTCATGCCATGAATGCGGTATCGTGCATCGCGTTTAAGGAGAATTTGAATATCCTTGTTTTATTCCTGTTATCAAGATATCAATTTTAAAAGAAAGAAACGATAACATTTAATTTGTGTAGAATATATCGAAATTTCTAGTTATTGAAAGACAAAACTTGCGAATTTGAAAAGAATACTATAATATTGATTTGGATTGTAAAAGAAGCATGGTTCAATCAATAATTCATATCCTGAACATAATAGAACGTTGAAATGAATTCAGATTAAACTCTGTCAATTTGATTTAGTAATGGAAAAAGCCTGCTTTAATCAAATTAATAAGCCGGTTCAATAGTTCAGCAACGGATAGAAGCAACGAATAACGTTACTGTCTCACAATTCAGTCAATAAACCCTTATTAATTGCGTTGTGATACTGGGAACAAAGTAATTGATAATCAGTCTAGAAAATTAGTTGGGTTAAAAGTTCAGAACGTGAATGACCACTTGCAACTTGAAGGTTATAGACAATGTATGATCCAAAAGGTCGTTCACTTAGGAAAATTACTGAGCATGCACATTCTCTCTCTTCTTTTCTCCCCTCCCCAATAAACTTAATAAAAGGTTAAAGCTGTCCTTGACTATCACGCAAGAACACGCGTGACTTTTTAGAACATAGGCATAGTTCATTAGACAGACCTCTCTGACCTTGAATGAAAACGTGGTATACTGATGATCACCAGCTTCCAAGATATAAAAAAGGGTTGTGGGTTAGTGATTCTCAGTGGGACTTTAGGCTTCAGAGAGTGTCGTGTCTATTTCTTACAGGTAAGAAAATTATGCTTTATACTCACTCTTAAAAGTTAAAGATTTTATAGTAAGTTGTAATATCCTTCTGAATTATTTTTATTTTATCAATATAATGTAATAGTGAGTTCTCTTTTTCTACTATGAAATATTTTACTGATTTGATATTTTACTGAATTGATGTTCATTGTATTTATAATGTAATATTATTGAGAGTTTCCTTCTTCCACAATCATAATGTAATGAAATATTTTACAGCTTCTATGTTCATTATTATTTGTTTGAAATAATTACCAGCTTCATGTTATAATTTAATTGCGAGTAAATATATATTCTTTAAATAATAAGTATAACACTCATAGATCTTTTCCAGGTCGTTATCTTACATTAAATAGAATAAAATACATTTATTACAGTTATTGAAATTTAGATTCTTTGAATATTAAAATCACTTGTATTCAAAAATGCAGAAAAATGAATAAACAAATGAAGTAGTAGTTTGTGGAAGAACTATTATTGTAATATGTACTGTATGTAGTTTCAACATAAATAAATTTATATGTTGTATCTTTAGAATGTAGTTATATATATCAATAAAGTGCTACTTCAAGCTTCAGAGAGTGTCGTGTCTATTTCTTACAGATTCTTGGTACCTTCTCGTAGTCAAGCTTCGCCACCAAAAAGATGTAGTAGTATTGACACTATTTGTGTGACACCTTATCTTCAAGAGAGCTGAACTTCTCTCTCTCTCTCTCTCTCTCTCTCTCTCTCTCTCTCTCTCTCTCTCTCTCTCTCTCTCTCTCTCTCTCTCTCTCTCTCTCTCTCTCTCTCTCTCTGATCAAGAGTCAAGGCTTCTCTTAAAGTAGCGATAAATTCCTTCTCATAGCCAGAAATGAGAAGAAGGTTATGATAGAAAACATCTAAACAACAGGACAGAGTTTTCTCATCATAATACTGTTATTAACTCGTATTTTGATGGTGCGAATATTAGTACAAGAAGAGATCTTGTACAAAATATTATATTATCTAAGAGGAAAATCACCTCTTTGTAAACGATTATCCAGTAAATTCTAACCGATTTATCTAGTATACCGAGGAATAGCTAGATAGCGATGACATGATTTAGGAGATGTGTTCCATCTTAAAACCTCTAGTTACTCGGGGATTGCATACTTTTTTTAAAAAATGATGCATTGACGGAAAGAACACAATGTCTACAAAATGTTATCATCGACCAGCAAATTCCCAAACAAGCTTTATAAAAGCAAGAAAAAAAATGATTTGCTTCCAACAGGAATAAAACTTCTTGATGGACGAGACACACCTACACATTCCCTTGAAACTATTGGCGAAGGTATTAATTCCTCATTTACGCTTCAGCACGAACAAAGCAGAAAGAGACATCACAAACAATTCTGACTTCGCAGTCTTGATAGAAAAAAGAATAAGAAAAGAAGAACGGACAAAGATTGTGACTCTTTCGATTGCTAAAATCTAAATTACACAAACACATGATGCGTCGAGATTTTCTGCGAAGGTTTCACGACATAACTCAATTTATTTGTCACGCCCACCACACACACACACACACACACACACACACACACACACACACACACATACACACACACGACAACTACAACATTGCAAGCATCTCAAAAGGCAGAATGTCATTCCGTTTTGTCGTCTTTGACAATATCAGGTCCTATCGAGTTTGAAATCAATGGCCAAACCAAACATTAATCCGATCTGAATAACAACTGTACCGAAAAGTCAAAGGTATCAAAGCTGGCAACAATCAATGCCTGAGTGAATAACGTCAACGAGTTTATGCATTATTTGTTCAGTGTGAAATTGGTTTGTACTAAACAGCACAGTGGTCACCAGTAGCATGGGTGCGTACTCTAACCGAGCTTTTCTCGATAGTATAAATCACAAAGTGAAATAAAGCCAAGAACACACAACTGGATGCATCGGTAATGTGCAAACTTTACATCTGGATGTTTTCAAAGCCAGAGTTGACCGACGATGATGATCCTCAAAATGTTGGATTTAACTACCACAATAAAGAAAATGAAACAAGTACTTAGTTTAAAAGGATCATTTGAAACTTAAACATGTGGTTCAAAAAAAATGTATGTTGAAAGGTTTGGATTTACGTCTGAGACTGGATCGAAGGAGGACGTGTGCCATTTGACAGCAAATGCTAACGAATACAAACCTATCATCGAAGGAGTCTGACTCAACGTACAACGTGTGGAAGTCTTAACTAAAGCTGAAAATGACACTAGTCAAATTGCGAATAGAACACAGTCAAGTATCTTGTATGATGAGTGGAAGCTGACACCTTCGCAATAGCCTCTGAACTCAAATCCAATATCGAAGATCATGTCTTCCAACGTCAACTGTCTATATGTTTGTTTATTGGTATTGTTGGCTATGCTGTTATCAACTGAACAATTTAACAAAATCTTCTCGAGTTCAGACATTTCAAAGTATTTCAAACAGAATCACCCGAGATGGTCAGACGTTGCATGGACACTAATTTAAGAAGGGGAACTTGAAAGTGAGGTATACAGACATGAGTGTCCATCCCCTACCTTTAATGACTTCTTTGGAGTCGACACTCGTTTGCAACAGGGTACAGAGCCTTCGTGTTTATGGACGTAATTGACATGTGTGAACTGATTACCTGCCATTACCAGTGAAGACGAATAGCCCGGAACTTCGTTGTCTTCTGTCCTAAACCTCGTACACAGCTTTATGGAATCCACTGGTTTGTGCTAAAGATGAACTTCCTCATCGAAAACCTAAAGACGTTCGAGCTTATGTGATTAACATGGACGACAGTCATCGCTTATGTACCCACTCCTAACTTTCCCAGAAACTACAATGTAGAATATTTTTGATTCAGTAGGATAACCTTCTTTAGAAGAAGATATCATAGACTTTATGAGATGAAATGCTGTATACACTCAGTTAAATAATATAAGGTTAAAAGGATCAGATTCGGTAGTTTATATACAATATTGTTTTAATTTTCTCTATCTTTATATTTACTTACTGTTTGGAAATTGATTTATCTAGAAATGAAGTAAAAAGAGAAGTGTGTTTTTGTGAACATTATGTACATCTATTTTCTTTATCTCAAAATCGTAGTGTGCATTGATGGCAAAATATCACTGAGGTCGATCATTGGAAGTATAGTCTTATTCCACAACGTTGTCAGCCTTGTAAATATGTTCATGTTTAACTTATTTTATCAGTTATACATAAAGTGATGAGTTTATCGCTATACCCCCTCTTCACTGTTGATGATTAAAATTATCTGTGTTTTTTTTTAAATGTGGACTTAAAGGAGGAAGAACAAACAATATTGTTAGTTAGATTCATCACATTAAAAAATAATTATGTTGACATGCTCTTTCAATTTTTCCCTTGTTTGAATTTGTAATAAAATACAAGGGTTGCTTTCTTTCACGACCGTTTCTCATGTTTTCTTTTACGTCCGCACACAATTTCGTGCAAAGGCCCTCCGAATAAGCGAAGCGGGCAAACAAATAATCAAGGCAACGAGTGACAAATTCACCTCTTAAGAAAAAGTTTTTGTCGTAAACTCAAAACCACAAGATCCACAACTCTCCTTCCTGTCACACATCTAATCTTATACCCAACTTTTACCACCTTTTCTCTACCCGCCTCCCACTTCACTAACATAAGGACCAAAACAGGTGCTAGGGAAAACATGCTAGCAAACACCTCGGTGGAATCCTTAAAGCAACAAGCCCGAGTTGCAAAAGATTTTCCACCACAAACCCTCATCCAAACTATCCTTTCCACCCAACCTCTTTTAACTCCCATACTAATCAAAGGGTCCAAAAACAGGTGCTATGGAAAACATAACAGCAGAAACACCTTTGTGGAATCCTGCGTGCAACAAGCACAAAGACTTACCACTATTAACCCTCCTTCAACTACCTCCTATATCAACCTCGACCTCTACTAACACAATGAGTCTAAACATGCATGTGCTTGGGAAAATATACTAGCAAACACTTGGGTGGAATTCTGGAGACAACAAGCCCGTCCACCAAGAAACCCCTACACCAACCACCCACACTCCTTCCACCACAACCCCACATTAATCTACATGAGAGGTACTTCTATTGGTAACTAAAGACCTCATTCGATCACACCACGGTACACAACTACCCTGATTCGTTGGTACCACCGCCACAAAACAACAACTATCACCACCAATGCGTGACCCAAAATCACAGGATTGCTGACACCCAGCTGATTGGTTTAATTTCGCTATTAAATGTACGCATAGCACACAAAATTCCAACTATACTAAACAAGTAGGCAATCTTCAAGTCCAACATTAGGTTAATTACACAGGTCGCCTAGACAACACAGGGGATAGGGAACATCTACTAGCACAACTGGACAGAAGTTGGCGTAATCCCGCATAGGATGGCCCGGTCGTTTCGGAGTGTAAACGACGACAGAGATCAGCGTTTGGCGTCCCCTCCTTTCCGCCTCCAGACAGACAATTGAAAAGTATGGACATCGTACTTAAACGCGGCGTTTTGCGGCACCATTCCAGTGATAACGATTAAATAAGGAGCTCAGTCATTCAGTGTAAACTAGTCGCAAAACCTCTAAGTTAGGGTAAGAGACTTTAACAATTGTCACTCAGTCAGGATTTCACCGTCGAGCTATTAAATTGATACATGCGTGATTTTGATTTGAGGTTTATTTTTCCTACATTTTCAGTGACATTAAAACAACAGTTCTTGTCAACTGAAGAGTAAATAAATGCTTTAATATTTTAAATCAGTATCATTAGTCATCCAGTGGCCACATGTCACGAAACTCTAAATTCACACAGCCTTTACAAGCCAAAGATGGGTACTTTACACCATGCACCACAAAATTCGATTCAAAACACTTAATACAATAAATGATTCCTATCTCAAATTGCTAAACACGTTAGTAGTAGAAGAAAGTAAGAATCCGAGCTCAACAACCCCTCTCCCCACCCCTCCAGACCTCCAAACAAATACAAAATACCTAGGTAACGTAATAGAACACCTGTTGCAATCAATAATTGCGCTAAGAATTCGAGCTCAACAACCCCTCTCCCCACCCCTCCAAACCTCCAAACAAATACAAAATACCTAGGTAACGTAATAGAACACCTGTTGCAATCAATAATTGCGCTAAGAATCCGAGCTCAACAACCCCTCTCCCCACCCCTCTAGACCACCAAACAAATACAATAGAACACCTGTTGCAAAATATCTAGGTAAAATTTAATTACGTGATCTTCCAGAATAAGCAAAATGATATGTCAGACTCAATTTTACAAATCATTACGATTTAGCAGAGCGTGGCGATTGTGGACTAAATTACGCATTAGAATTCCAGTAAGGTAAGTGGTATTATATAAAATTTTATGTTATATCATACTTCTTTTGATAATCTTTCTCATATTTGCTGATCCTCAAGGGTATAATATCTGTTAACATGTTGTCAGTAATACGAAATTCACGTAATAAATCGTCCATACTATATTTTACTCCTCGTAGGTAAGATCTTATTTGATCAAGTAGTTTTTTTGTAAGTTATAATTGATGTTAAGCAGCCGTGCTTTTTTATCGAAATTTTAGGTTCAACTTTTTTACAAGCTGCTGTAAGAGAAACACCAACACCGGATATGATTAACAAAAACGGGTTTAATGATATACCACTTGAAATTATGCCAGAACTAGTCATTAACAAGGGTAGATATGATATTACTCGAAGTATTTTGTTATAATATTTGTAACATTTTTTTAACGCACCAAAGTTTTTTATGATAATATTTGTAGTATTGTATTAGTGCGTCAACATCCTGTCCTGGAATATCTTTTGAAATATGATTGAAATCAACTATACTTTTTTCATTATAATATTTGTTCACATAATCTCAGGCTTGATTAAGTAACTAGTTGAGGTATTTCAGCCACAAATTCCAGACAATACCAATATGACGCAGCAGTTAATTTTTTGTCATCTGCTATTAGCATAAAAGTTTCTTCAACATCTTTGTTTAACACAATAGACACGGTTCCAGAGAAATTATCAGTCGAGTGACGCCATGGAAATAAGGTAAATATGTTAAACTTTGCACTGCTAAACACGGACAATCTATACACACCAGTGACCTCTGCAGTATGTTTGAGAGTGTTATTTTGCGGCGACCAAATAGACATTCCAGAAGCAACAGTATAGACAATATTTTTAATCTGCTTGTGAGGAATTTTAATCATACTTGTTTTCTCAACAATACTAGGAATTCCACTAATAATATCGTTGAGTTTTGTGTTAATATTATTGAGTGTAATATCAACAGACGGCGGACTTCCAAAAAATTCGTTATTGGTTTTGTTTATGTTTCTGCGAAAATTTAAAAACGTGGTGATGTGATTAGTAAAATTAGTTTTGAACTTGGTGATTTCATTGTTGATATCATCAACATATCTCTTTGTTACAGCATCAAAATCAGATTCTGGTGTTCTAAGATTATTGATGCCATTATTGTTCATGTTGAGAAACGCGTACATTATACTACCACGCACCGACACGTACTTTGATTCCAGATCATCAACATATTTCTTAGTAGCAGCGTCATTATCCTCAGTTGGGTTTCCATGGTATGTGATCTTGTTCTGGTTCATAACAATGTTTCCCGTAAATAAATCACCTGCTTTTCTAACATAATCGTTAACTGACCTATCCGAATCTTCTATCTTACCTTGATTATTAAAAGTAACAATATTATTAGCAACTGCAGTAGGATTTCGTACAAGTACATCTGACAGTTGTACATTACTCGCCTTTAATCGTCCTTGTTTGTCCTGGAAAACTACAACTTCATTTGGATCTACACTTGCAACGTTTAACAAATTGTTGATTTCATTTTTGAGCTTATCAAGAGTCGCATACTTGGATAAGTCACCCTGGTAACCTTCTGTTAATAAATCTACTGCTAATGTTCCAAATTTTGTATAGTAGCTCATTATACATACCGTTCTACACAAAATTGTTGGTTTAATATAACATAAAATTATACGATGGCGAAGATAATAAACTTTGACACCGAGCGATTGGTGAAGCATAAACATAACAATGAACTTCCAGACTGTCATTATCTTATTGTTGGGCGAACTGGATCTGGTAAAACAAATTTGTTATTGAATCTTTTACTCAATAATAACTTTAACTATGATAAGGTGTATATTTACACCATCAACCCCCAACAAGACAAATACAAATTATTAAACGAGTATAATGATAAACTTCGTGATGAACTTGGCATTGGTGATGATATATTTTTGATAAAACAACCAGAAGAACTCGTTCCAGTGAATGAACTCGATTCGTCAGAGCATAAGATAATCGTCTTTGATGATATTCCGCTAAACAATGAGGAGATGAACAAGATTAGATCATATTTTTCACTATCACGTAATAAAAGATGTAATTCTGTTTATCTTGCCCAAGGTTTTTATAATGTTGATAGGTTTATTAGGCGAAATACGGGTTGTTTCATATTATTTCCCGGACTAGATAATGTGGATGTGAGAAATATTGCAAACGAACAATGTAGTGATGTTACAAAAGATAAATTTATCGAATTATATCATCGAGCAACTAAAGATCGATATAGTTTCTTTTTATTTGACAAGCTAGCGCGTGATCCAACCAAGATGTTTCGTTGTTGCCTTGAGACGTTTCTATGATATAATTTTGTAAAGCGTATAAAAATAATGGACAAACATCAACAGAAAATCGAATTACTAAAAAAAGTTTCTCGAAACTCGAGCGGCTTTTAAGAAAAAGGTGGAAGAAGCTCGACGTGGACAAGTTCAAGCAGAAGAAGAAAGAACCAAATTTTTCAAACCTGTTACTGAGGCGATGCTTTGCAAGCAGCCAGAAATACCAACATTGTCTCCGGAAGAACTAGCAAAAATAAAAGAAAAAGGATTGTTAGGTTTACTAGGAGAAAGATCGAAAGAAGAAAATAAAAAAATTGCAGAAGAACTTGTAAGAGACATTGTTGATCCTATTGCACGACAAGTTGAATTTGATAGATTAATAAACAACCCTCTTGCACTTCAGCAAGCTATAACAACAAAGGCTGTTAATCCCGACGAGTTAAGGTGGTTAATAGAAAAAATGTCAGAACAAACTGAGGAATTAGCTGAGAAACAAAAAACGTTACAAGAAAGTATGATAAAAATAATGCCTCTTGAGGATACTATCATATTTTACAGAAAGAAAGCTAGGGTAGAAATAGACGATTCCGAGTATAACGAGTTTATGGAAAAATATGATATCACTAATATTAATAGTATTCGAGATTGGTCAAAAGAAAACTATGATAATTTGATGAAAAAATTAAGAGAAATTATAGAAAATGGTTTACGTGTTGATGAAGAAATTAAAGATCAAAAAGATAGAAAGAATTTTCTAGTATTATTTGATCAGATAAGAGAAGGAATTATTGCTGAGATTTTACATAAAACAGCAAAACAATACCGAAATAAACCAGGAGGTTATAACAAAAGTTGGAATTTTAAAAGATTGTTTGATAAATACGAAGATGTTCGAGATAAAAGATTACCGGACGAAAAGGATGGAGGTGGAGATAAAGTTTTTACAACAAACGCAGACATAGTCGATCGGCTAATGCTGTTGATATCCTCTAAAGAAGCTGGTAATGAAAGTGTAGAGATTGATAACGAAATTATTGATATACTTGATCATCTAAGATCGAGTGGATTACTAACATCATCCGAGTACGAAATTTTGCACCGCGATCTTATCTAAAATATTAGTATAATGCAAACAACATTATTGCTTGATTCATCACAAATAACAGGAAACAGCGCGAATTTTACAGTAAATTACAACCCACCAATAGAACTAGATCCTGCAAAACAGTATGAGATTGGATTAATTTCTTGTACTTGTTGGAACGCCATGCCGAATATTAAAACTAGGATTAATGATGAAATTTTAATCGTTAATGTTAAACAATCTCCAACATCACAAAAAGAGTTTATTGATATACAATACAAACTACAAATTCCACAAGGAGCTTATAACATTACTGATCTAAACAGAACAATAAAAGAGCTTCTAACAAAAGCTGGTGGGAATGCTGATAATTTCGAATTAGCAGCGAATTATAACACCTTACGAGCTAGGATAACAGTGAAAAGAAATATGAAAGTCCTCTTTGAAGAAAGAAGTTTTGGAAAGATGTTAGGTTTTACTAGAATTTTATACTATACCACCGGTGAAGATAAATCTTTGACATTTGATGGAGAACTACCAGTAGATATCACAGAAGTAAATACAATACTCATCAATTGCTCTATTGCATCTGGATCTTATACGTCAAAAGGCAACCGCGGGCAAACGATCTACAGTTTCTCACCAGAAGTCCCACCAGGTTCTCTCATGCAAATCAATCCGCGACAGATTATCTACTATCCAATAACACCTGAGAATCAAATTACAATCATTACAATGCAACTCACAGACCAATCTGGACGACAAATAGACGTGAACAACGAGATAGTCACGTATTACTTACACCTACGCACTGCCTAGGCATGTGCTTTTCTGTACATAATTTTATAAAATGAGACGAAGAAAAGTTTATCGAAGTAAAATAGTAGGTGGGTTTTTCGGAAATATATTTACAACAATTGCAGAGAATATTCCAGGAATCGCGCGTAAAGTAGCGCCCATTGCACTTGACGCCGGTAAAGCTTTTGCTACAGGGGCGGCATCTTTAGCAGGCACTGCAGTAGGGCAAAAGATTGCTGATAAGATTAAAGGACCTTCCCCATCAGAAATAAAACGAGTAATATCAGATATTGCGCCAACAGAAGAAACAAAACGAGCTATGATAGCTACAACAAAAAAATTATTGTCGCCGAGTGGTGAAGAAATAGTACGTAAACTTGTAAAGAAAACAAAACCGATGACCCCTGCTGCCTTTTAATTTTGTGTAACGATTATAAAATAAATGTCAGCTAAAAACTATCTCGATCTTGCAGAAGAAATTGATACTGACGATGCTGTAACAGAATTAGAGTATGTCGAGTATTTAGATGAAAACTCGAACGAACCGAATAAAACCGGAGTTAGAACTTTTAACACAAGAGACGAGGACGTGTTTCTACTACCCCATAAGGCAATGTTAGAAGTGCGTGGCCGAATATTAACTTCAGCAGGTGGTGATATTACAGCTAATGTAGAAATCGCTCTCGTCAATAATGGTTGGAGCTTGTTTAAGAGTGCACGATACCAACTGGCCAATCAAACCGTAGAAGATATTTCGATGCACTTACCCATAGCGAGTACAATACTAAACATCGTTTCGTTTAGCGATGACTATTCCAGATCAGTTGCTACAAATATGATGTGGTTTAAAGACATCTCGTTAGGAACAACTACCTCTGGCGAGTTTATTTCAAGTGGTGCTTTTACACACGGAGCTGATGCCGCTGCAGATGTTGTAATTGTAAGAAATTTTCTTATTGCTAATGCTAACAATTTTGGTATAGCCGCACCAGGTGCAGCTGCTGATGTAAACGCCACAAGAGCTTCACTTATTGCCGCTTGTAATAATCTTGGTATAACTCCACCAGGTGCAGCCGCAGATGGTGTTGCGATGTTAAATTTAATAAACAGTGTTATTAGTGCACGTAACATAAGATATAACGAGGGATTTGTTAAACGAAAAGCATTTGCCGCAGAATCTCGCCAAATAACGATGATGCTGCCGTTAAGTACAATCTTTGGATTTTGCCGTGATTATAACAAAGTGTTTCGAGGAATAAAACATACGCTTATATTAGGTCGAGCTGATCAAAACGATTGCATAATGCGTGCCGGAGGAGTGGCTGAGGGACAGTTTTCTATTACAAGATTAGCACTGTGGATGCCTCGGGTTGTCCCTTCATTAGCTAAAATGATGGAGCTCGAATCTTTACTAGCCACCTTTACAAAAAAGATACACTTCCAACAGTACAGGATTTATCAAACAGCCATTCCCAACGCGACTGATTACACGTGGCGTGTAACGACCACGCCCAGCGAACAACTACCGCGACTCTTGTTCGTCGTATTTCAACGACAAGCACGTCGTAACAATCAGGAAATAAACAACTCCTTATTCGATAACCCAGACGTTAGACGAATATTTGTGAGAGTAAATTCCAAACAGTATCCCGAACGTGCAATCGAATGTAATTTTGCCGTAGACGCCACCAGAAACATCTCTCAGCCGTACATGTATCTTATGGAAGCAATGCAAAAATATCAGAACGCGGACAGTGGATCTCAAATATCAATAGAAGAGTTTCGATCGCTCTATCCCATCTTTTACTTTGACGTATCAAAACATTTGGAGCGTGTTGTGGGATCGACTGCAGATATTGAGGTCACGTGGACACTGGGCGTTGTGCCAGCTGAACAGTATAACGTATACGCGCTATTGGTTAGTGATCGATTTCTGACCATCGATTCAATCAAAGGAAGAATGACAGTACAAGTTTAATCTAACAACTTGGATAAAACATTATGAAAACCAAATACACAACTCGAGAAATATACCTAACATCTGGTCAAGTTGAAAAATTATCAGCAGCTGTTGCTAAACGCAGCTCTGTTTCTTTGATGATCTCTCCGGAAACTTCAAATAAAATTGCAGTAAAAGTCATGCTAACGCAACAACAAATCAATAAACTCGATCGCAACAAACCTTTTGTGCTGAAATTATCTGTTTCTCAGGTAACTGCAATGTCAAAAGAAGGTGGAATTTTTGGACCAGCGTTATCAGTAATAGCTAGCAAAGTTTTACCAGTACTTGGTACACTTGGACTTGCGGCTGCGTCAGGAGCAGTCTCTGGCGCAACGAAGAAAGCAGTCGAAGGTCGTGGTATCAAACAAATCTATCGTTAAATTTTATGTAACAGTATAAAATAAAATACCAACGAAAAAGTCGCCGAAAAAAACAAAATCATCGACAAAAAAGAAAACAACAAAACGCAAACAAACAAAACAATGAGGAATTATTCCTTTCGCTCCACTTTTGGCGGGACTAGCGGGAAGTCTGCTGCCAAACTTACTAGGAATCGGACGCGGATTAACTCTACCAGGGACCAGACGTTATTGAGCAATTTTGACATCATTGAAAAATTGAAGGACGTTGTTGGATTTCGAGGAGTATTTTCCAAGGATGAACTCTATGACGTACCAACAGGCGGTTCTTGTGTTGTAAATATTGAAAACTTCAATGATGGCTCTGGCACCCACTGGGTTGCTGTCCACGATAACAATTATTTTGATTCGTTCGGACTTCCTCCAAGCGATCTCATAAAAAAATATATTTTTAAAAAATTTGATAAAATAAATTATTCGTCTAATCAACTACAGCCGATTGGAACATCAGCTTGTGGTTATTATTGTATCATGTTTGTCAGACAAATGCACCAGAGTAAAAGCTCTGGGAGTAAAAACTTTTTGAAGTTTATTTTACAATTTGATGAGCATCCTTCTCATGCGAATGATAAGATTGCAATCAATTTTATCTAAACTCATTGATATAATAATGTCAACATACTGTCTCAAATGCAAAACTAAAACAGAGAACAAGGATGAGATGACGGAAAAAAACGAAAAATAATAGAACGATGTTAAAAAGTATTTGTGCAATCTGTGGTAGAAAGAAAAGTATGTTTTTGAAAAAACAAGTAGGATCTAGCGTTGATAGAGGTATCTCGATCGACGATTAATTTTTGAAACAAAATAAAATAAAATGAAATGCAATTGTGATTGTGACAAAGATCTTTCCATAGAACAAGATAAAATCATTACGTACTGTCAACGTTGTAACAACAGAGAAATAATAGGGTTAGGTATAGATATACATAAAATTATTGGTAAATTACCAAAACCAAAAGGCGGTTGGACTTTGCCAGGTCATCGTTATACAGGGCCTTACAATCCGCTAGATCAACAACTAGATGAAAACGATAATCCATTGCCAGGTCAAGAGCCTTATAATCAAGTGGATGCAATAGCGATGCGTCATGATATCTGTTATCGTGATCATGAAAACTCGAAAGCAGATTGTAATAAAGTAATGTTAGACGAATTATATGATATGGAGCCAACAAATCTACGAGAACGTTTTGATAGAAGATTTGTTCAGGGAATGATAGGAGCAAAATATAAACTCGGACTCGGGGAGTCTCGTCAATCGCCTCGCGATCGGGGAAAAGAATTATACGATGATCTTGCAGTCGAACTACACAGACCTAAAAAAAAGTTTCCGAGACGTAAAGTTGTTGCAAACGCTGTAGATGATATCTGGGCAATAGATTTGGTAGATGTATCCAATCTGGCTCAGTTTAACGATAATAAGAAATATTTGTTTAATGTCACAGATGTTTTCAGCAAATACGCTTTTAGTGTGCCAGTTTCAGATAAAACAGGAACGTCAATCACTGATGCGCTAAAACAAATAATAACGAGTACAGAAAGAAAGCCAAACAAAATCTGGACTGATCATGGAGCCGAGTTTTTTAACAAAAAGTTTGAACAGTTTCTAGAACAAAATAATATAAAAAAATACGTTACAGGAAACGAAGGCAAAAGCGTTGTTGTCGAGAGATTTAATCGCACGCTAAACGAAAAATTACACAAACATATGACAGCTAAAAACACCAACAGGTACATCGATGACCTTTCTCAAATCGTAGGCGAATATAATAACACGAAACATCGAACCATCAAAATGTCACCCAATGACGCTATCAAAAATCCAATATTAGCAAACGAAAACATGTACCGCAGACATAAATTTAAGGTCGGTGATAAAGTTAGAATCTCTTTGACTAAAAAGATATTTGAAAAAGGATTTACTCCAAACTGGATCGAAGAAGTATTTGTGGTTGATATTGATAAGGTACTTTTAACAGTACCTGTAACGTACGCTTTAAAAGATCTGGCAGAGGAACCTATCATAGGTAGTTTTTACGAACAAGAACTACAGAAAACTGAGCAGGATGTCTTTGTTATTGAAAAAGTGATTAGGAAAAAAGGAAATAAAAGTTTAGTCAAATGGCGTGGGTATAGTGATAAATTTAACAGCTGGATTCCAACCCGGTCGATTTTATCGACTGTGAAAAAATGCTATTATAAATTTCCTCATACTTTCGTTTGATAGATACACCTTTTACTGGTTTACATAATGATATTAGATATTGTCTGCGATCGTCAGAGATCGTCATTAGATTATAAATCTTGACAAAGATGAAATCAAATTTTATATTTTTCTGTCGACCTGAAATTTTGATGTTTAAAAAAGGTCTGATTAACTGCAAAAATACCTGCTGTTCGGTAACGGTAAAATTAAATTTTATAATTTTTTAGCAATGTGATACTTGACATTATATTTTCCAGTGGTTGGTCTGCTATAATTATATCTGTTAACGACGGTGACTATTTCACCATCATCAGATTCGTTGTTATATAAAATATCATCTTCGTTATAACCAATAGATTTGTCTATCATATCATTAGAGATTGTGGAGACCTTATCGCTGATATCACTAGTATCTTCTTCGTATAGTTGAACGAGTCGTTTCATCATATTCATATTATAATATACTTTTTATCTAATTTGTTGTTATAAGATGACTGACAAAGTAAAATATCACCAAAAAGTTAATATAATAAACTACCACGAACTGACCGAAGCGGTAAGAAAATGCCTGTCAGGTTATAGTTCATATTCCGTTGACGTTATTGTAATGCAAGGTGATTCTCATAAAATATTATTAACAGAAGCAGAAAGAAAATTGATGAAAATGCAGTAACGACGATAAAATTTGATTGCGATGATATTATAGCATTTGCTCATCATTGTTTGACTAAAACCGAATTACAAAATATTATTAATCATCATATCTAAAAATAATACTAGCAGCATATTTGTTTGAAAAAGCTGATTTTGTTGCTCCATCAGCTACAAATTTTACTGCTCTGGGATTTATATTATAATATTTCGCCGCAGCTGTAATTGATTTGAATTTGATCTCCTCATCCGTTTCAAGGTTTAACGAAATAACAGGTTTTATTGGGCATCTAAAATTAATACCACCACCTCGTCCTTTTCTCACATTTTCCTGTTGGGTCACTAGCTCCAGATTTTCCAATCGATTTTCTGTTTTTACGTTATTGATATGATTAATAACCAGACCATTGGGTATAGATCCGTTGAACACCTCGTCAACAAACCTATGACCAGTATAACAAACTTGATCTGTCGATGTTCCTCTAACAGTTACTATAAGATATCCCATATTGTTCATGGTACCAAGAACTTTTTTAGTTTTTCTGTTTCTTATAATACCACGATCGTTAACCTCGTATAAATCAAAGACCTGGTGCGGCTGAAACTCGTCTTGTAAGGATAAATTTTCAATATTATCATCAGTGACTTTACCGTTCACATGATATACTCGTTTCCCCTCTGGAATATCATCGCAGAACAACGTGTAAATAAAATCTTTTCTAAACATCGTAATCCTTTCAGTATTATCTCCCTTTACACTAATCGTATAACCCGCTGACGTTGCTTTACCAACAGATATTCCAGTTTTGATGTTAATAACCGAACCTAATACATTTCCAGCGTACAGGTTGTACTTCGGATAAACATGATATACCTCTTGCTTGATAGCGCTCGTCAGATTTTGTGTCATTATACTATAGCGATTTCTTTTTTATCTCTAATTGTTTTTCTAGCGCATGCGCAGTGTGCGGTAAATTATCAATTAGATATTAGACTATAGAATAGCGATGTTGAAATTGCGTGATATAGCCAAGAAGAGACTTATTGGAGAACCTGTTAAAATAGCGACTGCTTTTGCAGGTTTTGATAATAGTTATCAGTTTGATAATCAAAATGTTTTAGTAAATTTTACTGAAACAAATCTCTTTCATCTGCTACAGACAACTGTAAAACGTGAGCTTGAAAAACACAAGGGTCTAAGATTGTTAGTGCAATATCACGTTATATTTTCAAAACTACTTGTGACGGAAGAATCTACTAACAAGGAAATTGCAGACCCTTTCATCAACGCAAAATCTAGACGTGTTTTACTTGGTAGTGATCTTTTGTCACTATCTAATGAAATACACCAAGAAATGGAAAAAATAGAAGAATTTACCGAATTAGGTTCGGGTTGGAAGTTTGAAATGATCAAGGAAATTTTGTTTCACACGATGAAATATGACGCATTACGCGGTAGTTCGTATATCGACCTGCCACTAAAAATAAAAAATAAACAGTGCTGTATAAACATAAAAAACGTCGATAGCAAATGTTTCCAATGGGCTGTTCTTTCCGCGCTATTTCCAGCCGAAAAAAATGCTGATCGTGTTGAGAAGTATATCAGTCACGTGTCAAGATTAAATTGTGCTGGTATTGACTTTTCAGTGGCAGAAAATCAAATACCAAAGTTTGAAAAGCAAAATAATGTTTCGATTAACGTTTTCGGATTAGGTGAAAAAGAAAATGTCTATCCGAGATATATTTCTGAAAAATCTTCACAATCGACTATCAATTTACTGTTTTATAAAAATCATTACGTTTGGATCAAAAACTTTAACAGACTAGTTGGAAGACAGTATAATAAAAATAACAACAAAAGTTCTTTTGTTATCGCTGCTTGCACGGTTGTAGAGACAATGAAACATTACAAAAGCATTTGCAGTACTGTAGTGACGTACAAAGAATAACAATGCCATCTAAAAAAGATAGCGTGTTACAGTTTGTCCATCATAATCACAAACTAAAAATTCCTTTCGTCATATACGTCGATTTCGAATGCTTACTTCAACCTGTTCTTGGCGTAGAAAATGATCCTAACCAATCGAGTACAAGACAAATTCAAAATCATGTTCCATGTGGAGTAGCGTACAAGGTAGTTTGTTGCGCTGATTCGAGATTATCTAAACCAATCCAACTCTATCGTGGTAAACATCCAGCTGTCTGGCTTCTCAAGCAATTGATCAGCGAAGTTGATCATATAACTTATCGTTTGAAAAGAATAACTCCAATGTTAAAATTAACACCTCAACAAGAATCTGATCACGAGCAAGCGGAAATTTTGTTATATTTGTGAAAAAGCTTTTGACCCTGACAATGTCAGGAAAAAAGTACGTGACCATTGCTATTTGACTGGACAGTATCGTGGAGCGGCTCATGACCAGTGTAATTTAAAATTTCACGCTCCAGATTTTATTCCAGTTATTCTTCCCAATTTTCGAGAGGATATGATAGTCACATCATCGTAGAAGCTTTTGGTGATCCTGAGATAAAAGCTCATCTAAAACTCAATAATATCATCAAATGCATTCCAAATAATTTTGAAAAGTATATGTCAGTTACGCTAGGTAAATTATGTTTTATTGACAGCCTGCAGTTTATGGCAGCATCGTTAGATGAGCTAGTAAAAGGTTGTAGTAAATTTAATAACCTAAGAGACTGTTTTGGAGATAAATTTAATCTTCTAGCTAAAAAAGGAGTTTTTCCATACGAATATCTCGACGATTGGAGTAAATTTGATGAAATATCTTTACCTAGCAAAGACAAATTTTACTCGCAACTTAAAAATGAAAATATCACTGATGATGAGTACAAGTATGCACAAGATATTTGGAAAGAGTTTGATTGTGAGACTTTTGGTGATTATCACGATTTGTATTTGAAAACTGACGTGTTATTATTAGCAGATGTTTTTGAAAGTTTTCGAGAAGTGAGTTATAATAATTATGGACTAGATCCTTGCTGGTATTATTCTGCCCCCGGACTGTCATGGGATGCTCTGTTAAAGTTTAGTAAGGTAAGGTTGAAATTACTGACTGATGTTGATATGTTCAATTTTATCGAAAAAGGTATCCGAGGCGGTATTAGCGTGATAACGAAGAAATATGCTGAATCAAACAACAAATATTTGAAAGAGTATAATCCTAACCTTCCTTCGAAGTATATAGTTTATCTAGAATGTAATACCTTGTACGGGTATTCGATGGCAGAATCAATGCCATTTGATGGATTTCATTGGATCACGGCTGATCAATTTCTATCAGAGACAGAAAAAAAGATACCCGACGATGTTTCGTATTTCGTTGAAGTTGATCTTGATTATCCAACTTCGCTACACAAATTGCATAACGATTACCCTTTCTGCGCGGAATCGATGGTTATAGAGTATAGTTTGTTATCAGAAGAACAACAAGCGTCAGCATTACCAAGACAACATTCTATGGTAAAGAAACTAGTATCAAATTTGCTTCATAAACGTAATTATGTTTTGCATTACAAAGCTTTAAAACAAGCAGTCGATGCTGGTCTCGTGTTGAGAAAAGTTCATCGCGTACTAAAATTTAATCAGTCGCCGTGGATGAGAGGTTATATTAACTCGAACACTACAAGAAGAGCTGCGGCAAAAACTGATTTTGAGAAAAACTATTTCAAACTGATGAACAATTCTGTTTTTGGTAAGACGATGGAGAATATTAGGAAACGCGTAAATATCGAACTAGTCAATGATGTCAATCGCAGAAACAAACTTGTGTCAGACGATGATTTTGTGAGGATGAAAATTTTTAATGAGAATCTTGTTGCGATACAAAGAAGAAAAACAAATCTAAATCTAAACAAGCCGATCTATGTTGGAGCTGCAGTGTTAGATTTATCAAAGTGGCTGATGTACGATTTTCATTATAATTTTGTTAAAAATCAATGGCCGGCTAGTAGATTATTATTTACTGATACTGATTCGCTCGTATATGAAATCGAATGCGAGGACGTGTATCAGGATATGCATGATAATAGATATCTGTTTGATCTTTCTGATTACCCACGTGACAGTAAATTTCATGACGACACAAATAAAAAGGTTATTGGTAAGTTCAAAGATGACATGAACTCGAGCGCTATCAAATACTTTATCGGATTACGTAGTAAAATGTATGCCGTATTGTTATACAATAATAAAATAAAAAAAAGCAAAAGGTCTGCCTCGTGATTTTGTTAAAAAGTTTATAAAATTTGATGACTACAAGTATGCGCTTGATGGCGGTGTTAGTTTTATAAGAGCTATGTCAATTTGGACAAATCATCATAAGCTCGAAACAGTCGTCCTTATCAAACGCGGTTTAAGCAATTTTGATGATAAACGTTATTGCGAAAATGAGATCTGATGACAGGGAGTATTTTAATTATCTCGAACAATTGTATCAAAAGTTGCTTGCGGAATTTAAAAACTTTCACTGTCCGATTAGTCAGCAAAAATACACCAAACTTACAATTGATCTTGATCGGTCAAAGGTGTATTTTATCGACAAAAAATACCCCCTTAAGAAATCACAAATAAAAGATTTGTTTGAGTCCCGTCGTTATGTGAGCGGTAAAGTAAAGTTTAGCCTCTATTACCATGATAATGAAATATTTTTGATATCTACAGTTGAGACATTAACAGTTGGTAATGAGGTATAATACCACTTACCTTACTGGAATTCTAATGCGTAATTTAGTCCACAATCGCCACGCTCTGCTAAATCGTAATGATTTAGAAAATTGAGTCGGACATATCATTTTGCTTATTCTGGAAGATCACGTAATTAAATTTTACCTAGATATTTTGCAACAGGTGTTCTATTGTATTTGTTTGGTGGTCTAGAGGGGTGGGGAGAGGGGTTGTTGAGCTCGGATTCTTAGCGCAATTATTGATTGCAACAGGTGTTCTATTACGTTACCTAGGTATTTTGTATTTGTTTGGAGGTCTGGAGGGGTGGGGAGAGGGGTTGTTGAGCTCGAATTCTTACTTTCTTCTACTACTACGTTTACATTAGATTATCACGAGAATTCAATGTGTTACAAAATGGGAATTGGAGTCCATGTTATGAAATTAATCTATATATGATACAATAAAGTCTTATAAATATTGCGGATTATTATCTCTGCTTCTAGAAATTTGTTAATTACTCAGTGTAATAAATACCTTCTCAACACCAGGTTGAACATCATGATCAACAAATAATAATAAAATTAAACAAGGTTAAAAACGGATAAAAACCTACATATGAATAGTATATACCCTTGGTTTGTTACATTACATAACGCTTTGCGATCACTGATCTTACCATTCATCATCGGCCAAAGAACCCGGAAGAAAATCGGAGAATGCAAGTATAAAAAGTAAGGGAAACTTTGTTCTTTTTAGAAAATGTTGAATACTTCATGAACCGAGTAAATGAGTATTACACTAATGCAAGGCATATCTAGAGGGCGACGATCTACTTCAGGATGGGAAAGAAACGATAAGAGGTGCGATGAAAAGAAATGGACAAGATGAAGAGGACATGAGAACAGGAGGTGAGGGTGCGGGAGCAAGAGAAGAGGGACAGGAAAAATTATTCATGTTCTCCACAAAAACTGGGAAAGGGCGCAAGAAAGAGAAAGGGAGAAGAAGAACAAAGGAGAGAGAATCAGCGGCAGCAGAAGTTAATGCTGTCCCAGTTCCTCAGAATGAAGTTTGGGAGTTGGATGCAGAGGAGAAAAAATTTTGACCTCTCTTTATTTGTCAGCTTATGTAAGAACTTAAAACATATGTTCTTGCTGTAGAGCTCGCTCGAGCGGTGCAGTTGTTCTTAATATAGATAAACAGATTTTTAAAAATCCAGGACAACAAACAACGGCCCTTTTCAGAGTCACCAGTTCTATTAAAAAAAGATGTATTATTCAATCTATGCCAATATCTGTGTTTTATGTTTGTGTTTGTTTGTACGTCTTTCAAAACTAAAAATGCAACCCTCCTTAGTGTAATAACATATAAATATGTATGTGAGTAGTATGTGGGGGCGGTTTAGCATCAATGGGATCTTAATGTTAAAACAGGGTGTTTGCACTTTGGCGTCAAGGGAAATTTAACATGGAGTGAATGGGGAAATGAACACAGCGGCAAGAGATTGGACTAATTTAGCGTCAATGGGGATTTAGTATTAGCGCATTGATTCTGTATAGCGACAAGAAGAATGGCACAGGTGTCATGACGTCACGGTACTGGACACTTGGCAACAGTGTAGCAAGGAGCTGACCCCTTTGACCTAAATACGTTCATCTAGCACTACAACTCTACGGAGGGACATACAAAATAGGAACATAGATACAGAGATATATTATTCCATTGGACCTAGAGTTTTATATAAAGCATTACCTAGACTTGAATTATGTTGATGGTGTTCATAAATTTGCATACTTATAATGATGCTATAAATAATTTTAATCAAGGACAAGACTAAGACCAAAATGAATGTGACTAAAAGTAACGCTAAAATGATGAAATTGTCCCAGAACGTAACCGAGACTAAACATGTCCCTGAACATTAATTTACATTGGTTTAGACTAAAATTAATACTAAAATTACGACATTGTCCAAAACTACAGTGGAAATTAAGAAAATCTGGAACATTAATATTCAAGTGACGGTGACTAAAAGTAACGCTAAACATGCGAAATTGTGCCAGAATATGACGGAGACTGAACTTATCCCAGAAGATTAAGTTATATTTGCTTATTCTAAAAGAAGTACTAAGATTACCAAAATCTCTCATACCATAGTAGAGACTGAGAAAAACTCTGGAAGATGTATTCAGATTGCCTTGACTTAAAATATGCCACTAAATTTCAGAGCAAATAGTGGACTTGAATGGAAACTGGTAACTAGTCAGATATATTGGTTGTTAGAAATGGTTAAAGACAAAGTGTAGCACTAAATGCTGAAATTGCACCTGATTTTAACGGAGACTGAAAATAATCCATAGATAAATTTTAAAAATAAATGTTACCAAGACTTCAAGTAGTACTGAAGTTATTTAAACTCATACCGACCTTCGTGGAAACTGAAAAATTGTAAATAAAAATTAAACAAAGCGATAATATTGCATCCATGGGAATTAGCATTATGAGATCCTACTTTTTTCTACTAAAGCGTCAAAATTTATAGCGTCAATATTAGCATTAAGTGACATACTTTGTACTATAGAGTCAAGATTTATAGCGTTAAATGGCAAACCCTGGGACACTAACGGGAAGTTTGTATGGGAACAATAGGAATGGAACAGTTAAGGTAACGTCACGGTAATGGACACTTGCAACCGAGAATAATGTTTTTGTGAGTTAAACATAAATAATACAACAACTTAAAAACTTTTCAGGCAAGAAAGAATAAGTCTTTTCGAGACAGTGGAGTGGCCCTCTAAAAGGAATTTTTTATATCGCGAATGCATGCTATCTTCATCACTGAAACAAACAGCATAAACACAACATATACCATCTCATCAACGAAACGAGCCGAATTAAACACAAAATATACTATCTCACCAATGAAACGAGCAGAATAAAACGTAAAATATACTATCTTACCATCTAAGCAACGAAACGAGAAGCACAAAACAAAAAATATACCATCTCATCATTTATTGGCTTCGGTATTGAAAAAGTGTGGAAAATAGCCTTAGGCCATTTCTGTCATACCAAACGTTTTAGGCATGCGACTCAAAGGCATGGCCAGGTAACTCATCGAATCTTTAAACTGTACTTGTCCCACTTGCATGGAAATGATTTTGGTTCCATTCAAAGTCACTTTAGGACGTTCGGTACTTTGTTCCGTATAGTATCTCAGCAAAAACTGTCCATCGTATCCCGAAAAATTGTGAGCCATTACCGTGGCATAGCGATGACAATCTCTGTAACGTTTGATATCGTCTTGGCTCCACGTCTTCTCGATAGGGTTTAAGACCCATTGGGACAAAATCGGTCAATGTGTTCGGTCCCCGAAAGATTTTTTCACGTCCTCAAATAATCTTGCTGCAGTAAGTCAATGAGTCAAGATAGGTTCTTTGATGCACTTCTCGCACGCTCGTTGACCCACACAGAAATTAGGAATGTCAATACCAGTTTCTTGCATGCATTCGAAATCGAAAAAGTTAAAATTGCCTTTCTTCTTCTGGTCCTCCTTCTCTGGAATAACCATGAAGTCCGAGCGTGATGCTAGCTTCCCACCTCAAAAAACTAAAGACGTTACCATGAAAAGTTAGGTGTCTTGAACTAGTATAAATAAGCCCCCAAAAGAAGCTAGCACCCAGCCTGACTTCCCGCATCAACTAGTATTTATAACAGGAAAGACTTTTTATGTTCTAAAACTTCTCAGAGAATAAGTACTTTTGGAAGTTAAAGATTTCTGTTCTAACGTTCCTAACTGCAATATTCTTGTGAGTTCTCTTTTTATTCTAATTTTATAATATAATGGATTGTTCAATTGTTTTAAGAATTAATATTTATAGTATTTATGATAATGGTAAAAACATCAAATGGTTACCGACTTAATGATTAGATTTAATTTGGAAATTTAAATATCCTTTAAGGAATAAAGAATAATGTTTTGTAATCTATTCTAAACTAGTATTTTATCCCAAATTGAGTAAAATATATTTCTTCAAAATGATTGTTGCATTAATCGCAACTATTTTAAAATCTTTAGTTTAGTTCAAATCCATTATCTGTAACATATTCTAAAATGCGAAAAGTTACAAATATATGAAGTTAGGAAACTTGAAATAAAAGTATTATAATGCATTCTGTGTATTTTTCAATATAAAGGTTTTAGGAAGTGTACCTTCCGAATGTAATATTATATATCTTCTATATCAATTATATAAATAAAATCAGCCTGACTTCCCGCATCATTTATTTGAGAACTATTGTATTTATTACAGAATCCTTGGTACCTCTCCGCTTGCCGAATATCCCTGAAGGAATGTAGCTGTGTCTACATTATCATACGTTTTACATTTTCTCCTCTCTATCTCTTTAATCATGAAACAAGCCCGCTCATAAGAGATGCGTAATTCCTTCTCATAGCAGGAAATAAGAAGAAGATTATGATACAAATCCATATCATAATACAATGTTTGTAAAATTACAATCCATAATGGGCATCTTTGAAAGCTTTCCGTTCATTTTGAAATATTTCGGGTCCCATATTAGGTATCTCTGAAAGTTTTCTGCACACGACTACTGGTATACTATCTATGTATTTACCAGAATTGGACAAAAATTTTACTGTATCTCCGTATAATCCAATAATATGTTTCACGTGTGTTTCAGGATGGTAAATTTTATAATTTTATATATTCATGTTTTTATTATGCAGAAGTGGGTCTTTTATTATTTTATGTAATTAATGTTCATTGATGAATGAGATAAAGTCGTCAATTGCAGTTATTGTGTTATTCTCATTTTACACATATTTAGGCAACCTTGAACCAATGATTATCTGTTCGAGTTATGTTCACTCTAGGCAATGAAGCCACCCTGATTATTGCACATTCTGAGTTGCTCTTTTATATGACATGTGGTAAGTAACTTTCTGATTGGTTAGTTTGCTACGTTCTGTATAAACAAAATAGCACGAACATCAATATTATAAAACCACACCAATATCCCTAATCATTATCTTAATACTACTCAATAATATAAACTCTCCACAAAAAAGATCCCTAAAACTTTTAATAGAAAAAAAATTAAACATTAATTTTCGACCGCCAGACAAATTTCTCCCTTTCCCGTGCCGGGTAAAATATTGAACCAGCTTACAAATTAGGTAATACAGTATAAATAAGCCTTCAATCTAAGATTGCATTTGATTGGCAAAAATTTAGGCGCGCTTTCCCCATACAGAAAATTCAATATCGGGCCAGAGTAGGATTGAAAATTAAATCTACAACAACCAATCAAATATGGCATTCTAATGACATAAGGAGGAAATTCAGCATTAGCCCAACGCTCCCCACTTGGTCACAAATTCAATAATTCTGGGAATTATGCCCACTTATTAAGCTTATTATAAAATATAAAACTATAAAAAAATAATTTAGATCCATTGTAATAAGAACCCTAGCAATGATTACTCCTTACCTTTAGTCAATTTAGCCTTAGTTATAAGCATAAATAATTAAATCATAACAATAATCATAACTATTTATAACATACATATACTGTATGTTTATTTTAATTTTCCTTATAATAACTATATACACTCTAATTAGTGCTGATAATCATCAATAATACTACAACTAAGCACATAATAAGAATGAAATACCATAAAACATAATTTTATTATAAAACCTAAATAGAAAACAAAATTGAACTAGAATAGGATTGAAAATTCGGCTTTTATCATCCAATCAAAACCGACGAGACAACAACCTTTTAATTTTGAATCATCCAATATTACTAATCAAAAATGCAAGAATAAAGAAGAAAGGATTCAGGACCTCATAGGAGGGAGGAGGGGAACCAACATCAAAAGAGATGCCTACAACAAACCATCAACAAGAACAAATCATCAGTATCAAATAAAGGGATTTAATAAGCCTGTATCGGAACCCTAAAAACCCATCCCCGCATACAAACATATACATAACTGCAAGCACCATACCTAGTCCATACCATAAAACAGGCGCTAGGACTCGTACTAGCACAAGCCTGGGTGGATCCTGACTCCTATAAGCACTATATAGGATAAGATTTCCCACCATGACAAGGACAAAAAGGTCAAGGCCGATAAGGGAAAATCAGGAACCTCCCACCTGATAGTCCTAACTCCCAGGAGCGGAGTAGACCGATTAGCCGGACGCACACAAAGACCGAAAAGTAACCTGGTAAAGGCTACAATCACAAAAGTGAACGGAACGGACAAACAAGTAGCGATGGACTGTCCGGGCCGCGCGGCCAACTGTTCGAAAATAAGTCTACAACCTATGTCTTCACTTTGGCCTGGAAGACCCAACATTAAAACGAGATCCTTTGGAAAGGCAGTCAAAATTAAAAACCAAACATTGTCAAAGCGGTGATAAATGTCACAATTATGTGACATACACCTAGAGATTGAGTTATTATTTTTTTAGAACCATACAAGTACGGTAAGTACGGAAAATTCAACCTCATCAAAATATATTCAAAATTCACAACTCAGGAACATTTGGATAATTGAATAGGTGGCTAACACATCATTGGTATAAGGAAACCCGTAGGAAAAACTGGTTAAATTTGACAATAATCCACCTGAGATAAAGTTAGGTGAACTTAGACATTGTGGACTTCAGTAGGCGGGAGTTGAGGCGGAAGGCCGTTACACTCTGTTACAATACGCAGCCAACCAAAGGGTCTTAAGGTCAGCCAATAAAAGTCAGCACCACGACCAAAAGCCCAGCCCTAGGGCTAAGCGCCTCCCTGGACAGCAATGTTATCGAAAGATAACATCCGGCCAAGGCGGTGAGCCACCAGGGGGGTTAATAGGCCCACGCGCCGGGGCAAAAGTGTCTAGCACTGAGACACGGGTGAGCCCGGCCCCGGAAAGGGGAGAGGCTACTAGCCCTTATCAGGGCTTAAAGTCATAAAGCACGAGAGTGTATACATGACTATAATACATATGACATGGGATCAGTGGTGGTCATTCCAGTGGAGTTTCTGAAGGGTGCTGGTCAATGGATTGCAGTAAGAAAAGTGCTTGAATCTTTTGCTTCAGGGAGACTTACATTTGTCCCATATGATAAGGCAAATAGATTGATAACATAGTTAATGTAACAGTTTTGTTTATATGTACTCTGTATATTTCTCTGAAACGTATTTTGATGTATCTTAGTACCTTTAACAGCTTATCAACCTGCATATTTTTTATGAGCATATCATTGTCCATCGCTTGTCTGTCTGCTCTCTACTTTGGCTCTACACATTGTTTTGTGTTTCGGTTAATTTGATCCACTTTTTCCAAGATGGATATTTAATAAATATATAGGGTAGTATATCATTCGTATTGAATGTGCTATATACAGAATCAATGAATACATGCAGAACAATAATGAACAAATGACGTTATTATTTATAGTTGTAAATGCATTTTTATTGTATTTGCAGGGTGCAAGAAAGCGGGAGAAATGTATCGGATACCAACCTCGTGCACAATAAACCATATTTCTCGTAACAAATACTGGACTTATATTTTATATTTTGTGAATAGGAGGCAAGTGCTTTAACACCTGATTGTGACAACCATGATCATTACAGACCGCATACCAATATAGGATCTCTTATTTATTAAGAAGGCAGATGTTTGGGTATAATTCAGTTTGTTTTTTTTTTTTTTTGTCGGCAGTGAGGTCTGACCAGTTGATATTGTATTTCACTAGGGGCAAGAAGCAATTCCAGGAAGATAAGCATTGATGGTCATTCAAGGAAGGCGATGAATCGCTGAAATTTAAGTAAAATTTGCTGTGTAAAGTCTGATATGATATAACAATATTAACAGTGCCTGATTTAGACAAAGCGAGGCCCTAAGCTATGGGAAGCTGAGGCCATATTTGGTATAGAATAAATTTGAGAGACCCCTTCAGACTGAGTTCAGATTTCGAGGCACTAAGCTGTAGCTTGTCTGGCTTATGCCTAAATCCGGTGTGGAGTTCCTATCCAAAGAGAGTGGATTTGAGCGTATCAGCATTTCATGGTAGATTAACATTGAAGTAATAGCATTTTGTGCAATAGAATTAAATCGACAAATTCCCGAAAATTTTCAACAAGGTAAAAAGACGTTGACATAAAGCAATGAGGAATCACCTGTCTTAATAGTAATATCTATTAACGAGATGACCGAAGTGTACACTTTCCATAATACTTGCAAAATATCTAGGGATTAATACCAGACACCCCCGTAAAGTCTACCTGCATGAAGTTAGCTTAAATTGGTCGATACCCCTGATCAATAAAAACCCTCATGTACGAATGAGAGACAGTCTAACTCGGTTTTGGATATCCACAGTTCTTGTGGAAAACAAATGTCAGAAAAATCGTACGAAATTCTTACATTTTGTTGATTTCTAGCACACGGACTCGTATCGTTGCTTACTAGTTATTACCGGAATATAGTACATGATACGATGATACGAGCCCCTGTGTTTTCTTATATTATATTATATTATATTATATTATATTATATTATATTATATTATATTATATTATATTATATTATATTATATATATATATATATATATATATATATATATATATATATATATATATATATATATATATATATATATATATATATATATATATATATATATAGTACATATATGACGGTAAATTGTAAGCAATAATAAGAGCCAATGTGTTTTCTAGCTAAAGAACACTACTAGAAAGAAATGCATAAAGTATTTATGCATATTTGAGTCCACTATAGTAGTTTTGTGAATATTCGAACTAAATTCCGATTCTGAAAGTAGTCTGTAAAAAACGTATTCATTGGCCACGTATCCAGGTTTGTTATTGCACTGTGAGTAATATTATAACATATAATTTTGAAGCTGACATTAAATTTGGGTTGACTTAAGTCCAGAGTAATTCTCAATATCAGAGAATCTCCGATTCTAGAATTTAAAGTGCAACTCTAGTAAATGTATATGCAACGCTGTCGCATTGGATGTTGCTAAAACTGCGTTGTCTTTCCACTTTTAAGTATGATTACAATGAGATATAAAAAAGCACAATTTTTTAATCTTCTCTTTACAGCACGTTTATTATGTCGGGGAACTCTTAGCATTTACTAAGATTCTATGAAAATGTATAATCATGTCTGTGAACTTTGCGACTTTTATTATAATTGTCATACATATAGATGTATGAAAAAATGCATTGGGGTGGAGGGTGAGTAGGAGGGGATTTTGGAGTAGAGGTAAATAACAAAACCACAACACTGTACAGACTTGCTTCATTCCTTTAATTTAACTCTGGATGAAACGATGCATTGAATAACTGTATTATTTACAGGCCGAGAACCAGGCTTTTGACAATCCGGAAAAAAATCATTCGGTTTACTTTAGATTTTTACATTGTACTTCTTGTATCCGGCTTGCCCAATGGATGTTGCTGAAACTGTGATGCCTTTCTACTCTTAAGGATGTGACCCGCACAAATGCTAACGATCATATCGATTGCCATGGCAATAAAATAAAACTAACCTATTTCTCTAGGAAAGGATGGCCGTTCAAGGGCCTCCAATAACAATCAACGAATTAATACAGGTATCTTCAGCTTCACTTCATCATCACAATCAATACGATATCATCATCTTTATTGAGTGGCACCCTTATAAATGTGTATATTCGCACTGTGGTAAAATTTACAGGACGTATAACTAAGATAATACTAATTTTATAAAATTAAAAACTGATTTTATACAATATAAAGGCAGATTTAAAAGCTAGCACTGACTACATCTGGGGATAGATGTCCCAAAAGAATATTACATCAAGGATGCCAATCTGAATAAGGGATAGTTTACGGTTCACCCCAAACCGCCTAAAACCTGCCCAAAACTATCCAAAATCTGCTAAAATCCACTACACACATGAAGTAAATTAAACAAGGTCTACTAAAAACGACCACAAGAAAACCTTGGAAAGAATATTATTTTGTAGAAACAGAAAAAATAGGCTACGTTTATTTTTTATATTGGGTTTTAAACATTGAAACAAGGGAGACAAATGTTGCTATATTTATCGCCAGTGCTGATTATCAAAGTCAGTCAATATATAACTGCTACATTGTGAAGTAAATAATGGACTGCCAATGCCATTTATATCAAAGGATGAAAACAATACATGCACCACTTTGTAATGTTCTTGATCTTATTAGCAATTATGGGCTTTAGTGATAGATTGTATTTTTATTCATAGCATTTTAACTTCTGAAGTAAATAATTGCCTATCAGTCCCATAAGTCAAATGAGATTGACAGAACATTTCAAAACAATGAACAACTGAAAGTACCACATAATTTCTTTATATCGATTTCAGATTTCTATCAAATATGGCATGCTTCAGTGCTAATTAAATTTTGTTAAATATGTACAAAGATTATTGTTCAAAGTCATATCAAGCAGTTTTGAAACCTGAAATGAAGTATATCAACAATAAACTAATGAAGTTCAACTCAATTGTATTTTGCAGGTTTTAAAGCAAAGCATTAATACAATCAATATAATAATTCATGCATGCAACCCGTGTCGTAGGTAACTTAAAATTCATAAAATTGCACTATTATAAATATTGCAAATAATTTTACATACAACCAGATCAAAAACTGAAACGATGGAGATGCACAACTATTATCACTATTTGTTTTGTGATGTTTATTCTACCTTTGCACACTTTCTTTGCCCAGGTTTACATCCCACATCTATTTTTGGAAATATGCATTGGAATTTTCCATTGGGTAAATGTATGTACTAAGAAGTATTGGAATTTAGTTGCTTTTGTAAAAATTTTATAAAGATTCTGGTCTTTTCTGATGTCATTTTTGTATGCCAAATGGTTTCATTAATTATGTATAAAGAGGAAGGGCCAAATAATTTATAATTGCCAGAGCCATATAGTGTGTGACATAGATCAATAAACTGAGCTTGAGTTACACTATATAACCTGTTAATTTGGATATCTTGTATTGTTTCCAATCAGCAACCTTTTTAAGTTTATTATTTATAGATTTAGAGTTGTTGTTGGTCTAAACACTTGTGCATTTTGTTTATTAATGGTCTGTACATAAACATTTAAATTTTTTATGATTTTTTTTAAAGTACTGTTTGAAACTGGGATATTGTTTTATTGCCAGATCATCTTCTTGTTTTGCAAAATCAGCATAAGTTTGACTGAATATTAGGCTACTGTCTTCATTGAAGAGCATTCAAAGTATTAATTTTGTGACAAGATAATCACATCCATGTTTATGCAAAGAGTGCTGAATATTGTCTTTAATATTCTTAGTGCAATATAAAAACTCTGCATTCTATATTTGTATAACATTGCAGTTACAAAAATCTTACCAAAGGTAAAAATTCCGGCTTTTCCAATAAAGCTTTTATCCTGCCCTGAACAATTTTTGAGCAAGTCAAAACTTTGTTCTATAGTATATAGTACAATAACCGGGCTTTTTCTTTTCGTTGGAATCACTTCCTGGGCATAGTCATTTGTGTGAAGTTCACATAAAGTTTCTATTAAATCATCAGCTAGATTTTTATTTCCAGGGTCAGATGTTTTTAGTTGTTTTCCATAAATTTTGTCTTGAATTTGTCTTGAAGATTATGGTGTAGTAAAGCTATCTTCCTTATTCATCAGTAAATATCTATCCTATGCCTTTGTCTTCCCTATACCATTTACTTCTTTTAGAATGTTTTGGATTTGTTCATGATAGGGCTAAGTACACTTACTGTTTCCATGCGATTGGTTAATTTTTAAAGACCATTCCCCACAGTATTCTATCACAGCACATTTTTGGTTTAAATGGATTTGTTTAATATCTGTGCAATGAAAGTACATGTTCAGATCATGGTTCAGTTGGAATATATGTAATATTCTTATTTTGCTCCTTTTTTGTACATATTAAATTGTTTTTGTATAATCCAGATTGTCTATTTTCCGCTTCAAGCAAAAATGTCCGGTTGACAGTAGTTCCCGCATGCATGTCCCATTCACCACAATTGTCAGGAAATTCATGTTTTCCTTTGTGGTTAATGCCACTTATATCTAGTACAACATAAACATTATACTTAGGTCCTGGTAGTATATCAATTGGACAATTGTTGGTGTTACATGTAGTGAGAACTGACAAAATATTTTTGTTGTGTTATATATCGGTTCATTTAAAGTAACATAAAGAAAAGATCAACGACAACATGCTTTGTAAATTTTAACAAAAATAATTTATTTTCCTAAAAAACATAAAAATATGAAACAATACTTATGATTTATGAAGATCCAAAAATTTGTCCTAAAATTATGAAAACACAGTCCTATGACTAAAGTCCTAAATTGACAGTCTGAATCTTTTTTCCGTTTCAAGATAGTGGATGATGATGTCAGATGAAGTTTAAATACATATGTCCAAAATTTTCACTGTGAATCACAATTTATATTGTTCTTTTCCAGTTTTTAAATAATTTCAGCAAATGTTTTGTCCAAAACCAGTTGTGTAGTTCTCCTAGGAAATTTTTTCTTTTTAAAAGGTAGATGAAGTACAGCTATCATCAGTAACAAAACACATGTTGTTCTATGACTGTACGAATGAACAACTTTTTCCAGGACAGGAATACCTTTTTCTTAAGCTTTTAGAAACTCTTAAGATGTTATGATGTGACTCTCTAAGATGTTGAAATATGACTCTTGACTATGACTGTTTCACAGGTAACTGAGTATTTGACGCAAACTAAGATGTCACCCCATGTACAAGCATGAAGAAATCATGAAGATTTTTAAATACAACCACAATGCAGTGTAAAATGTCAACAAATATTATTAGTAATGACTGTGGTCATAGCCAATCATTTACATAACTATTTCCAACTGTTTACTTAATATGACAAAACCGTAACACAAAAATCGTGCTTACGCGAGTCATATTTACATTTTAAATAAACATGTTTCTAACAAAATATCAGACCCTGCAAACATAATCATCACCATAATAATAATTACATTTAATGATATAAAAATGAAATAAAAATGAAACAGAATTAGAAAGAATTCAAATTTTAACCCATGTAATTTAACTACAGGGTTGTAACAGTTGCTTAAAAATCTCTCCATTTGCTTCAGTTGTTTCATGTAACATTCTGTTTTTGCAATTAAAAAATTTTTCAATTTCATGATGATTGTATCATTCTCTTTCTCCAAAAGACCATTATGGCTAGAAATATAACTGTCTATTGTATTCATGTATGTATCATCATATTCTTTGACATCATCTCCGACACCATCATCTCCATCAGCTGCAGAACAATAAGCAATTGATCCATCATCATTGTTGTCATCATGAGCTGCATCATCTTCATGAAAGCAATTGCTCTAAGTCAAATGATCAAGACAACGATATTTTGCATTATATAATTTGTTGTTGCTTGGTATTTATTCCACATTCTATATTGTCAGTGACTGTCGAAAAGTGGTTGACGTAATATACATTTGGTTCCAGCATTTTTCCTATTGAATACCACAAGATGCTCAACAGTGAATTGGACTCTAGCAGATTACACCATCCTTATCATCATTAACATTTGGCTATATGCTTCTTATTGGGGACATGATGACATCGATAAGGGCTTGAAAATGCCTTGCATTGGAAAAAGCTCCACTGATACCAGCATCAAAACATGCTTGATCATGGTCACTGGATACCAAGTATAATTCATTGATAATTTGTTGATTCATATATGTACTCATGTTTTTCACCAACTGTATACATGTTAGATATCTCAGTTGAGTTGCAAGGGCTTCATTGCAGAAGAGTAGTATAGAAATAGGTAATTCCCGTCACCTGTGGTTGTTATGGGACTGAAATAAAGTTTTTATTTATAATATTATTATATAGGAATGCACATGCTATACTGAGTGATTTTGGGGTTATGATTTCTAGGTCATTGTACACAATAGCAGGGTAGGTTGGGTTTGAAATTGGTTGCATTTTAAATAAGACATTCTATAATATAAAGCATACTGATTTGTGTTTCAAAGTTATCAAAATTGTGCCAATTTTTCATTTGTGAATGCAAGATGGTATTGAAATGATAGATGCATACATTTAAAAGATAAACTGCCAGTATTGTTGTTAAAAAAATCATCAGATAAAAACTTCATTATCATCTCATTTTGACCTGTCTTTTTATGGTAATTTAGCTGACCAATGTTGGAGTACCCTTGGACCAGGTAACATGGTCCCGAGTAACCTTGACCTCTGACAAGTGGATTGCGGTGAGGCATGGGAATAAAGAAGATAATAAAAGATCGATGGTGAGGTTTATTAATTTTGTTTTATGATTAATATTAGCCATTTCTTCTAGTTCTGGCTTCCTGTGCACAAGCAGCCAGTAGCTCAGTTACAACTACATGTATTACATTGTATTAGACACTTTCATCTCTCTGTAAAGCAAAAAAATTTATTGAAAATTGGAATGCCAATAGAAAGTCGATACATTTGATGGGCAATATTTTTATATATACCAACACTAGATATGAATCAAGAATTTATTTTGCACAGAGTTTTTGCTTCATTTTTGTATGGATTCTGCTTTATTAGTGTGCTAAACGATTAGCACCTTGGATGTTAAGTATTACAACATATACTACAGTATGAGATTGATTATCTGTGCACTAGTCATCTAGAATTTTTACTCCTCTGTACCAATTGAATAGCTGCTGGACCTACAGTGTTTTCCTTTATTGAGACATGCATAATCATTGTATAACATCATTCTTTTGAAATATTGTAATCTTTCATATTTCTTTCTTTGTATTCATGAGGGCCTCAGATGGCTAACTGTTCTTAAGCCTTTACTGATCTCAACATGGGTTGGAGTCTTGGGTTAGGCCAACATGGAGATGTGAGAAAGCTTGTCAGTAGCTTCCCATGGGTTGGTGGTTCTTACATCAGTTTTGTTGGGTTATTCCTCCACCAATAATCTTTGTTGCAATGTATAGACCATATTGTACTGAGAAATGTCATTAAATTTAAACAACAACAACAACAGTGTATTCAATCCAGTTAATGTCAAAATCTTGCAATTCATGTATGTTGTTAACAGGGATTGAGTTCTGCTTAAGCAGTATTGCTTGTTGAATCCTTTATGTGTTGTCTACCATCTGTAAACATTTGGTTGAGTTATGTACTATTGTTTATTTCAGTAATTCTATCAGCACATAAGCCATGTTTCATAGGAGTTCTGGTCACTGAATGTTTAAAAACTTAATGCTTAAGGAAATTAGAAATAGGTTGTGCTAAATTTTTTAACATTTGTTCGTCCATCCACCTTTCCATTCTAAACTCTTGGTGCTGGAGCAGATCTGGTGATACCCATCATTTCTTGTATACATCGTAAATACAGACTTCGTATATATAAAATCTTTTACAAAACCTTCTGTCCAGCAGACATTTGGTGCAGTGATGAAAATAGATAATGATCATGTCTTTTTTTTATTTGATATGTACTGAGGGGGTGATAAAGCTATTATGGTGTCTGACTATAAATATTTTCTTCTCTGGCACATAACTTTTCAAGATATCTCTTTAAAATTTGGTACTCATTTTAAAGTCGAGACGTGTATTTTTTATTCAGTTCCTTTTCTATGATTTTATCCATGTATCTTTCATCTGATCATTCACTATTCACTTCTATTTCTATAGCATAACTAAAAAAACATTTCCATATTTCCATTAAACGAAAATACACATAATAGACCAGCAGTCCAGATGTGCATTTTTAATTCACAGTTCTTCAGTTGGATTATTGACTCACTGCAGTTGGTTGGGGTATTACTGTAGTAATCTTGTCCATCCTCTTTTAAAATTTCTGACAG
This sequence comes from Potamilus streckersoni, assembly GCA_016746295.1. Lineage (NCBI taxonomy): Eukaryota > Metazoa > Mollusca > Bivalvia > Unionida > Unionidae > Potamilus > Potamilus streckersoni. The sequence goes on along the minus strand of JAEAOA010001377.1, from coordinate 1,062,252 downwards.
TCTCATCAGCACAACTGATTCCACACATTTTTATGTACAACTTGATCCTTGGTTATTGTTATGGTTATTACAAATCAATTTGCTTCTGGAAGTTTTGTGTCATTGCCCTTTTTGACATGCTGCTGTATATGATGTGTAACAGAATCATCTGAACACAGTCTCAGATTTCATTGGAAGTATTTAGATCATAATGAGAATATATGCAGATCAAAAAGTCCATGTGTTTCCTTGGGTCATATTAGAGTTTTTGCCCATTTTGCCTTGGAGCTTGATATATGCAGATCAAAAAGTCCATGTGTTTCCTTGGGTCATATTAGAGTTTTTGCCCATTTTGCCTTGGAGCTTGATTTAGTGTAGTTTTCACTGGATCACTGTAAAACATATTACACCACTCCCTCGATAACTCGCACCCGGATAACTCGCAAACCCACTTATAACACGGTGTCTGGCATGGCTCCCGATTTTTTTCCAAAGAAAATATATTTTAACATGTGTTGAAGGCATGCCAATAGGAGCATAAGTTCTTGTATTCATTACCGTTCTCAAATTTCATTTTATTTTACCAATTAAAAATGTTTTCACATTTTTATGTATTATCATCATTAAAGTATATAATATCAGTAATGTATCCTAATAATTTGTAAATATGACCATGGAGAGCAAAGGAAGTAAGCGAAATGCGTACTCAGTGACTGAAAAGCTGTGCATCATGGATAGGGTTCATAATGCCGAAGCGAGTTAAAAAATTTGCAAGGAACTAACAATTGATGAGTCGACATTTAGAGGTTGGTTTAAGGATGAGCCGAAACTTCGAAATTACTTACATGATGTTGATTCAGATGAAGGGATGAAACGAAAATGAGCATGGACTGCAAACTTTAACGAATTACATGATGCTGTGTACGCATGGTTCACACAGCAACATGTCACAAACTGCAGATGTTATTGTGTTCTAATTTATGTCGTTTTAAATTCTGAGACCCATTAAATTCATGTTGGTAATGGTTAACCCATGTGAATTTATTTTTTTTCTTCCATTTTACTTCTACTGCATTAAAATTTTACACATTATTCGATCAACATTGTTTTCTTTTAATGTGTCTATCTTTTGTATTTAAAAAAGACGCCTACTTTGGATCAAACAATAAAACTAGAATCTATACCATTCACAACAAAAATTAGTGACATATTACACAACGTGTGAAGTTGTACATGTGCTAAGCGAACAGAAACCATGTGGAATAATGTTTTGATGATCTCTTCAATATGCTGTAAGTTATCCTGAAATTAATGTTACTCAGTGAGGAAAAAAATTAAAAGTACATCAATGTGAAGAGATATTTATTCATGGTTAATATTAGCACGATTATTAATTGAGTATTCAACACTGTAACATGCCAAGCCACCCCCACCCCCCTTTTGCCACTATGTGGAGCCCATTGTTGTTATAGGTCCCTCGATAACTCGTGCCCTCGCTTATATCGCGGTCGATGTTTTTGGACCCCAATTTCCACGAGTTATTGAGGAAGTGGTGTATATGTTATGGATGTAATATGAAGATGCACATTAATCAAAAACTCACAATGCTCAGACACTTTTTGTTTGAATTATTGCCTGTGTGAAATGGTCTTCTGAATGCTACATGATTTTATGAATAACTGGTCACATACATGCCAACCATCTTTTTTTTCACTGAATAACATCTTTATAAAGATTACACTTTGCTGCTACGTTAAAAAATAACTAAAGCAATAAAATTTGTTTGTTATATCATCTTTATTTCCATTCATACAAATTTCAGAACATTTTGAAAAGAAAGACTGCTCATAAGAATAACCTAAGAGCTAATTTGCCCATCATAAAGCTACATGTACTTTCCAGCTTTTCTACATCTATATATGACCTATTGTCAAGAAAATAGACAGGTCTCTTTAATTGGAAAATTAGTCTTTCAGATTTGTTATATTGATAATCAAGTTAGTTAACAGTCCAGTCCGTACTTTAATGACACCAGATAGTACATAAAATGGGTTTTTAAGGTTTGATTTATGGATGAAAATTCTTAGAGCAGATGAGTCTTTTTAAACTTCAAAACATGTATACTCAAAAATAGGACAAATCAATGCTGCTTTACAACTTTTTAAAGAAGAATATAAGATTGGTACAATACAGCACTCGGATTGAGCACTTATCATGCTTATTGCAGAAATTGTGGACTTCATAATCATTTGGCAAAAGTTGGACACAGAAAAGTTAGTGATTTTGAATATAAATAATCTGTCAGTATGTTTTATGTTTGTATTCTGGTTCAGATCCACAAGGATTTTACCCATTTTGTACTTATAATTTTGACCTGTAGTATAAAAAAAAATGTACATTTTGCATAGAGTGTGCTTTAATTACAGTATGTAATATATTAGGTATGATTTCATAGGTGCAACAAAGTAGGAGTGCTAATATTAGTAATAGTAATATATAGATTAGACTCATTTATTCTCATTATGATCTTTTGCTACTTATATTAGCAAAAATTATGCTTATACCTGTTTTGGAATTGTCAGGTGTATGTGGTTATCATTTAAAGATGTAGATATTCACAAATCATGTGATCCATTTATTTTTGTCAGAGTTATTGCCCTTTTTGACTTACAGCTAGACTATAATGCACCCAATTTTGTGAATTTTAGTAGATTTCTTTAAAATGAAGTATGTTTTTCTCTAGATATATGTATGTTGAATACTTTGAAATCTGTTCATGTGTCTCTTCATTTGAGCTTTGCTAAGCTCTTGCCAATCACATACCTGTGTACTTTGTAAATATAAACTACCTGTTCATGTTGTCTTCCACAAGTAAATCCATTGTCTGGAAGATATTTATGCAAGCCAGGGGATGACATTCGTTCGGGGGATTCTGGGGATTATCTTTAGCCCCCCTCCCCCACCCATAAAGTAGTGTGGTTGGGGATATGTAGCTGTTGCTATGTCTGACTATAAACATCTTTATTTGTAAAGCTTAAATTTAAAACCATTCAAGATATTTCCACTACACTTAGTAGATATGTCAAGCACATTGTGTACAGGTATGCTTTTTCTTCATATGATTGTCATACCCATAGACACCATAGAGACATTGTTCTAGTGTTGGAGGGGGCAGCTATTCCCCAGTCAGACATGACCAGACAGCTAAAACTAATGATTGAACAAGTGCAATTCCTTGGAAGTAGCCAAAGTTTTACTAAAAAAGGAGCAGAAATTTGGATTTTGGGACCATTTTATCCCACAACATTATTCAGAGGCCAGTAGGTCAGAACATGCAAACCAAAATTGTGCATAGATAGGTAATGGAAACATTTTAGCATTAATTTAATTATTTTAACATTTAATGTGATTGGATTGACATAATGACATTCCTACATATTTTGTCTTATATACATTTTAGGCACTTGGTACAAAAGATGGCACCGATGCAGGTATACCTGTAAGTTCTTGGACTTTATCAATACCATGGGCAGGGTACTGAATAATTTGAGAAATATCTTAGCTTGAAAATTTAATTCTTTCAACTTAAAACTGTGACTGAAAAGTATGGCCAGTCAGCTGTTTTTCTTTGATGCATACCTAATCAAGGAGTGATTTCAGTAGTAGACATTTGTTATTGAAAATTTTGAAAGCTTATTTTCTTTTAAATAGGATTGAAATTGCAAATTAAGGAAATGGAAGTAGACCCATTGTAATATAAACTGTAAACATTCTACATCACATACCAGGCTTATTTTATACATAGAATCACACCAGACCTCTTGGATACTGCACCAGACTACCTTTATGCCTATAATCACACCAAACTAACTTGTAACTATAATCACACCAGCCTAATTTTATATCTATAATTGAACCAAACTAATTGGTAACTATAATCACACCAAACTAATTTGTAGCTATAATCACACCAGACTAATTCAATACCTCTAATCACACCAGTTTAATTTTATACCTATATTTACATCAAACTATTTTTATATCTATAATCACATCAGATTAATTTTATTTGTATAAACATACCAGGTTTCACAAGAAATCAGAGACATGCAGGTATCTCTCTAAGCACACTGTCATTGAAGAAACAGCTTTTCTCTAAGAACTATGTCAGAGTAACATAAGGAAAAGTAATCTACACATGATTAATAGGTTTTAGTGTAAGGGAAATTCTAAACCTCTTTACACAATCTTCTAATAAGAGGAATAGAAAGCAAGAAAGCAGTTGGAAGAAGTACAGTATATACTAGCGTAAACTACAAATCCAACTGCTCCAGATCTGCCATTGTATAATGCACTGGCAGATGTGTGTCTGTGCAATTTGTTAAGAGTAGTCAGTTGACCAAACAACATAGATCTTGATTTGCAGGCATGGTATGCTATGCAAGATAAGGATCTTGGTTATAAGCAGTTTTACTCGACCCATAAGCCAGTATATACATTAGGGCAGTGTTTAGAAAATGAACAGGAAATAAGTTGTCTGTTTCAGATTCTAAACCTAGATCTTCTGATTTACCAAAATGAAAACTTGAGCAAAACTGATATGAGAAAGGAACAAAGTCATATTATTATGACTTTATTTAAAGAAGTTAACTCAATTAGCTAAGAACTAATCTACCTTGAGGCCCTCAAAACATATGTGAGTGAAAGCAAGAACTAATAAAAAGTACAAGATAAATGGCTTAAGTGGTAACGATAGTAGTCTTTTGCCAGACTTGTGGAAAATACATAGATCTAGCAGAATCAAAAAGCAAAAATGTATTGCATGACACTGTAAAGTAGAATCCCAAACCCCAATCCAACCTTGCTGGACATATACAAAATACCTAGATCTTGCACAAGCAAAGATCAGAGATGTTCATAATGACATGGTAAACCAGAATCCCAATCCCCTCTCCCTAAATGGCATGACATTGCATCAAATAAAATGTATGCATGCAGTTTTTGGGATTTTGTTTCCATATAAATTTCAATAGAAAATACATTCAGAAGCTGGGCAAGTAAAATCAATTGCATTTTGCTAGGCTGGGAAAGTTTGAAAGAAAATATAAATTCCAGAATATTTATTAACAATAGACAACTTATAAAGTGACACATCTGCCTTAGGATTATTAAATAAATGCAATATAAACAAATTATTCCTAACATTAGTACTTGTTACATAAATGTAATTAAATTGTACATTAAATTTTTAATTCTTTTTCTTAATTTTATTTTTATTTCATTACATTTTATTGTAATGATAATTTTCATGGGATTTGATATTTTTCCAGTAAACTCTGCTTGTATAGAATGCAAAAGGTGTTACATTAGCATTATTTTTAGCTAACATTGGTTCATAGTTTCTAAACATCAAGTTAAATTGATTGGCTTTTTCCAAGGTCATTTTTGGCCCATGTTGTAAAGTTTTTTTTTATTTTTCATTTCTAGTGTGAGAATCTGATTTTTTAGATAAGGTTCTTTTTGCTACATGACAATTTTTTTGTTGTTGTTGTGACCCATCATGTGGGAATGGGATGATGCTTTTAGTTGGGTCTACTACTTATGTCTTAGTGAAATCTATCTCGTCATTTTAAACACCTTGAGGGAACAAGGTGTTTCTATTGTTGTCATCAGAATGTTTTTGAAGTACATCAGTTTTTTTAGGAATTTAAAAATTTATTCTCTAGAAGACTTAACAAGTGTTTTTTTTTATAAAAGTTCTGAGAGTAAGAAATTCAGTGGAAATTTGTTCTAGAATTCTATACAGAAACACAAACTGATTCATTTGAGGATCTGTTACCATCAGTACAGACACTATCTGACATCACTGCCTCCATATTGGAATTAAATCAAGATTCAAACCTGGAGTCAGTTAGACTGTTTAGTGATAGGACTTGTATGTTTCAATTCTAGGATTAATTTTTGGATTATTTTCACAAACTGTAAGTCCTGTTTTTTTTTACATTTTTTCTAGTGAAATAAATTATTTTGTTAAAATATACAAAGCTTATTGGCTTCACTCTTTCATCATTTTTTATGAGCCTAGATGTAATATACTAAATATACCTATGCATATAAAAATTGCAAGCAGATTTTTGAAAGTGATTGTGCATATTATTTTTGGTTAAACCTGATCAGGTGCAGACTAAATTTACTCAAATGTTTGATGTAAAATCAGAGCTCTTGCCACAAATTTTGATTTTGGTCTTCCTTATTGTAGGTAACAGTTCTTAGTCCAAAGGATGGCAGCATTTCCTATGCTGGTCAAACTACTGCAGACTTTGTATTGATGAATCCATCAGAGCCTGTTATAGCTCTTAAGGGTAAGTTTCCCATTTGTATCATTGTATAATTACAGCAAGTTTTGAACAGCATGATGTGTAGGTAGAACAAGGCCTTTTCTCTTTACTTGAAAATAATAAAAAAACCAATCACTGTATACCCAGACCTACTGACACATTATGCTATTGTCAGACATTATGCTATTGTCAGACTCAATCTATTCTCTATGCAGTGGAAGGTCAGAAATTTTTATGTTCACTTAAACTCCTAGGTGGACCAACATTATGCTGTGGCAGATCTGGATTTATTCAGTTTGCTTCAAGTCATGAGTGGGTCAAGCAGTGTAGACCCAAATCAACTGGTACATTATTAGGGTCTGTTTGCATGAAATCATAAGTAAACTAATGCTAGTACATTATGCTAAGGCAGATTAGGATCTATTCTTTTGCTTGAAATTATAAGTAGATCAAGCATAATAGATCCAGATCTGCTGGTACATTGTACTATGGCATATCTTGATCTATTCAGTTTGCCTGAAATCATTAGTGGACCAAGTAGTGTAGACCAAGATTTGCTGGTACATTATATTATGAAAGATCTAGGTTTGTGCTGCTTGCTTGAAATGATGGGTGGACCAAGTAGTAGTGATGGATATTTAGGTATACAGGTACCCACTTATTGATAATGACCCACATAAGGAAATGAGTCCTAGAGTACCTGTTTGCTGTATTCAAATTTTCTGTCCTCATCAATGCTTTTGGTCTGGCTGCAAATAATATGCAATGCCCAATAGAGGTCTGTCTCTTCCAGGTAATGTTTTACCTCTGTCTCTTCCAGGTAATGTTTTACCTCTGTCTCTTCCAGGTAATGTTTTACCTCTGTCTCTTCCAGGTAATGTTTTACCTCTGTCCTTAGCTTGTTTTCCCACAGATTGAGCAGCCACAAATGTAGTACATTGTTCAGTAACAGAGGATGGTTATTTGATCTTGCCACACAGAGGGTGGTTATTTGATCTTGCCATACAATTGAGTTTGGTTGCAACCTTTAAAGTATTTCACAAACTGTCTGATCAAAGTGTAAGGTCAGTCTCTAAGTAAGCATAGGACAGTGAGACCAGGAAATGAAGTCAGATCATTTTTATGATGACTTGACATAACAATTTACTAGACAGTTGAGGTTTTCAGAATTTTATCAGACACTGATAATGAATTTTCTGATAATTTACCAGATGACATTAGGTGGTAAATGGTAAAGGCCAGTTGTGCTGGTAATTTATGCTATGGTAGATCAGCATCTATTTTAATTGCTTCAAATCATAAGTAAAAGAAGCAGTGTAGACCTTCATCTGCTAGTACATTATACTTTGGAAGTCCCAGATCTACTGGCACATTGTGCTTTAGCAGATCTGGCTCTATTCTATTTGCCTGAAATTATAATTGACCAAGTATTGTATACAGGACTCAGAAATTAGGATTTTTTTTCTCCATACCCCACAGGATCACTGTAATAAATTTTGACTGATACTGCATAGTCTACATTTGACTGATCCTGATAAAATAAAAACAGATACCAGTTCAGTTTCTTAAACTTTTATTATTCATTGTCATCAACTCAAAACAAATGACAAATGTGTTTCTTCAGCAAGATTTACGAAAAGTTGAAAGTTCAAGATGCTCTGGTCGAAAAATACCATTGTGCTCTTCATCTGAGTAACAAACTCCGTTTTTATTTCATGTATTCTGCTGCCATTATGTGTATGGAGCTTGCAATGTGTGATTCTAGAGATGGTTAATGAAAGTTTTGTGCACATCAACAACAAAATGAAGTAACCTGCGCACTTTTGTATTTCCTCTAATACTCAGTGCAGAAAGTGCACATCACAGTCTTACCTGGGTGATAATTCATTTTCCCAGCATTTCAGGTACTTGTGTTGTCTTTTCTTGTGATCATATTGGCAATCGCTGTCTCTTTTGTCATTATCTAATTTCTGCTGGTTCATTGGTGGTTATTTATAGATTTGGCAAATATGACCTTTTCTGATTGGTCAGTATTAGCCTGATATCCTATAGTTTTGTCATCATTTACAAAAACCGTGCTTCCTGTCACTGCTCCAAATGATTAATGATGGCTGGATTTTAGTGATCCATTGGCAGAGTCACTATTACCATGAGTTATTTGATTAGCATTAATTTTGATCTCTGATTGTAGACTTTGATCTACTGGTACATATTGATATTGTAGACCTGGATATATTTTGTCAGCTTGAAATTAAGTTAAACAAAGACTGTAAACTCAGATACATGAGTGTATGATACTGGTATATTAGGCTATGACAGTTCTATTCTGATTCCATGAAGTAATAAGTTAACCAAACGGTGTACTTTTTTGGGATCTTGGTACATTATGCTGTGTAGGTCACTGGTCTTTGGGTACATTATGCTGTGTCATTCACTGGTCATCTGGTACATTATGCTTTGTCATTCACTGGTCATCTGGTACATTATGCTGTGTCATTCACTGGTCATCTGGTACATTAGGCTATGACAGCTCTGGATCAATTTTGTTTGTTGAAATCATAAGAGGGTCAAGCATTGTATACTTTAATCTGCTGGTGCATTGGTAGGGTTATTGTGTTTTCCTGAAGTGTTAGGGAGATCTTGCAACAGATATGGTCACATACTTCTCTTCCTCAACTTTGCCTCTGGACCCTTGAGGGATGGATAGGGAGGGAGGGTGACCAATAAAACAGCAAAATATATAATGTAAATCAGATTCTGATTACAAATATTACTGTAACAATAATAATGAATTAAATAAAAAAGGGTCAATTGTATATCTTATAAATCAGTTTTCTAAAATTTCCTTCACAAGTTTGACTGGTGACCACTGATGTGAGTATGTATGTGATGTATATACATTTGTTTGTTACAGAAGAATCATTGCTCCTATGTCATGATGACTGTATTTGCCTAATGATTTCATTTTTTTCTCCCATATTTCTGTTTTAAAATTGACTTCTCATGTAAACTCGGGACCTTTGCTACTCACTTCTACCTACTTAAACTCTGATTTTCTTGCATTGTTGAACTTCTTGTAATATTTATCTACTTTTGCGGACTTTTTGATTTGGAAGAAAGCATACATTTCTTCATTTTAATATAAAACATGGATAAAGAAAAAAATGGACTCCCCTTAATTGTTCCTGTTAATACATCTTGAAAGACTGTAAGGTTCAAAGAAGACACAGTATCAAAATACTTATGCAAATGTTTTAGCTGAAATCATTTTTTCCTTTGTATTTACATTTTATCTCATCTCTGCAAAAGTTCAACAGATTTTATTCAAAGACTCACAATTTTCTGTGATGTTTCTGTAATATGTTTATTGAGTTCTTAGGAATCCACATGAGTTTTCTTCCTCTAAATTTTTTAACTTTGAAAAGTATTAGATTTCAGCTATAAAATGCTTTGTGCTGTATTTGTGTCCTACTTCTGGTTTGAATCTCATGCATCATATTCATCATGTATCATCCATTCTTCAACAGATGCTTGTGAATACTGAAGAAAATTTGATGTTGAAGTTTGTGATCAAACTTGCTGCATAAACTTAAATTTGATTATGAATGACTTATATGCATATTGAGGTATTGCTTCGTGTAATGGTTTGAGCTTGTGAACTTTGTAAAGGATTCATTTCTTTAAAGCTTGTTTGCTCATCTGAGTGAGACTGAACTTTGTCTATCCAAGGAAAGGTGTCAGTCTAAGCAATAAGGCATCACACACTTTCTTACACTTGGCTACTGTCTCATCTGAATTATTAGTTCTAGCAACATTAGCACTCTTCTAAATCTGATTACAATCTTTGTCAATTTGTTATTTAACCCCAAAATACTTATCCAGATCTGCAATGGCATTTTGTCATATCTCATTGTATCTTGATCCAGAGGTCACTTGTACAACTTAGTTGGCTACTCTTGGAAACAAACACAACAATGAAAGCTAAAATTGTTCATTTGATGTATTTTTATAATGATCACATGTACATCACTGGGCCTTTCTGCCCCTGAATTCAGTCATTCTAAATATAAGCACATTTTCCCACTAAGCATCTAGTCAAGTCTTTAAACTTGCCACCCAGCTATTGTCTTTTTTATGAGGGTCTTTCAGCCACTGAATTTTGTCATAGTAAATATCAGCACAGCTAAAATGATCAACACATTTTCCTATTCAGCAAATTTTCATCATGTTAGGAATATAATATCATGTATATTCCTTGTTCTCCTGCCTTTAGGTTATATGTCTAGGTTAAAACCATTGCTTCAAGGGATTTATGATATTTGATAAATGCTTATTAAACACATTCTTTATTCTACATTAGTGCAGATGAGCCATAACCTTGCTTGAATTATTTTTTATTTTCTACAGCTGGACTGCGGCTTGAGGTTTTTAATGTGGAGACCAAGTCAATGATTGCAAAGACAAGAATGGATGATCCATTGGTGTATTGGACATGGGTGTCATCAGAATATATTGCCATGGTTACAGATCATGCAGTATACCACTGGAATCCATGGTTAAAGAGTATGTTTGTCACTATTTAGAGTGATGACTGATGCACTTATAATAACTGACATGATCTATCAGTTAAGGTAGTCTGTTTTTTGCAAAATTAATGCCTGCTACACAGTTCAGATAGATGTGACCATTACCTTTATCAGTATGACAACACATATTACATTAATTTGTCATAATGCTATGAACTCTGAGATTGGATTAATGATAAGAAATGGAAAATGCACATGAATACAGCTTTAATAATCACAATAACAGTCCTGTGAAGAAAAATAAAAAGTTTACAAAGCATACATGCAGGTTTTGAGTGGCCTTCAATATATCAGATGTGTAGGTATTTGTTGGAAAAAACTGATGTGATCAGCCGGTTTGAGCTATATATGGAGTGCAGTAAATCCAATGTGTAGTCATTTGTTGTAGAAAATTGATGCAATCTCAATAATTGTCATGCCAAAAATTGTCCAAGCACCAAAATACACTTTTTTATTGTATTGATAATGAGGATTGTGTACACTTTATCATGTGCAGAGTTAATGGAGTTTTAAATACTCATTCCATTGTTATTTGTTTGGACAAGTGGTGACAGGTACTTTTTCCCATACTCCTCTATGTAATAACTTTAACTTGAGGATAGATATATACACACAAACCTAAACATGTCCGTTTTGCAAAGCACCTGTTTTGAAAAACACTTATCAGATGAATTGGCTAATTCTCAGTAGCATGTTACAATTTATTTCAGTTTCTAAAAAAGCCATTTCTAGTCTGCAAATGTTACATCAGCATTCGTGATGTCAGCATTTTAGCATGACATTCTGAGCTGTTCACTTTTAGTGACCTAGACCATATGCTTTTTGGGAAGAGTCATGGTACTGGAAAGAATTGGGGCAGCAATATAACAAGTTAATAGGTATGGGTAGAAACTGAAGGCCAGAAATCTAGGTTGGGAAGACAGAAATGAGATCAGGGTGCCATGCCTCTTTCTACCAGTATAACTGGATTACTATCATTGGGCAATTGCATTACCTTTGTGTGTCATATCTGATTGACTGTGACCTGCTATCCAGGCTTTGTTCTCCCACATACCTTATAAATACTGATATATGCCACAGGTGAGGAAAGAGTTAACCTCCTAAGCTTCTTCTGCTCAGAAAACATTTGGTTTTCACTTTTGTAATCCAGTTTCGTTATATGGGAATAAAAAAATGACAACCAGTAATTAAAATTAGTCTTTAAAACTCTCAAATTAAATAAAGGGTTTGAATCCTCTGTAGTGCATATGATAGGCAACTAATTTTTTTATAAGCTAGAAAACTACCATGTTTAAAAGATGAAGCTCACTGATTTGATGAAATACATTACAGGAAACATGATTGTTTAAGAAGCACATATATGGGTAAATTGTACACATTAGATGTTGTTTTAAGTTTAATATAAGTTTTTAGTGCATGGTTGGCCTCTATATGATGGGTAAACATTAGTGGATTTAAACCCAAAACTGTGTTGAATTTTATTGCTGTTGCCACCCATGTAATAGATGTAAATGGGGAGATCTGACCAGGCTGAATTTATTTAATGGGCACCAACAAGATATTTTAGAAACAAAATCCAACCCATGCATCATATGATTTTCATTATTTTAAAGTTTCCAGTTGGCTATATTGTGCTTAGGATATAAGCATGTTTTTGCCAGCCTTGTCATGAAAATGTAGTAATTTAGCCAGCTTTTAATATTACAGTCAATGGAATTTAATTTTTATCAGTGACCAGTGATATCCTACTGAATTTCAGATAACTTGTTTAGTGTATGTTTTTTTTTTTTTCCAGCTGGACATTATTCTCAGCCAGAGAAAATGTTTGTTCGACACCCACGTCTGGCCTTTTCTGAGATAGTGGCCTATAAAGCAGATCCTAGTTTAAAATGGCTGGCTGTGACGGGTCTTACTCCAGAGGTCTGTAATATTTTTCTTCAAATATTTCATTCAGATTATTACACTATTAGGAATTGTAATTTTATTGCATCATTAAATTTTAGAGAATTACCAATGAGTGAAAAGATAAGTTATCATTGAAAGCAGTATTTATAAACAAAGTATGATATATGGTCACTTTAGTTTGGAATGTAGGGATAATCAGAAACTGTCAGCAGGGAAGAATTTATATAAAAATGTATATACAAATTATCAGTAAAATATTGTTTGGTAAAATGTCATTTTAGGAAAATGAATTGCTTGGAACAAAGCAGTTCAGTGTAATGTAAAATATGTAGCTCATTCAGTATTTACTGAAGTTATTCTTTTTGAAATTTCTGTAAGGGATAATATTTCTAGCTCATTTTCTCAATCAGTAACTTTACTGATATTGTAATATTTGTAGGATTTGTACCTGTGAAAGCAATAATTATCCAAAATTCTGACTATCCAGTGCATTCTGGGTATGCAACATGATTGAAAGTGACTAGCAGTTTTCATGGTTGTTGGAAAGTTTGGATATAATTTGATTTCATATGAAACAGCACATATCTTACCAGTATCTCAGAGAATCTTGATACAGATTTGAGTTTATGTAACAGGTCAATTGAAGTTATCTTACTGTTGTGAAAAGCAGTAGGTTCTTGGAGTTGGTTATACGAATCTGACAGCCTTGTAAACTTGTTCTTCATGCATCTCCATAACCTTAATTCATCTGCATAATTTATTATATAGCTTAACATACTTCATCTGTGAGACTTCTTAACAGGTCCAAAATGACCTTTTATTTCACTGGTGTATATGTAGACCAGTATAACTGTAACAGACCATGATTTTGTGATGATACAACTATATCCATCATGGTAACTTAAGTACACCAGACTTGCAACATAAATTTTGGAAATTAATCTCCCACATCTTTAAAAGTGTGCAAATGCTGCTGATTGACAATCAAATATTGTTTACATTGCTAAGGAGATTTTTAAAAAATTTTTTTGTGTATGTTACCATTTGCATAGTGTATTCATTCAGGGTACATATGAAAATAGGAGTTTACTGGTCATAGACCAAAGGAGCTTATGTGATGGCCTTTCATCTGGTACCTGGCATTTGTTAGTACAGGTTTAATATCTCTTCTCTTCCATTTATCCCAAAAATGTACTTGGTCCTAAATGAAAGAGGTGACCAGCAGATATCAAGTATGGCCGACAGGCAGCGAGATTGAAAATTTTGTTACTGCCACTACTCCAAAACAGATGATAACATTAATGTGGGGGTTTCATTAAAAGACTTGTTATGATATCTAGTTGATCCTGAATGAAAATGGCACCAATCAAACATTCAGTATGTTGACCATCTTGAAAATCACATTACTCCTTATAATGAATTTATGATTGTATCAACAAAGAATTTTCACACCATTCTTAGGGAGCCATGGTACCTGATTTGGAAAGCATTAGTCTTATAATCCATATCATTGGGGATCAATACTTACCCAGGTTGGCAGCCTTGTTATGTCCTTGGGAAAGGCACTTAAGTTCTATTTTCTAAGCAAATTATAGCCAGTCATGTGTCAAAATTTAACCAACTAAAATACATCTTACGCTGTCAGGTTGGTCCAAAATATAAATGGTACCAGTCTGACAAACAGTATGGCACTGGAGTGGCCCTCTTATTATTGCTGCTTTCTTGAACAGATGGTTGTACTGACATGAAATTTTCTTATAATGTCTAGTTGGTCCATCAAATAGGGTTATTCACTAAAAGACTTTTAATAACATGTAGTTGGTTAAAATGAAAATTGCTTCAATCTTACATCTAATAATATAATAATAATACTATAATCTCAACTTTCTTAAAACATTTTTAATGCTACTTCTGTTGAATAGATTGTCATATCAACATGTGGTTTTTCATGAAAAGACTTAATATGTTGTCTAGTTGAAATGGAGCTTTCACTGAAAGATTTTTTTATTATGTTAGTCCTAAATTAAAATTGTTTGGGTTGGATATGCTTTTGGACAGCCAGACACTGCATTCAACTTGAAAATCTTATCTTTATTCATTCAATATATAGAATATAGTTTCTGAATGTAATAAAATATGTAAATCTCAATAGTTGGATGGACAATAAATTGGTGAGAAAAAAAAGTGGCAGCTTAGTTGGTTTATAGGAAGGTTATAAAGGCACTTTTAACATATTGACTAGACCATACTAAGGAAATAGGAACTAAGTTCCTTTTGCAAAGATGCTTAAGATGCGTTTCCTGGACTGGGTATGTATCAACATCCATAACCCATTTATTTCAAGTTCATTGCTATAGCAACTTGGACACTACAGCTCCGCAAAAATGGAGAGAAAATGAAGATTCAAATAAATTCCTTATGAAAACTAATATTTATGGTTATTGTTTCCTTGGTGCAAACTTTCATGATTCTGGAAATTAGAGAAATGGATACACCATTTATTCTAACTGCACTGTAATTGTTGCTGAATAAAAAGTATATATCTGCAAGACAGAAGTTTGATTCCTTTAATGAACATATTATCCTTTCCATATGGGCAGCCTAGATTCAAATATCCTTTCCATATGGGCAGCCTAGATTCAAATATCCTTTCCATATGGACAGCCTAGATTCAAATATCCTTTCCATATGGGCAGCTTAGATTCAAAAGCTTGATGGGAAATTTCTTGATGAGGATTGTGTGGATTGAAGTCCATTAAGTATAATTTATTTTATGTGTTCACCTAAGAAATTTAATAAATGCTTAGTTTATATATATTTTATCAGAATTAACGCATTAAGTTTTTAATGTTCTTTTAATTCACAATGTAATAAAAATAAAAATTCAAGATTCATTTAACATTATGCCTAGGTCTTCTTTTCTGCAGGATGACAAAATCTCAGGAGTAACACAGCTATACAACACAGATGAAGATGTCACTCAGTGTATTGCTTCACATGCTGTCTGCTTTGCCCCTTACAGGTTTCATGACAATGCAACAAAATCTACTATCCTCTGTGTGGCCACCAGGGATGTTCAGAATCATGGGAAGGTAACCCTTAAGGGTTCTCAGAAGCATCCACAGTGTAAGCCAATTGATACTGTGGATTTACTTTCAAATATTGGGTACCAGTTTGTTTGGATTTGAGGTTGCTAATGTAGAGGTCAAAGGTATAAAGATCCACATATGAAGAAACTAGATGTCAACTCATAAGATGAAGGCTTGCTTGGGTTACCAGGCTTACTTAGCTGTCATCGCCAGACCTTGTGCTGGGAAAAAAACATAAAACATAAATGAGGAACAAATATTTTGCATATTAGCATAATGTAATTTTTTTATGCTGGGCGTATTTTGATGTCATATGCTTAATGAAAACAATCCACATGGAGGTGTATATGTATTTTTTTGTTGTTGCCAGAACTGATATCTGCATATTTGCATCTATGTAGGTAGAGACTAGAAGAAAGCTTTACAAATTTGTGTGTGTCTAAAAAATCATTGCTTGTGTGGGTGCACAAAAAAATCCATGAAAAATTATACTTGAAAACAGAATAATTCCACATTTTAATACAATAGTGACATGCTCATTGAAGGAGAGGATGATAAACTCATGCTATACTTCATGTGATATAGTAAAATCTTATATTCTTTCTTGATAGAGTTACTGCCAGTTACATTTAATACTTGTTTTCCAGCATCTTCATCAAATGGATTTTAGTATGCATTTCTCCTATCATTTGATTGAGACTTGACACATTCTGTTAGTATGTGAGTCTCCTATAATTTGACTAAGACTGAGACTTCATCCTTTCTGTCAGTATGCATGTCTCTTATTATTTTACTGAGACTTGACACATTCTTTCATTCTGTGTGTATCCTATTATTTGACTGAGACTTCATCCTTTCTGTCAGTATGGATGTCTCCTATTATTTGACTGAGACTTGACACATTCTGTCAGTATGTGTGTCTCCTATAATTTGACTAAGACATGACGCTTTCTATTAATTATTTTTAAAGGTGCAGAGACTGCAGTTTGGAATCTTTCTTTGGCAACATCTTTAAATTTGATGTCAGTGTTTTTTTTACAATGAACCAATTATGTGATAGAGGTATATTCTGTTCCGTCATTCATCCAGGTGTTTGGATGGAAATTTAAGTTGTAATGACCATATTTTAATGCATCTTGTTGCTCTTAAACCAAGAAATAATGATTTGTTAGTGTATTCAAGGTCAAGGTCACCATTACTAAAATTAAATGTGACCTTTGCATTTCAAGATATATGGACATTATTTTTTCCCAGAACCCCATGAAGAACCCAGTTGATTGTGGGGTCAGTAGTTTCAAGGTCAAGGACATTGTCATTAGATTCAGCCACTGCACTTCATTTTCAGATAATAACTTCAGTACTAAACAATGCATTTGTATAAAACAGAAGGGCACCATGGGTTAAAATAGAGAAATGCTTGAAAAGAAAGACAGAGAAGACAGAGTAATGTGCTTTTTAATTATAGCTAGCTGGATTACTTTTTGTCATTAAGGTTTTGTCTCTTATCTCCATAAATTTCCTGTGTACAGAATATTTCTATCATTTCAGGTCCATGTTATTGAATTGGGTCCTTACATACCAGGGAACTTTGCTCCTAGAAACAGCTATGACCATATACAGTATCTAGATGATAAGGATCACTACGATTTTCCCATGGCAGTTCATGTATGTACATATCTTAATCAACGTTTGAATTAACTTCATTTATTATTTCCATTAATTATTTCTATACCCCAAGTATGTAATACAAAGGGAAATATATATCATTATTTCTTTCTAATGGTATTTTTATAATACTTTGTACACATATTTGACTGGTGGTCCTGAATTTAAAATTAACAATTCTTTACTTTCAATATTATGTATAGTTTTGTATGTTTTTCTGTCCATTTTTATGTTCATCAATTAGTTATCACTTTCATTTCCAGAGCATATCTATCAGACTGGACAAGCTTATTACACATTGCACTGGTGGCACACTTACCAGATCAGTATGTTACACTGATTTCTTTTTACGTTCAAACCCTCAGACATAGTTTATGGCGTTCAGACAAAGGAGCATTCTATACTTTTCTCATACTGCAGACATCATGGCAACTTAAATCAATATCGAGTGTACAACATCTGTTAGCATAGCAACACCAAACTGGGGCAGATGCTTGTCATTGCTCAAAATAAAGTTCCAGAAGTTCTTCAGGGACATTTGAACAACAGTATCATTAGATGTATCTTTTTCAAACCATCCAGTGTATGATTGAGGACAGCAGTCAGCAGCAACTACAAGTTATTACAATCCAGTGAATTTTAGTGACAGAAACTTTCTTATATTTATTTAATGCCTGTGATTGTGTGGTGGTATATGATAAGACTGTTAGCAATACTTTGACTCAAAAGCGTATTCATTGCTTCAGAATTTTGTTTTTGTTTATTCAAAAAATAATAATCAAATAAATAATTCCCCTTCCAAACAACAACAATTTTGAGTCTCACCTCCACCACAGGCACCATCTTATTCTGGAAAGGTTGGTCGTTTTGTTGTGGTCCAGTTATGCCTTTTTTGCTGTTTATTATTTTGCACTGTCAATATTTATCTTTTTTCTTATGTTCTGTCCAGCCATCATCCCTTTCAAAAACTTATGATTCCAGGCAAAAATTCAAAGTTAATTAAGAATATGTGTGAAAATTGTTGTACATATTAGGCTTGTAGAACAGGTATGTCTTTTACTCATAATCTTTCAACTTCAGTATTTTTAAAATTTTGTCTTCTGTTTGATCATCTATCCATCCCTCATTCACGCTTTAATTTCCCAGTACATAGCTTCACATGTAGACTAGTGGTCCAGATGTGGCTATTGATATTCACATTTCAATAATTTTAATGTTTTCTGTTCATCAGTTCATCCATCCATTCACTATCCATGTTTTCTTCTCTGAATAAGCACAGATATCTCTAAATAGGCACAGGTATCTCTAAATAATTACATATTAGCAACATTGTGTACATTTACGCCATTAAAAATTTTTGGTATTTTTAATGCTTTCATATCTTCATCTTTCAGTTCATTATCCACACTTAAGCTTCTGAGGCAAAATACAAAATTTATTTAAGATACCTTTGTGAAATTTAGTATTTGTGTTGGACTAGTGGTAGCACATTCATCTATTTGTTAATCCATTTGTCAGTCACCATTAATTCAAGAGGCATAACTTGTAAACCATTGAAGATATAAATACATTTAAATATGTTGCCCAGTCATACCTTAGGTGAACTTCTACTACTATCTCACAAATTCAGCCTTCCCAGGTTAAAAACCTTTAACTATAAAGCTATCTGCCCACCTAGGTGGTGGTCTGGTAGAGTGATCTCCAGCTTTATATAGAGGTTGGCATATGGAGGTCGCTTGTTTTCACCAGCGTTACATGTGACCATTCCAGTCTCTGAGATGCATATACAGGCCTTCCATCCCACCATTATCATAGACTCAAGTGAAGAGAAGGCTCCATTCTTATATGGTTGAATGGGAACATTCCTATGACTGCTTGGGGATTCAGTATCATATTTATCGCCCCTACTAAACCTGTGGTGACATTCCTGTCAGGTCCAATGCAACATTTATTAGTTGATCCTCAGCCTAAGTACCTGCAGTCATCTCTGGTATGCTTTTGGGTTTGAGATGTAATGAAACAATGTGTCCTAATGCTGTGAAGACTGTTTGCATGACATGCCTCTTTTCAAATGGATTCTACAAGTTCAGTCATTTACCTATATCGGGCTCCAACCAACAGTTTAGTTATATTTTGGGGCAAAACATGGTTTTATTTGTTACTCTCTTTTAAGCCTCTATCTCTTGTTCACAAGAACATCTCAAACCTAGTACCCATTCAAGATTCAGTTGACTAGGTCTGGACTCTTAGAATGTGTCCCCTGGGAATGAGCTATGAAGTTGTGCAATTCTAAGTACTACACCTTTTTAGAGCAATCCATCTGTGTCCATATTCATTTGCCAGCCAAGCTTTGCTCATTATGGCAGCAGATGTCTTACTCCTTGATTGCTCTGGTAGGTTCTCTTATCCATGAATATTTGGTCCAAGTGGAGACCGTACCTTAGCAATTGGGTCATCTCTCTGTCAGCACCAAATTTTGGTGGCATCTTGAGGCAATACCTTTGCAAATATATACTCCGTCAATCATGGTCACTATTGATGTGCACACTGAGGTCTGTGGTGGGTGGGGTGCATGTCTCCTATACTTTTCAACTGACATAGGAGCATGACCCTCTTGGGACCCTCATGGGACAACGTCAAAATGGACATTATTTGGAAAACCTGTCATTTGCAGCTTGCAAACCTGCACAGGAATAAAGTTCTCATTCTCCTTGATAACTCCACTACAGCAACTGATCTAAAACAGCCAAACAGAACTCAGACCTTTATATTCTTGTTTGCGATTTTCTAAAAGTAGTGTCCTCATTGACAATCTAGGGGTCAGTTTGACATGTCCTAGGCTGGTATTTGTTTTGGCAGACTCAATTTTCTGTAGGCTGGAACTCATGCAAATGGAATGGCCTTCTCATCCCTCGGTTTCATATGATTCATGCTCAGAGGGATTGACTTATGATGGACCCTAGTGACAAGGTGGAAAGCCAGCCTTTGTCTCACCAATCATGGACCCTAAGGTCTGCCTAACTGTTGGTTAGTATACATTAGAACAGTAAAATGTATGCAAAAATAACTCCTTGGATTCTGAAATAGAAACTAAAAGTATATGGATCTAATAAAATAGGTAATACAGGACCAACCATGGCACTCCAGGAAGGTAATGAAATATAATCTGTGGGCAAAGGTTAGCACCAATCACAAACATACCCTTCCCTGATCACTAGCTCACTCTGCTGTCATAGAAAAGAGGATATAATGAATCAAAGGTCTGTCTGATCTTCTGTTTTGGATTTCACCTGGCCAATGACACTAGATCCTTCCGCAAGTGGACTTTTCATTATATAATCTGACTGAACAAGACACTAAATGAGCCACTCTCAAGAGCTTAAAGTACTTCATTTGTCCACTAAGTTTTGCCTCCTAACTACTTTGGCATTTTGCAGGCAAATCGATAATAGATTTCTTGGTGAACCCATCTACTTACGTTCTGACATGATCAATCATTATCACTCATGAAGCCTCCCACTTGCAAGGGCAACATTGTCTCACTTTCCTTGTAAGTCCTGCTTTGCATTAGTTATGGCAGGCAGACTCAGTGGACCCAAATTCCATGCAGTTCATACAAGACAGGTCAGATTCACTCATCTTGGTACCCTCTTTCATTGCCAAGAACAGGCTTCCATCCATGGGTAACGGGATGGTTGTAAAGAAATCACTGTCTACTCTGGATACTTTAGCTCAAGACTACCTACAAGATCAAGTATGATTTTTGAAGTGGACAGTGCAATTGTATCAAGGTATATCACACTTGATTTTATGTCAACCAGGGACTGGAAGATATATCAGCATGACTCTTTTGTCTTGGAGTACATGGGTTATTTACTCTGAATATCAATGAATAACTCCAGTAAAAATGGATTTGCTATGTATTTTGGGTCAGGTAGAGCAGTTACCAGATGCATAGCTTTTGTCTGGAACTGTTCTGACATTATTCAGGCTGTGGGATGGAGATTCTCTAGCTTTTATCTCCAAGACTATCATTTCAAAGGGCTCAGTTTGATCGGGTGTGATCTGTATTTGAAGCTCAACCAGGTAAACTTTTCAGGTTACTCGCCACTGTCTAAAGACATCACTTCACAACTTCCACTGGATTTGTAAAGGTGGAAGAGAATATTTGTAGTATTCTTTACATAAGCTGGAGACCAGGATAATGTTATCTTTAGATGTCTTGTTATACTTATTGGTATATCACTGTACATTGTGCAACAATCTCTAGCACTAGCTCAGAAGGGAAATAATACACACCTTTTCCCAACATTTAAATTTTATTTCATGATAAATATACAGACAAATAAATATGTGCTTTTTCTTAGTATATATTCATTTCATACTGTAGAGGTGTGATGCAAGAGCAATGGGGAGTATATTTACATGACCAAATTGATCACAATTCCTATAATTTTGTTTTTCGTCTTATTGGTAATATCTGCATCGTTTTCATTACCTACCAAAGAATTGTGATGCATCAACACAGAATACTATAAATCATTAATTATACCAGGGCTGTAATATTTTTAGGATCTTGACAGACAAAAACCACACTTTCAGTAGAATATGTGATAGTTCATATATACAAATTTAATCCATTAATTTACTTGCAAATAATGTCATAAATTAGAAGATTTTCATTTGGTCTTGTATATGTTACAGGTATCTGCTGATTTGGGTCTTTTGTTTGTTTTGACAAAGTATGGCTACTTGTATCTGTGTGACATGGAGACAGCATCATGTTTGTGCTTTACCAGGGTGTCAGTGGATGTAATATTTACCTCAACCATCAACAGCCTTACACAGGGGATTCTGGGAGTCACCAGAGGAGGACAGGTATGCAGGTCTTTGAATTTTTTTCACCTGCATATGCAGATTAGAATGCATAGGTGTCTAATTTCTGGAACTAACAGAACTTTGTTGTGTTTAATATTATTTATACCAATACTTTTCAAAGCTAATGTGGAAATAGGATCAGCATTTCTGTCTGTAAATTGTTAATTCTAGTTTGATAGCTGTTAAACAAAAAAATTACAATACATTTGTAAAACCTGCATTATAGGCCAATTAATTTGCAAATGAAAAAGTGCTACCCCTTACCACTTCAATCGGCTATAACTTCTTAAATAAGATATTACCTCCTGGTGACGTTTAGGTGATTTGACATGGAATGGCTCTCTACTTGTACATAATCACTAGAAGATATGCCATGTACCAAAAAAAAGGGGCAGATCAAAGTCACAGCTCAGTCTTGTATGTTTCTCCTGCAATTATTATTACATTATATTAGGAATATTACATTGAAAATCGTCTATTGTCTATTTTTACCTGCAGACATTTTAGTGATATGACTGAAAAATTGTTAAAGTTACATAAAAAATCATAATCACATCACATCACCAATATTATGAGAGATTTGTCACTTGTCAGAACTTCGTCTTGAAGGACCACCATCCCACCACTCTATCATTGACATTCCACAAGGCCATTACGGATTACCATAGATTTGACTATATTTGTTTACTCCATCTGCTATGGAGCTTAATAGTGAATTCTTAAGTGATGCTTGATAATTATGCTCAATTTATTAACCAATTACGCACCATAAGTTTTTAACAGGGCCATAGGTTTCTGATATGACACTTTTCACTGATCTGTTAGTTACAACAGTGTTTTCAGTGACCTAGTAATTTCACACATTACTAGTTTCATTACAAGTTTCTGCTGTTGTTTGTGTGCCTTGTGTTGTTTTAGTATGTATCAATTAAATGTTCTACAGGCCACATCAGATCATGGAAGTTTACCACGACTCCAGTTTTGTTTGTTATGCATGGTTTCTGTTATGCAGCATCTATAATGTGGTTACGAAAAGTGTTTAGTTTCAGTGACTCAGTAATTTCAGCATGTTACTAGTTTTTACTTAGGTGTATT
Source organism: Potamilus streckersoni (assembly GCA_016746295.1). NCBI lineage: Eukaryota > Metazoa > Mollusca > Bivalvia > Unionida > Unionidae > Potamilus > Potamilus streckersoni. The sequence goes on along the minus strand of JAEAOA010001377.1, from coordinate 1,038,717 downwards.
TTTTGTTTCGGAGCATGACTGGTTCGGTTTATAGTATGTACACATTGTCCCTTCTCTGTTAACTATGTATTGTGTTTAACCTTACTATAGGATGTATGTTTATGATACAATACGTTTATCAGTCTGTTTGTTATGGCAGTGTTTTGTCGACCTAGTATTTTCAACCATTGACTAGATTCTGCTTTAGTTTGTGCCTTTTGTCATAGATCACTTGTTTAATCGATCTATATGCAATTTCAAAGCATGAAAGTCTGCTATGTCTCCTACTTTGTTATGTTATGTATACATTGTTTTTAATATGCAGTGTCTATAATATTTAGTGTAGGGGCTGTCATATTAGATTGTTCATACTATTAGCTAGTTAAGAAATAACACCCTCGATTACCAAGCACAAAAATCCACGGTATCTACCCAAATAACATTTAATAACACTCAGCAAACTAAATCACCAAAGAAAAACAGATCCCAAGGAAATAAACAACAAAAGGGGTCAGATGACACCATCAAACTCTACAACAGGTTTGGGTACATTGAGAGCATGGATTCAGAAGATACTGCTCCGTGTTCTCAAAGTAGCTCCAGACCTAACAAGAAAATCACACCCGTACTTCCTCCAGATAAATAATAGACGTTCTTTTCAAAAAGTCTAACCTAAATCCAAAATCTCCATTCTAAACTTATAATGAAGAACACAATTATACAATGGAATTGTCAAGGACTTGAAGCTACTTACAATGATAGTCTTCTGCTTTTAAATGAATATGATCCTGCTTTATTATGCCTTCAGGAAACCTTTTTAAAAGATACTGACAACATCACATTCAGAAACTACTCCCTGTTTAACACTTACCTACAAAACATTGACAGGGCCTCAGGAGGTGTTTCTATTGCTGTGAACAAAAGAGCCCCACATAGAATCATCCCTTTAAATACAAATTTGCAAGTCATTGCTGTAAGTGTCACTCTACATCGAGTGATTACATTTTGTTCTATCTACATACCACCAATCACCAACTTATCACCAAATGAATTAAACAAGCTTGTTCAACATCTTGCCGCAACATTTGCTTTACTTGGTGATTTTAATGCCCATAACATTTTATGGCGATCAAATTACATAAGCGACAGGGGCAAAAAGGTTGAAGATTTTGTTACTAGACATGACTTGTGACTTTTTAATAACAAGTCTCCGACTTATTTACACCCAGGAACGGGTACTTACACATGTATTGACTTAACAATTTGTTCTCCTTCACTACTTTTGGATTGTAATTTGAAGGTCACTGATGACCTTCATAGCAGTGATCACTTTCCAATCTATCTTAAGAACACCAACGTCATAATTGATGACATAATTCCACAGTGGAACTTAAAGAAGGCTGACTGGGTTAAATTTGAAACACTCTGTACAATCAGACTTAACAGGAATACCATACTTAACGATGATGATCCGATTCAACAGTTTACATCTATCATAATTGAGATTGCAGAAGAATCTATTCCTAAGTCCTCGCCAAATTGTCAAAGAACCCCAAAACCATGGTTCACTAAAGAATGTAAAGAAGCCATTAAACACCACTGAGAAGCACTGGAAAAATTTAATAATCGTCCAATGCCCGAAAATTTAACCCAATACTGTATCGCTTGGGCTAAAACTCGCTGCACGATTAAAGAAAGTAAACAAACATCATGGAAAGAATATGTTTCAACTTTAAACTCTCGTTCCTCAATAAAAAAAAAGTATGGGACATGATCCGCAAAATAAAAGGTAAAGGAAAATACAATTGCCTCCAACATCTGAAGCTAAATAATACCAATTATAAAAGCAAGCATGAGATAGCTAATGTACTTGCTAATTGTTTCTACAAAAATTCCTCATCGTCTAATTATTCCGAAGCTTTCCGAACACTTAAAACTCAAAAAGAAGAAACACAGTTGAAATTCACATCAAATAACTCAGAGAGTTATAACCAACCGTTTTCATTGTCGGAACTTATGGAATCCTTAAATAAGGCCCATGATACAACCGCTGGACCTGACTATATACATTACCAGTTTTTAAAACACCTTCCAGAACCATCCTTGATAGTTCTTCTGGAAATCTTCAATGATTTATGGATTACTGTTAATGTACCAAAATTTTGGAAAGAAGAAATAGTACTACCAATTCCCAAACCAGGCAAAGATAACGCAGATCCTACCAACTATAGACCTATATCATTAACTAGCTGCGTATGCAAAACAATGGAACGAATGATCGATTCTCAGCTTGTATGGTATTTGGAAAGCAGCAATTTACTATCTCTTTTCGAAAGTGGCTTTCGTTATGGTTGTAGTACTAATGATCATCTGGTTAGACCCGAAACATTCAAGATGCTTTCATAAAGAGGTTACATTTAGTAGCGGTTTTCTTTGACTTGGTAAAGGCCCATGACACAACATGGAAGTACTGAATACTAAATGTCCTGCACAATCTGGGTCTAAATGGCCGACTGCCCTCGTTCATATCAAACTTCCTCTCAGACAGGGAATTCAAAGTACTAGTGGGCTACACCCTCTCTTATATACACGATCAAGAGACGGGTGTGCCACAGGGCAGTATTTTATCAGTGACGCTTTTCAACATAAAAATTAATAGCATCACCAAGTGTCTGACTTTTTAATATGTTACCGATCCAAGCACATGCATACAATTGAATGACAATTACAGCAAAATATCAACAAGATTCAAAATTAGGCCAATACTAATGGCTTCAAATTCTCCAAATCAAAAACAGTAAGTATGCATTTCTGTTAGTTACGAAGTATCATGAATCATGATGGACCTAAACTCATGCTGGAAGAAATACCTGTTGTTGAGGAAACAAAATTTTTAGGTATTATCTTTGATAGAAAACTGACTTTTATTCCACACCTGAAACATTTGAAAGCTAAATGTTTGGAATCTCTTGATTTACTTAAAGTAATAGTGCACACTTACTGGGGTGCAGATAGGAGAGTCATACTCAGTTTATAAAGAACTTTTATCTGCTCGAAATTAGACTGTGGTTGCCTGGTCTATGGTTCAGCAAGGAAGTTCTATTTGTAGATACTTGACCTAATCCATCATCTGGGAGCATTCAAAACATTCCAGTGTGAAAGCCTACTTGTTGAAGTGAATGAACCATCTTTATCACAACTTAGAGAGATGCTTTACTCACAGTATGCTTTCAAATTAAGATCAAGCCCTCTGAACACAGCTTTTTCGGCTGTTTTTGAACCAAAATATAAGACCTTAATATGACAATAAATCAAACGTCACACCTACCTTTGGCATTAGAATATCACAATTCCTTGAAAGTACCCAAATTGATCTTTCAAAACTTTTGAAAACGACCGTCTCCAAAACACCCCCATGGCTACTTCAACAACCAAGGGTACTTTTCACGTTACATGATGGAAAAAAAATCAAAACATTCCCGTGTGAAAGCCTACTCGTTGAAGTGAACGAACCATCTTTATCACAACTTAGAGAGATGCTTTACTCACAGTATGCTTTCAAATTAAGATCAAGCCTTCTGAACACAGCTTTTTCGGCTGTTTTTGAACCAAAATATAAGACCTTAATATGACAATAAACCCAACATCACACCTACCCTTGGCATTAGAATATCACAGTTCCTTGAAAGTACCCAAATTGATCTTTCAAAACTTTTGAAAACAACTGTCTCCAAAACACCCCCATGGCTATTTCAACAACCAAGGGTACTTTTCATGTTACATGATGGGAAAAAAAATCGGAGACAACCCCTTCCATTTTCCACATTTCTTACTATGAACTCCTCGCCCAATTTGAAAATTATACAAAAATATATACCGATGGATCAAAAGATGAGGGAATGGCTGCTGCAGCCTTCGTAAGTGGAAAACACACAACCAAAGTTCACTTGCCAAATGGTACTTCAATAGACCTTGCTTTGCAATACATTGCAAGCAAGCTTATTTTAAACATCATCTCCGATTCACTATCAGTACTTCAGTCACTACATAATAGAAAACTGGAGAATCCATTACTAGCTAATATTCTCCTTAAACATATTGAGCTGAGTACGTACCTCACACAATATAGTATGTTCTTGGTTACCCAGCCATATTGGAATTAAAGGTAATGATAAAGCAGATCGCACTGCTAAAATGGCCCTATTGTTAGAACCATCTGATTTTAATACACCATATACTGACTTTAAACATAATATCAAAGACTCTTTGCATCAGAAATGGCATTCATCATGGAATGATGGTGTGAATAACAAACTCCATGCCATCAAGCCAACACTAGGAGAATGGACTCCTTCCTACAGAATCATCTGTAGGGAGGAGGTTGTCATTGCAAGAATTTGTATTGGCCATACTTATTTAATCCACTCCTACTTATTAAAAGGAGAAGACCCACTGGAGTGCATAGCTTGCAATGAACCATTCACTGTTAAGCACTTTATCTTGTAGTGTTTCGACCTCCAACCTACATGTAATATATATTACAATGTGCAAGACCTGAGGGAGCTCTTAGAATTTCTTATCTTATAGACTTCTTTAAGGAAGTAAACATATATTATAAGTTATAGCTTTTATGTTATCATCTTAAACATTTTTAAGTGCTATATATGAACGGTTGCTAGATTTTTAATTACCTTTCGTATGTTTTCGTTGTCATACATTATTTGTAATTTTCGTTGATCAGGAAACTTTACTTTTTTTATCACCATTACCATTTTTATCGTTTTACCTTTAAGCTATTTGGTTTTATAACGTTGGCCAATACAGAACCTTTTTACCATTTTTACATAATGAAAGATATAACCTTTTATATGGCGCTAAATGGCCTCATTGTGTTGGTGCACCATAAAAAATTCAACCAACCTACCAACCATTAGCTAGTTAGTCACATACTAATTTGCTAATCAATGGTTTGTTTTCACTCATCTTGTGTCATTTTAGGAGAAATGTTTACTACACACATGATGTGCACGCGCACAATAATTGCCATGTTTGTCATTAAAGGTAAGGAGCTAAATATGCAGTGTTTGGTCGGAAAACACATGCACTGCTCCAATTCAGACAGAGGCATAGGAGATAGTTGAGGAAAGGAGAAAGGAGATAGTTGAGGTCATGGCAGGATACATCTGGCATCCTTAGTCTTCACCACAAATTAGTTGCAGGAATCCTTCTCCCCAAGGCTAAAGTTTGTCGCATAGAACTAACATAGGGATGGTGAAGATGAGGAGGGGACCATCGTCACTAGATAAGATGCATTAATCAGTACAGCAGTTAAAGCCTCACTCTCTTCGTTCTGAGCAGAACATTAGGGGAATATTCCTAATTTTTATACACTCAAGATTGGGTAAGCCTCCACTTGTCAGAGCATGGCCTTAATGCAGGTAGGTTAGGGTACATGGGATTTATGATTGATCAGCTAATAATAATAATACGCTGTAGAAACACCAGTCAACACTGGCAGTTCGCCCCGACATCACCAGCAGTCCAGCCGTCCCCGCTTGGATCCCTCTTGGCCAGAATGGGCCAACTACAAAATGTTTACTGATAGATCCGTCCATCTAGCAGGGCAGTCGGCAACATATTATTATTTCACCAGTGATTTTGATGAAAAATCTGCCTATTCAGCCATGGCTTTTTGAGGGGGAAGTGCCAGAAAGGCCATCAGTGCTGGAAAGGCTAGTAGTGCGGTGATGCTGGCAGTGCTGTCTTTATTGGCGATGCCGGATATTAGAGTACTCATAGCTTATACTCAAGGGAGAACTTGTGTCTTTCACAGATACAACTGAGTGGAGTCGTCAAGTCTACCTGGCATGACTTATGCTGAGCTTGAAACTGAGCCAGATGAGGACCCAGCACACAGTAAGGGAGATGAGTCATTGATAGTTACATGTGCACCCACATTTACCCCTATCGTGCAATAGTACAATGGCTGTATGAAATTAATACAATATTTAGTTGGCCATAAATGAAAATGGTGCTAATCTGATGTCCAATATGGTGCCACACTGGTAATTGTTCACTTATTTCTTATGAATTAAATGTCATATCAGCATGGGGTTTTCACTGAAAACCTTTTTATGATGTCTAGTTGGTCATAATTGAAAATAGTGCCAATCTGACTTCTTATATGACTGCTATAATGGCCATATAGAAAATCTTGATATTTCTACTTCTCCTTGATGGCTGGTCATATCAGCATTTTGTTTTCAACAAAAGTTTTCTTGTTACATCTAGTTGGTACTAAAGAAGAATAGTACCACCATGGCATACATCTTGAAAAATATTCTTGTTATTGCGTCTCCTAAACAGAAAGTCAAATCAGTTTGAGGTTTCAACAAGAATATTTTTTCTTATGATGCTTTGTTGGCCATACATGAATATGGTCTCAAGTTGACTTCAGGAATGTCCACCACAGCAGCTAATCTGAAAATCATGCTTTCGCTGATTTAAAAGATGAAATGGTCTCATCTTGAATTCCTGTGTATTCTGTTAAGTCAGTAGAATGTCAGTCCCTTCAAGAAATTCTTGTTTTATCTTGATTTCAAAATGCTTTTAGTATTGTAGTCATTAGACACAAGGCTCAGCAGTATGTATGTTAATATACCACAATTTTCTAACATTTCTTTATTTCTTGATTAATACGAAAAATATGTTTCTGTTAAATGGCTTTTTTCAAAATTTTTTACATTGTCATCATCTGTTTATTTATTTGTGTTGCCAACATTTTAAAAAAGTGATCCAGAGATTTTTTTCATTATAAGCAGGTTTTTGAGTTATCTGGATTAATGAGGAGGGGGGTCTGGATAAATGAGATAGGGTGTCTGGATTAATGACATAGTGCTGTAAGTACATATACATTGTGATACATGAAAGCTAAATTATTTATCAGCTAGGGAAAGCTTCAATTTTTGCAAAATATTACTCATTGGTATTAGATATGCATCTTCACTATTGCTATTTGTATTCTTTTTGGATTGCTATGCATCCATTTTTAAAGAGTTAGAATGGTTGTTCTTTTTACTTGTATTTTAAGAATAGTTTTTCTGTATGCCAGTAATTAAGGTGTTTGAATAGTTTGTCTGTATGACAGTAATTAAGGGGTTAGTATAGTTGTTCAGTGTGCCAGTAATTACGGGGTTAAAATAGCTGTTTGTATGCCAGCAATTACGGGGTTAGGATAGCTGTCCTGTATGCCATTAATTGTGGGGTTAGAATGGCTGTTCTGTATGCCATTAATTATGGGGTTATTATAGCTAGTTGGTATATGTAAGGGGTTAGAATAGCTGTTCTGTATACAAGTATTTCAAGGGTTTAAATACCAGTATCTTTTTATATACCAATATTTAAAGAGCTAGAATAATTGTTCATTATACCAGCGAATTTAGGGTAAGTTTAGTTGTTCTCTATACAAGTCTTTACAACAGCTTGTGAATGCATTACTTTCAATATATTGAATGGTTTCAAAGAATAATTATATGTTGTCTACTTCTTTTTCTGTTTATCTTTTTTTATATCTTGGCAGGTTATTACAGTAGATATCAAGAAAGAAGGGCTAATTGACTATGTAAGAGACACTGCAAAGAAAAGCAATCAGGCTGACCGACTGGAAAGAACCATAGCCATCCCTGTCCCAGCCAGTAATACTCACTGACCAAAGGTCATTCAGACTTGTCACTGACAAAGGGCCATTCAGATTTGTTTATCTCAAGCTTTTGAGAATGATAATAGCTTATAGATAAATCAGGGCCAACTGTAATAAATACAATGTAGAATGGATATTTACTTCATTCCCCACCCTGAAGTCATGTTTCATTTTCTTGGCTTCTTTTTTCACAATGTCATATGGACTCAATCATAAGGAAAAACTGCTTCACATATTCATAAATGGATCAACTTAAACAGGGATAGGTGCAATAATAAACCAATTTAATTCAACATTAAAAGATTTGTACAAGTCTTCATAATGATAAAGCATGTTTCTGAGAGCCAGGTGCATAGAATATTGGTAATTGTTACATTTCTTCTTGATGTCAAATTAGTGTTTAAAGTATTAGAAGTAATAATAACATGTACCTATTTGTCTTTCTTTATGTGTATGATACAGGATATTTTCTTTTTCTTCTCATGTTCCTTTCTTTATGTGCATATAAAATATGTTATTGAAGACAGTATAGATTTACTCTCTTTGATGACTAGTGACAGAAACATACTGGACAGTTCCATAATATTTTAATGTGTTTATGTACCTCTTTCTTTGAGGTTTATTATATTTATGTTGACATTGATTTTTAATCTTGTTACAACTATCCAGTTTTCATATATTATTTACATTTTTGTTTGCTTCCACACTCCCCAGTTTAGTCATTTCACTGAATCTATGGATGTTGTGAAGTCCAAATATCACACCCTTCAGGCATTTAGATCAGCACATATGAACATATGGGCAGAATGAAGGATTCACATCATTTGTTTCCATGTTAACCTATCATTTTATAGCATGTGTTTGTATGTAATGGGACTTGAACCCAGATCCAGTTTCTCAGAATATAGTCAGCATGTGAAGCTTGTGTTAAGCTCTCACATGGTGGAACTTTGATGGACTGAAGTTGAAATCAAAGAACTTATAAGGTTTTATGGAGGAAAAAAATGTTTTTGGTGGACCAACTGTCCCTGTTTCAGTTTGCTTATCCTGACACTTTTTGTCCCCCATGGTTTAAAAGTAATTAAAAGATTACATTAAATATATAAAACAATGCCTGCCATAATTTTAAAACCAGTTCAATAAGAAACATATTTTTGGGTGGCCTTAATGTTATTTCCTCATCTGGGATGCAAACTTTATATTATATAGCTAACTTCTAACATCAAATTTGCAGTTGTGTACTTTAGCTTTAGTTTCATGTCTATAAAACATGAGGTTAGATCCTCCATTGCCACAACATAATACTGCAATCACATTGATGCCAAACACAGACGTCCCAAACCCTTACTATTATTCCACAAGTCTTATCAAAATCACCCTTAAAATATTGACTTGTCCATGTTTGATTCATATCCAGGTTTCATATTAGATTTCAGTGGATTTGGGCAGGGAACAAGGCCAACTTTATTTAATTTGAAAAATGACTACATATCAAGCTGTTGTTTATTTCATTTTTTTTATATAGTATCTATCCAGTGATATATTCAAGATGAAACAAACCTTTTCCAAAATTTTAATAGTAATTCAGAATAAAAGGGAGTATTCAGATTCTTTGGGAAGGCCAATAATTAGATATATTGGACATCATGTGTTCATTTTGGCAGGAAAGATGATTGCTGCCTCTACAGCCCACATGAAATTAAATTGGTTTTTAAAGGATTATGTCAAGTTAAGAGCAAGAAGTTATTGAGTTTAGTAGGGTTTGGAATTGGAATTATGAAACAGTGCTAGAGGTAATTAAGATTGAAGTAAACTTCGAAGGCAGAGTTGAACAACATGTTTGCTGTCACTGTATAAGTTTTGAACCACACTTTTGGACTTTTAAATACATGTTTTACAGGTTGACAACAGCATTAGAGATGTCAGTAATTTTAGGAAACTTCTACTTGGTACTAATTGATCCTAACATTTACCTAGGTACCCGATCAAAGGGAAATTAAACTAAATATGAACATGAGCTGCTTTATTGTAGGTTCATACATGCTCACTCCCAATAGAGGTATAAGCATAATTATTATAAATATAGTAAGCAAAAATGTTATCTGAGCATAAAAAGAACAAACTGTGCCATAATTACAGAAAACTATGAAAATTTATATTTTTGCTACTTACAAGGACCTGCATTTAAAATTGTCACAAATTGACTAAATCCATATAGTATTTAGTAATAAATGTTATAGAATATTTATGCATAACACTTTAACTAGTCTACATGTTGAACTTGGCGAATGGTTATGAAGTCCACTACAGCAGTTATCACTGTCAAATTCATCTTTCTAAATTTGTAATTGCTATTGATTTGTGCTTTTTGGATTTAATATGTTTTAAGTTTAACAAAATTTCCTTTGCTAACATATTCCTGTCCTATAACATCCATGAATCACCTCGATAAAGTTTGTTTCTCTTAATATTTGGTGCCATTTTTTTTAAAATTTAGACTTGTCTCCTATAAGTGTATTAAAATAGAATGAACCTCTGATACTTGGTTTCACATACAAGAAACCCTTATTTTCTTGGAAATGTTTAATGTATAGTTTCTATTAGTAAAAAATGAAGAAATTAGGAGGTCTAATGATGAATAAATGTACAGCAGCCAATAGTCACATATGAGCCTTGAACTAAAATTGTTACTCTTTGTCTTGCTCATTCCTGATGAACTGATTTGAAGTGGGAAACATGTTTTTTGTGTGTTTTTTAAACTGATACCCGATTGCCCATTTTATTAGCTAGGTGATTATCAGTGGGCAGGTTCCTAAGTACCTGGGTACCTGTTGATATCTTTAAATAGTAGTAAATTATATTTTGTCACACTTTACTGAAAACTGGTCTAAATTATGCCTTACTGAGAATATCTTGTTATGGTTGGTAAGTGTATACAATAAACTCGGTTTATGATGAGATTAAATGTAAAAAATTATTTTATAATGTAAACTACATTACAAGGTCTCTTCCAGTTTTTGTATATTAATATTTTACTTTGGTTATTATGAATTTAGTATATCATGATATGTTTTTGGGGAACCCCTGGGCTGTTATAAACCTGTCCAAAAACAGTTGTGGCAATGTTTCATATCACCTGACCTTTTGCCATTTCAGTGCTAATATTGCCCAGCATATGATGCCTTAGAAACTATTCATATATATATACTGTAAATTATATTGAGCAAGTATTTATTGTTAACTGCATTGTAGTGAAGCCATTTTTAGTTAGCTAGATATCGTTAAAACGCCATTGTTGTAATATATGTGCTATTCTCCCATATATCTTCTTATTAGTTTAATGAGCATTTGTCAGTTTTATTTCTGAGGTAATACTACATTGGGTGATTTTTACTCAGTTTTGGATATCATAATTTTGACTTTTTAATTATTTAACTAATTTAATTCATTTGTTTGCAAAAAGATTTATTATAGAGACTCACCTTACCAATCATACCAGCAAGAAAAGCTCATATTTTTTGTCTTCATTTTTATTGTATTCCTTCAATCACTGACATCAATAAAATTTTATGAAAGTAACACCAAACTAAGTACATATGAAAATATAACAAATGAATCAATGAAATTAGTACTGAATTACACAAATACATTAAATTATTGATTTGATTTATAAAAGATATTTTGTTTCGTACCATGATGAATGTCAAATTTTTGAACGACAAGATGCAAAAGTTATCAATAGTTTTTGCAATATCCAAAGAATTATTTTATTGCCTGAATAAATAGTGTCACATTGTTTGTGACTAAAACTTTGTTTCAACATTTTTAGTTTGCTATATCATGAAATAAGTTTTTATAAAGAGACTGGTTGACTTCATTTATTCAGATAATAATACTGCACATCTTTAAACACATATGAATGTACATTTTTATTTCATTTAGAGATGTTAATGTTGCCATAGTAATTATTATACTCTGATGTCCATCCATATACATAAGAGTTCAAAAGGTCAGGGTTATTGTGGCTCATAGAAAAATGGTTTTTGCACATTATGTTTTGTTACAGAGAATGTTCAATGACCAATGGACAATTTTGTGTATGGCTTGGGATAATAATAATAAAAATGCCTTGGATTTAATGGTCAGAGGTCATGGTTAATCTAGTAAGCAAATAATGATTCTGCTCAGTAAATATAGTTGTATACCTTGACCATGTCATTGAGACCCATTAGTTGCCTTGGTCAATCATGCCCTACCAGTACTTACATAGACTCTTATTAAACACAGGGCAAGCATGCTTTTCTCAGTACTCTTTTTGTCATATTAATTATTGTTTAACAAATCGATGGAAAGTTTATGTATTCTTTACAAAGACGATATACAATATGTTGATTATTACTGTATTATCATACTTCCAAGTATCTTAATTGTATGCTTTTTTAACTTATGCAAATAGCATGTTTAATTATTAACTATCCTTTAAAGTGCTATGTATATAAATTTAAATTATACACGCCTTGTATGATAAATATAGATTCAGTTATTTTTGCATGTAGATTTTATGAAGGGCATTATCTGTTAATTTTATACTATTTATTCTAACTTGATACTGTTCTTATTTGGATTTTTGTGTGTACCTTTTAGGGCATTAGTACATGCTTAATAAATATAATGTATTAAAGGATGTAGAATATAAGGATACTGAACACTTTTATGCTGGTATTTATTTTCAGTAATAATAAAATATCATTTGTGGAATTTCAAGAGCTTTCAATATTATGTGGGGCTTTTCAAGAAAACTCAAGCAACTGTAGTGCTGATACAGATAAAAAATTTTTATACACTATGGGGAGAAAATGCAAGTTTTTAAAATGGAACTTAATATTTTATCTGTAAGCATTAAAAGGTTGCTGTTTATATATGGAACCAAAATGAGTTAACTTTCCATCTCCGACTTTAGAAAGACAGACTAGATGTTTGACTGATATCTCTGAATTCTCCTCAGATCAGGTTTTTGTCTTATATTATTATACTATCATCATTATTGGTATTTTTGTGTACCCACCTCTACAGAGGTATATAGTAATTTTCATGTTCATCCATCTTTCTGTCCATCAGTTTTTGATGGATTGGCATTAAGTTTGGTTTATGTTATTGTTATAACCTAAGATGTACAGATCAACTAATCAGTCTTCCCCTGCATTTTGTTTTGTAAGAATACTGCTGTATTTATTATTTGCAATTGAATTCATTGTGTGTCAGAATTTTGTGAATGCAATTAGTCTGTGTTTTCAGTAGATGACCATGAAATTTGGTAATAAACATAAGAATTACCCCATAGCTGATGAATATTTATGTTTTAATTGGCTTCCAAAGATAAATTTGTGGCATAAACTGTATAAAAAATATAGAAAATTAGGATTTGTGTTAAATTTCTGTCTCATATTATTAGCCAGAGGAATTTTTATGTAGAAACCGGTGTGATGAAATCTGATTTTGAACAGCAAACTTGTATCCTATAATAAAAAACAAGGTATTAAAACGCATAATAAGCATTCTAGTGCCAAATTTTATTGTCTTATTTTGTCAATACTATTAGCTCAACATTTTACATAGCCAGTGAATTAGGTTTAGCAGATATTCTTCTTGTCAATGTTTTTTTCATAGTCAAAAATTTTAAATTATTACTATGTACTCCTAAAATATATGTAAAATATATGCTTGTTATGTAGTTTTCACATTCCTGTTTATTTTTGTTGCTTTATTAACACCTCTGCTACAGGTTTAGAATGGTCATCTTGTACATGTGTACATATGCATGTTCCAAGCTAGTTTGTTCATATGGTTACTCAGAAATAACTTAAAGGAAAATGCAATTTGGTGAGACTATTTACATGCACATGTGGATAAGCTGTTTAGATTTTGAAACAAAATTTTAGCTATCTTTTGCACTGTATGGACTTAAACATGTTTGTATCAGCAGTGAGGACATGTTGTAGAAACATAAATCTGATTATATTTTAAAGGAATCAGTGTGGATGGTAGTACAAAGGTCCCCACTTGAATACCCACCACCACAACCACTGATACTTTTGCAATCAGAATCCCTTTGTATTGCTTTCTTTTTTAAAGTACACATTTTGGACAGTCATCCCTTTTACATGGTGAGCAGTAAGCATATCAAAGCATAAAATGAATTATATATGCCTCACAAGCTGACACTTATTGGGGTTTACAGATATATGCTTTGCTTTCTAAATGGACAATGACACTTGTTCCATCATGCAAACAACAACCTAACTTTAATTCTTACAAAACAATAAGGTATTAATCTGATCATCATTTTTAATTTGCATGCCTTGGTTGTCAGGTTTTTGTCACTAATAATTACTGGCTGTTATAACTTCTTTGCATGCCTTGGTTGTCAGGTTCTGTCACTGATAATTACTGGCTGTTATTACTTTTTTGCATGCCTTGGTTGTCAGGTTTTGTCACTGATAATTACTGGCTGTTATTACTGCTTTGCATGCCTTGGTTGTCAGGTTTTGTCAGTTTGATAATTACTGACAATTGTTGCTGCTGGTAAAAATCAATCTGACAAAGCCAACAGTTGAGAAGCACAGCATTTTTCAGCTCAAGTTAGCATAATGTCCTGTTGCCATAAAGTAAGAATGGTATATTACCTTCTTGGCTTTTTGCATGTTTATTATAAAATGTATTTGAATGGGTACCAGACTATATCAGTTGACCACATGATAAGAAATTAGTCTTTGAGGATAAGAAACATTCTCAGTAAAATTGGATGTTTAAAAGTGAAATTAAACTAAATAAAAAGAGGCAGAGAAACTAGATGTCAGAAAGTTTCAAATTAGCATAATCAGTTAAATATTCTGCAGCAGTCGAAAGTGTAGTGGACAAATAATGGTAGTTACAGCCAGATGGTTGTATGCTATTTTTAGTATTAGGATTTATGAATGGTTTTACACCAGAATTTATGATTTTTCGTGATTATTTTAACATAATTGTAAGTTTTATCACATTGATTGCATATCATGCAGTTGATTTTTAAATGAAATTAGTAAATATTTAAAAATTATGTCTTACTTACATTTTTCATAATTAAAACTCACATCTATATGATTCCTTAGTAGAAACTGCAGAAGTAGTGGCCTTATAAGAGGGGGATTACTGTATGTACCATTATCAAATTACTGTCTTACCATTTCAAGTTTTCTAGTTTTGAAACATCTGATCTTAGGGAGTGTTTTATTAAGGGGTAGCATTTGTTTTCAGTGTATAATTTAATAATTGCATCATTTGTATATTTGATACTGAATTTGTCTCCATATTGCTTTAACTACTCTGTTGTAAAGCAGAATCACTACATTTGTAGTGCCTGTTCAGACTCAGGTCTCAATATTAAAGTTTTCTTTCATATCAGATTATTGTTTTCTTGTTTAATTAGTTCTAACTTCTTTTTTGATTTTCCTTGAGCTGGTCTCCCTTGTTGTTGGCAATAAGTCATGTTACTTTCATTTAATAATACCTCTTGTTGGAATAAAACCCACACTTCATTCTGTCAGTGTTGGATTAGTTGAATATAGTCAAGGACAACTCAATTTTTATTAGTTTAGTTTTTTCACAAAGAATTTATATTTTTACTTGTTGGTAATATGCTAGAGTTTTATGTCTGTAATATGCAAATATCAAAGATTCACTACAAATCTAATGATGCTAAAATATTGAGTTTTACAGCAATATATAATAGGTAAAAGGAAGAGTGCAAATGCAGCAGCAGTATGTTAACTGATTATCATAAGTTTTATTGTCTGCTTATATGGCAGTTCTCCATACTTTTGAGGAATCTACAAAGACAACAACAGCAATATCATGTCACCTCAAAAGACATGTTTCAGTACTGTGTGGATATTAATTTTTCAGATGGCTATGAAAATTATATTTTTAATTTTTAAACAATATATGGAAAAACTGGTCCTTTTTGTGTTTATTTTTCTGACATTTAAAATTCTCTTCTGAAGTAACATGTCTGTAGTTAATAAAATTAAACAAAAATAAAAGTTTGAAACAAGTTCTTCAGTTGCACCACTTTGTAGATTTGACATGTTTTCATAAGAGCTTGCTTCAAAAGTAGCACTTTACGCATGGTTCTACTGCACATGCATGTATTTAACATTAGTTAAAAGTGATGTTCTTTGTAAAATATAATTCTTTAAAGAATGGTTTCATTTTTGTAAATGTCAGAAAAAGTAAAAAGTTTATATCAGGTTTTGTCTTTAAGGTGGCCATTACCACATCTTTGTTTAGTTCATCTTTAGTAACTGATTATAATACCTATGTATTACATCCATTGCCTTCCATATCCAGTACTCTGAAGTTGAAAAAGACATTCCTCATGTCTTTTCGCTCGTTAAGCAACTGAATTGTTAATTGTTGAAAGCTCATCTCTTGGTCCGACTAGAATGGTCTTCGATGGGATAGAAGGACCAGCAACAAAACCTATCAGTCATTAGTTACTACTTTTGGATGTGCCTTGTCAGCATGCTCTTGTCAAGGCCAACCCATTTTGTGCCCTTTCATCAAGTGAGTAATTCTAGAAGTTTTCTCACCGTAGGAAAGTCTATATTTTCTTAAGCCCTTTGTTAATAGAATCCAATACATGCAGTTTTTCCAACAAATGTGGTGGCAGCAGTAGCTTTTGTTAAAACTTTAACTTGCATTTTTTTTGTCAAACTCTTTAATAGATTTTTGTCATACTTGTCATGATTTAATATGAAGCTAAGAGTTTCCTATGCACCACACACACTTCCCACTTCTATCATTGGATCATGGTCACTGTCATTTGCTTATATTTCCTAAAACTGCAGATAGTTTCCATAATTGGGATGAATCATTATGAAGATGAGTTGATTCGTTCAGTGACACACACACACATACCTGTCTATTTTACCTTGCTGTCAAGGTAACAGACAAATAAAAATTTATGCCCAGATTCCTAGGTTTGAACAAACAGAACACATCAACTCTTTAGTTAGGAAACCCACTATCAGTCAAACTTTGGGGTTGGTTGCTAATATATCTTTTATACCTTATGGGTCAATTTTTGTTTGTGGTAGCTGCATCTATTAATCAACAGCTCAAGAAGTGCATTTCTATATGTGTCTACACTCTTCAAAGAATTAAACCTCTGGCAGGCACAGTAATCCTGAACCTGGCCATCATTTTCAAACAAAGATCAGAGAAACAGGAAGGACCCATATAATGTATGCCTAACTGGGAGACACTCTTCCAGGCCTTGTCCCTTGACAGTTGCTGAAAGCCACTGATGATAAATCACAGATATAGGGACTGGCTTCAACCCAGCATCTTTCCTAGTCAAACTTCCTAACATGCTGAGACATGAATACTTTGCCAAAGATTAGGAGAAACTCTGCCCTGGATAACCCATGGGTCTTACAGATAATCTCAGAGGTCTTTCAGATTATGCTGATTGCCCCTCCATTATCAAACACTCCCCTCACTAGATATATCTCAAGAGACCCATACAAAGCTAACATCACAAAACAAGAAATAAACTTACCTTTTGAAAAAAATCAGTAGAAAAGAGCAGCATGGATAGAGGACAACACCAGGATGCATTTTTTCATGTTCCCATTCAATGACCTTTCATCACAAAGAGGGACACAGGTTCAGGGTATTCTCAGCCTGAATCTTAATTTTTGGATCTTAACAAGAACCAAGCACAGAGTTGTCTCACATCTAGGTTACCTCCACATTTATGATAAAAGAACTACCTGAACATTCTTACAAAAGCACAAAGTAGGCATTATTTTGTACCAAAAAATGCTTGTCAACAGATACAGATCTGATCTTTCCATCCCAGTATTTGATTCACCTGAGTATGGAGTTCAAAACCTTCTTGAACCAAGTTTGTCTTCCTCATGCTTTAGTAATTATCTTGGTAATGTTTACTCAGAATTGAATTTCAGCCACTTGTGTCTCATTATGGTATCAAATATCCTTATCCTTGGTCAGCTGTTCATGAGACCTTTGCTGATAATCCTTTTATCCTAGTGGTGGCCAAAAGTTTCAGACTGCAAGAGGTCCTTCATGAGAAATGAGAAGACTTCATTTGGCATATGGTGTGCTTATCCCAATCGAAATTAATTGTCAGAAACTATGGTCTGTACAGACATCAATACCACCTGATGAAACCATAATAATGCAGGCTTTCCATCTAAACCAGTGATGTTACACCTCAATGCTGTTAAATCACTGGAAAAGTGTGTATCTTCTCCAATAGCAACTGACAATTGACAGGATTTATCCAAGAAGACTACTCTATTTCAACTTTTACATGGAGATGGCCATTTAGCTCGGTCATATTTAATATCAAGACAAGGTAATTTTTTTAGCTTTTGAAGAATGGAATTGCAAGGTAGTCATTGTGTTCCTAATATACTATAATCTGGTAAGTATTATCAAAGAAATATATTGAATTTAAATTGGATTCAGAAAGCTTTAAGAGATAAATAAACTACTAATTTATATTTTACTTACATAGGATATTGCAGACTCCAGTGTGATGTTGAATCTCATTATGCATGCATGTAGCCAAAATTAATTTGCAAAACTGAGGTATCTTTAATATTTTTGTAAAAGAATTATGTACTTTTAAATAGTGTAAATTAACTGTTTTGTTAATGGATACCAATTATTATGGATTTCATGGTTCTGACCACAAATTTGATGATGCAACAAACAATGAATGTATGTGGGACTGATGGGACCTCTTTTCAAATGCACAAATTTAAATACTGATGAAAAAAGTAATTTTTCACAAAATATGTAATTGTGCACCCACTAAAATAAATAAATTCACAATATTATTGAAACTATATATAAGTTCCATGAAACTAGATATGATGCTCAAGGAAGTTGCTTTTTCTTAAACTGTTTTACATCATAATGATCAAAATGTACTTGTACCTAAAAGCTGCTTGTGATTCTTCTGTAGACTATGGAATTCTTCATTGTGCCATTGTGCCAAAACTGCATCCATTCTGTACTGCAACCTTCTGCATTCACTTTAGTGAACTAAAAATTTTGTGCACATATTCAGTCTTCTGAACATGCACTTTTATGTCTGAAATAGGAGAACTATATATATCTTGTACATTATTATGTTTGAATGCTAAGTGATATAACTGTGTACTCTGCAGAATTTTCGCTTGCAGATTGATTGATAATATACATATGTTTGTATATATCAATTTGTAACATGACTGACATACTGCAAATTTGTAACACTACTGACTTTGAGCCAATTTATAACACGACTGACCTAAGGCCAATTCGTAACACACAACGCACATTATGGCTTACTTTTATTATCCTCTAGTTTAAAATCCTCTTCCTGTCCATATGTGCAACAAAAACACAAAACAAATACCAGATGTGCAGATGGATTTGGCATGTCACTGTCTTCAGTTATTCTTTGATTTAAATACAAGATTTATTTATTCATGTCAATGGTGAGCATCTTTTAATGTGAAGGTACATGTTTTCATTATTAACAGTCAGAATTTCTAACTATGATAATAAAAGTTTATTGAGCAAGATTGACTGCTTGTCTTTTATCCATTTTTTCCAGGGGTCTTAAACATGTGACTGATACACATGTGGCCCACAAAATGATTTCCATTCCACCTAGAACCACCTAAGAGAAAGGAGAGTGAAAATTTTATGTAAAACCTATTAGCATGGGATAGCATTAAATTGTAGACTTCTTATTATCTAATGGATGTAGTATTTTTGACCAAAACATCAATGTATTCATTGCCATGTGTCTGCCATTTTGTGTGTTGAGATGGTGAGTCACCCTCCCATATCTAGATCACCCTCCCATATCGAGATCAAACTGTTGAAGTCAGTAAGATTTATATTATTTCAAACAAGTTATTTGAATACGACTGGACCTGAATGATAGTGTACAATAAAAGAAACCAAATGCATGATTAATCCAAGGCAATTTAATTCATTTATAAAAATACTAATTGTGGAAATTTGAGAAGGGTGATTAGTATAACACTTTGCAAAAATAAAAATTCAGGTCTGTCTTTATTAATGAGAATCTCTGATGATGAATGGAAGCATGTACATGCAACTCTTTGCATCACATCTACCAATCTTAAACTAAACAATTCTGTTATGCCTACACCCTTGGCCAATACACATGAACTAATTGCTTTACAACTAATGTAAAATGATCTGCTTTTTTTAATCTAGGTATCAGAAAAAGATGACAGATTTGGGCATCAAATATAAAATCAAAGCCATCTCCACACTTTCATTGAATCACTCCAATTTCTCTTGCTATCCACAGCCCAATCCAAGAAATTCTGTAATCCGTTTGATATAGCTCGAAACTTTCTACTATCTCCATCAGTAATCCCCATAACAGCATTAGCATTCTTCATCACTGGTGGCTCCTAAATGCACACAAATTCTTCATATCCATTTGCTATAGCCCCAAACTCTGCACAATCATTATTTCTATTATAATCCCCTAAATGGCATTGACAATCTTCATCGCTGGTGACCCCTGAATACACACACTGAATTCCCAGTTCTTTCCTCAGTGTGACATTCCGTAGTCCATGGTTCATTCAACACTGAAAGTTTGTAATTCTGTCTACACATTATTATCTTGCCCCATTTTGATGCAGTGCTTTAAACTCCCAGTACTCTGATGTGTCTCCCATTATTTTATCATGTTTGTTGAAAAGCCTAATATTATCACTTGTGAATTGAAACAAAGATACATACAATTAAAAAATATCTGCATCGCTGTACAGAATGATGATAAAAGTTATTAAGTATCATATAGAGCTGTCATTACTGATTTCCAGAGGTGTTTTTATTGATAATTTATGCATATTTACAGGAAAGCTGTACTTTAACCATATATTTCACAATCCAGCATCCCCTGATTTTCTTATTTATATCATAGTGTTAAGATTCCGTATCTGATGTCAAGCAGTCGTACTTTAGCAGTCAATTTTCAATTGTTTTTAAAGAGACTTGATATTATTATTAGCAGTCAATTTTCAATTGTTTTTAAAGAGACTTGATATTATTATTAGCAGTCAATTTTCAATTGTTTTTAAAGAGACTTGATATTATTACTGGCATTTCTACTGCCACCAATAAATACTTTATTGTTAAAGGTATTTCAGTATGACATCCTATTTTCTCCTGAGTCCCTTGGGAGGAACAAACCATTCTAAATTCAAGGCATGAGATAGAAATAAAAAAATAGTAAAGCATGCTTAAATACATTAATTATTAAAGTACAAAGTGTATCAAAGAAATGCATTAACAGAATAAATTGGAGTACATGTTTTTCAATACAATATTTACAAAAAAATTGCCTTTTGAGATACTAATCATGAATTGGTTTTTATTTCTGATGTTATAGTGTTTATTGACATTTTTAGCACAAGATAGGTTATGCATGACTGCCAGTATTAATGGTGGAGGAAGAACCCCAGAAAACCCATGGAAAGAACCACCGACTCACAACAAGCTACTGGCAAGCTTTCTCACATATTATTTCTGATCTATTGATTTGAGGTGTTCATTCAGTAGAATAGCACTGGAGTAAGCAAATGATTTTGTAAAAGAATTTCTTTTTGGAAATATATTTTTGTTATTGATTTAAATTTAGGTTCAGGCACTATTTTCCTGACTTTAAATAAAACATGCCATTCAAATATTAAAGACAAAGTTCATTCTATACTTTGAAAATTAATGTGGACTTTTGATAGGCTACTCTCTATAAATATTTCAGCCATTTCAATGTTGTGAATAGAATTCTGGGTGGTGTTACAGTATTAAATGATAAATTTATAATTCTTGTTTCCTTCTCTTGAAGTTTGTGAATTGTTTCAATATTACTATCAGTTGTATTTTCCAAAATGTGCAGCAGTAGTCCAAAAGAGGAAAAATTATTGCCTTGTAAAATAAATTATGATTTCTGAGTGGTAGATAACATTTTATCCACTGTACAAGGTAAATTCTTGAGTTTACTACAGGACAAATGTTACACTTGCTGACACCAGTCTAGATTCTTATCAACAAGAACTCCAACAGTTTTTCCATGTTAACATTTTTGCCAATAACAACTTGCTGACTGGTGTCAGAAAGGTATGATTTGAACCATGCAAGTGATAAGTGAGAACATTTGTCCTTTACAAGTTTTCATGCAAGTATATTATGTATAACTAAGGCCTTCTTAAAGTCAAGGCATTTAGTTTCAACCAATTCTTCATTGTTCATTGCAATCTAGAGTCATCAATAAGTTTTATTAAATCAGACTGAAAGGAGTGGTTTCATTGAAATCCAGATTTGGGTGAATTAAATGGTAACCATAGAAACATGTCTTTCAAACAGTTTAGGTATTGTTGGGTCAAAACATTGATCTAGATTTGATTTTCATCCCATTTTATAAACAGGCATAAACTTGATTGCCTTCAGATGAGTTGGGAAGATTCCCTTAGCAATGCTTTGATGAAGTATGAGATATATCAAATGAATTGACCTATTTGGCCAATTTCTTAAAATTAAACTTCTTCAGTTCACTTACTACATCTGCACACAGCATAAATGGAATTGTGAATTGTACAATTTGACGATTTTTAGACTTATTATCTTGTAACCTATTTTTTTTTTTACATTAATATTGGAGAAATTGAAATTAACTTTTATTATATTAATGATTAATTGTTATATCTGTGAACATGCATATCATCAGTTATTGTCCTATCAATTAGTAGTTTATTTTGGATCTTACTGTTTTTCTTTGGAATAAAATCATTCAGAATTTTCCAGATTTCATTTGGATTTTCTGCTTTTTCAATAGATATTTTATAAACATTTCTTTCATCAGACTGAATCATGGTAGTACATCTGTTATGCCAGTTTTGCAGTTGTGTCAATCCTTGATTTTATGAAATAGTCTCTATTCTGTATGGATTAATTTATTTCTCATATATTCCATGTAGATTTCTGAGGGTGTTTCACTCTTTTTGTTTCTAACCGGTATAATTTCTTTAACCAGTAGATAACGTTAAGAATTATAACAAATTTAAATTCAAACCTTCTTCCAGATTTTGTCTTTTGTTCATCATTATTTGCTCTTCCAGAGATATGAGTTATTAGGGATGCAAAATATTTTGAAGTTCCAAAACAGTACATTCAAAGATTTATGTTCTGAATATTGATGTTGCCAATTACTGTTTTAAAAAACAGGTCATAAGCTAAATCTAATATTTTGTACTTACAAGTAAACAGTTGTATTGTAATACCATGATGAATCCAGTCAAATTCTCTCTCAAAACCAAAATTATGATAAATGCTAAAAAGCTTTTGAATGCTAAAATAGGTTTTTAATGCACATTTTCCTTTAAACTTCCATCTCCTATGTGCTTTGGATGTTGCTCTGCAGTATATTTATTTTATGGTACAACTATGACCCTGACAGAAGCGTGTTCTGGACAGTTCGGTATTGAGAAACAAGTGTGCCAATAGGAAAAGTAATTGTGATCATAGTCCTTCCGTAAAGAGAGTAATACAAGAACTGTCAGACAACGGTCATCTAGTCAAAAGTATTCCAAGAGGAATATTTTACTCTCTTTGTTATACATGTATATACTTTGCTAACATAACTAATGAGAATGTATAATTATAAAAGGATATGTTAAATTAACTGGTTAAGTGAATAAAACAGAAGTCTAGGATATAATTTAACAAGTAACTGGTTGACAAATGAAGCAATGTTGACTCACAAGATACTCTTGCTTTAAAATGATTGGTCCAGCATGAGTATTGTACATATTAACGCTTTGTTATCATAATTCTACAATTTGAATAGTGGGCAATCCAGATTTATTTCAATCCAGATTTATTTTTTATTGAGACCATATCAAGAAACATGCACTTGAAATGGCTTTCATATTGTATTATCAACAGTTTTGTAGTGGTTCTCTTGTTTGAATAGTGAAATTTCAGCTTAGTAAAGAATAAAGTGTAAACTAGTCTGCCACCATTTTTAACATAGTGGACTTGTTCCTACCTAGGGCTTAGATCACAATTTTTTGATGTATAATCTCTACATTTGTTTTCTTTTTAGAACTTTCCAATGCATCCAAATCCCAATATATCATACGATAATCTAAAATATCTTCAAGGTTGAACTCATGGTGAAATTCCAGTAACGGTTTATTGGGCTTTTTTTTTTTTACAGGCCAGACTGAAAAAAGCAATGTGCACTGGGTCACAGATTTCACTTCCAGATCAGCAATAATACTGCACTACTCACTGTAGCTGAATTATAGTCACATAAAAAAATGTAATACCCATATTCTAAAGAATAAACATTTCCTTTAAATCAATACCAAGAATGCCTAAATATAATTCTTGTATCACCCCAAAAATGAAAGAGGAACTAAACACCCTAAACTGGATTTACATTTGTGGGTACTAATGCCAGAAATAATAATTGTGATGAGTTCACCTAGCCCACGTATGTGTGGTAGCTACATAATCACTTGGAGCCAGGCCCTTTTTACAAAAGTTACCAATTGGAACATTGCTCTGCCATTTCCATCATGTTGTAAATAGCAATTATTATTAATTATTGCTTTAACACTTATTGTATATTATTAGCTTAGAATATTTTACATAATCTATCATTATCCTTGTATACTTAATAGTAAATGGGGCCTTAAAGATTTATTGGCCAGACATTATCGTAACAAGTATATTTAACTGCACAACTAGAAGAACTAGAACAACTAGAAGAAGAAAGAAAAAAAGACCTCCCAAAAGGACCAAAAAACTATCATTATGGTTGTTAGTACTTTGTCTGATTGTTGAATTAAATTGTATTATTGTTTACAGTCTGTAAAAAAGCTACAATGAGCTTGTGTTTCTTATTAGGTAATGAAATTCTGACTTTCAATAAAATTTGTTTAGGCCTATGTTTATGATGAAAATGGCAGAGCAATATTTCCAAAAGATGTCTGGTATCTATATAAGTGCTGGTGGACCAACAAGTAGTAGAGGCTTATTTATCTGACTTACTGGTAGCACTACAGTAATGCCAGAAAAAAAAAATAAAAAATAAAAAATAAAAAAAAACAGGAGATCTAGGTGGCCAGGGACAGTTTCATATCTTGGCTTCTGGCAATCTTCTTAACTTACGGGTATAATGTGACATTTTAAGTTACTATTGTGTAATAATTACATACATGGGTATATTTGTGAATTTGGACTTTCTGGCTTGTGATGTCCTTGAAATTGATGTGAGGCATGTAAAACTCATGTAGTCACTGTATAGTATATAGCCAATAAAATACCAATAGTCGGCTAGGAAGCAGAGCTAGCTTGCCTTGAATCAATGACAGCTGTTTTGAATAGCATGAAAATATTAGGTGCATATTTTTTTCAAAATTATCACACAGGAGAAGGGCTTATGTTAGCACTGTAAGCAGCACATGTTCTCAAAAATGGCCTCCAGGCATGAAAAATGTATGTATAAATTTGGGAGTGGGGTACATATACTTTTTATTCTATAAATTTACACCAACTTGTCTGATCAAGTGATTGATATTCTTATGTGTTGCTTTATTATACTTATCCAAAAATATTTACCTTTTTAACCTTACTTATGTATTTTATTTTTTAGGAACTTTTATATAAGGTAGGTGTATGTAATATTAAATTTGCGCATAAAGCCAATTCAAGGAATTCCTACTTGTTGGTTTAGGGGCTGGGAACCAATCTATACCTAGCAATGGGGCAGGGTACCAGTCTCACATGTGTTTTTATTTACATCACGTGACCATTCCCGGGCCATACCAACATGGAGGCAAAACTGAGGCGAACGATGACATCGGTTACTGATGTACTTTTTCCTACATCAAAGAATGCACGAGATCCACAACAGCATCAATTACTTAAAACTGGTATAATAAATTAAAATAATTAGCTAACAATAGTAAAGTCAGGAGCAGGCGGCTAGATTACAACTTTTAACGTGTCAGATTAACTTGTCAAATCCCGTTATTGTCAAACATATTTCGAGGGTCACCTATTTCCGAGATTACAAAACTGATGTTAAATTTCATGTTTTTTTCTTTGTTTTTTCTTCTTCTTTTATTTCGTTCACGAATGTGTCAATTTTGTACGAAATGGGTGCAATCAGCAATGATACTATGTAAAGGTTTTTCATATTGTACCCAAATTAGGTTTGGGAATTTGTAAAACTACAGGTATAATAACAAAGCCACAAGGGAGGACACAATATCACAGTGGGTGGATTGGTGCAAAAATCATGATATCAATATGATATCCGCAAAACAAATGCTACAAGAATATTGCATGGAGTACTTAACGACTAAATTTAGGTGCCTGGAAATTTCACCCCATGTACGTTTCGGCCCAGGACATTTTCCCCCACTTCAATGGATAGTTCGCCCCACTTAGTACATGGACGGTAAGCCCCATAGACGTTTCGACCCAGGACATTACGCCCCACATCAATGGACATTTAATTTTATACCCCATAATCTTCTATTTCCCTCCTCCATTCTTTTAGAAATTGATTGCCATTACAGTACACAACTATTCTGACATGGCTGAGTGAACACACACACACACACACTTATGCACACACACACACATGAGTGTGTGTTGTTCGTAATGTAAAAAATTTGTTTTTTAAAGTGTACAGTTTCAAAAGAACATGTACTTTATAAGGAAATCAGAGGAACTGGATCTGTAGTTCATCTGTTGCAAGAGGGGAAGATAAGACATCAGAAGTAATGGACAAAAAAGTTCAGGGTCACCTTTTCAAGTTATGGGAGAACATGGAAACCATCAAATCTGCACCAAATCTGCTGTACCTGATTGTTTGGACCATGTTAGACATAGCAACAGTAAAGCTGAACAGAGTAATGCTTTCCAAATTGGACATTTTTTTAACTTCACATGCCTAGTGCGTAGTCCATTAATGTGTGTGTGTGTGTGATATTTATTTATTTATATTTATTATGTGATCTTCATATTTACCATTTAATTATGTGTGTGTATGTATCCATTAATGTGTGTGTATGTATATATATATATATATATATATATATATATATATATATATATATATATATATATATATATATTTGAACCCACGAAGACAGAGGTGAGATGGCAGTGATCCATAATGGAGATCGCTTTAGACCACTCAGCCACTCAGTGCCCCTGATATGTTTTGTAAAAAAAAAGCTCTTATGTGGAAGAAAAGTAACAATAGGATGTAAAACGTTTAAAATTTCTTGTTTATGGGCGACCGCTCCGGATGTGGGAGGTCGGGGGTTTGACCCCCAGCCGAGTCATACCAGAGACTTATAAAAAATGGTACTAACCGCTCCCTTGCTTGGCACTCAGCATGAAGAGGTTAGTGTTCGGACTGGTCATTCTGGTGTCAGGAAAATGAGACTGGGTGGGACATCATGCTACATGTCTGTGACATGATACACCACTATAAACTACCACACTGGAGACATTGTAGCAATATGAATGAAAAATGTTAAACTATGTTAAAAATCTAAATCACATACACACACACACACCAGCACACACTTTTGTTTATGGGGAAAAATTACTAAATATGTTTGGACACAGACAATACAGAGGGGAATTAAAAGAATCCCATTATAGCAGCAAGTTGACACGGGTTGCAGATGATTTTGTACGTGTGGGATAACTTCTTGCAATCTCGGACACTTGGATTAAGATGCAGAATTGTTTTAAAGGTATACATTTTTATCTTTTAAATAATGTACTTATATGTATGATTCTGAAAGATACATAGTAAATAGGATTTTCTGGGTTACAGGTTCAAGAAGGTCTTAGAGTAGATCTTCATGGTGATATTTAAAAAAGCACGTTTTCACATGCATTTTGAGCCGAAATGTGGGATATTTTTTTGTACACTTTATGAATATCACTTATCTTAAAGTATGATTGTTCTCTCCTGAGACAAAATGGATATTTTGTACCCAAAATAATATGTGATCAAGTGTTTACAGACATGATGTATTATTGCACAGAATTACCAGACACACAGAACTGACCAACATGGTATTCTGAACTGTGTCTTGACTCCTTTGGTCGATTTGAAAACTACACTACCAGGATGTTGCATAGTGAAATATGCTACATTGAATTCTCATTTGTGATTATTGCTTGCTCCGGTCCAGGTTAAACAACAACTACCAATCAGAAATCAACATAGATCTGTGTGACAAACAGGAAATACTGGCAGAGGAACTTAGTCTTACATAGAGACATTGTCAGGGTGTGCCTTTACATGAATTACGCAACATTTTTACGAATTTGCACACTTAGAGAATAGTGAAACACAAGAAATCCTGTAAATTTGTTAAAAGTCCCACATATGAAAATGTGCTTGGCAAAGTATACAACTTTTATTTAACTGTTCTTGTTGCGACATCAGTTTTTTTAATATTAACCGTTCCACATTGGGTTCTTCACACATGACATGAATGGTTGTGAAACTAAATTTGAATAGCACACTGTGTCCAGGAATAAGCATTATGGCATAGTTTGAAACTATTCATGAAAAAAGTTTTACAAAATAAGGGCTACCTAGAAAACCCAAAATGTCTGCTTTCCAGCAAGGTTCAGTAAGATTTCATTCAGCAAATACATGCTAATGATAGTGATGATGACAGTAACTTTTAGAGTTATGAAGTGTATCAGATTATTGAAGCTGTGAAAGTGTTAATGGAGATACCAGTGAGTGCTTTTGAGCTTGAAATGGTGTTAAAAAAAAGAGTCAGATCTACATGTTGGATGGACAAAAATATCAATCATGACCCTTTCAGTGGTATTTCAAAATTGAATGCACATAGGGTAGAATACTGAGCCTAATTAAAATACAGACAATATAAAAGTAAAATGCAATTATCATTTTTTAAACTTAATTTTACCCAGTTGATCATATGCTACAAAACCATATACATGTATCCATGTCATGGTTAAGATAAATTGAATGAAATAATGGTTATAAAAATGAAATTAAGAAGTAAAGATATTCATTTTAATACATCTGTCCGCAGAAGCATAGATGGACTAATTACTCTTATATAGCATTATGAAACATAAGAAATTTTGCTACTTGGAATACTGTTTCATTATGTCTAGTCATTTTATTACATATTTAGCTTTTCATGTGTAAAATGTACATGTACATTCTAAATGCTTTGCCATACTAGTAGTGTATTTTATTTGTAACACTTGATATGTTAAATTATAAGATCAAATTAATTGTGACAGGAAGGTGCAGACAATAACTAATTTTCCATGTGGAATTAAGAGACCACCTTTAGTAAACTAATAATAACAAGAACTATAATAACAATACATTAATAATACTAATAATAATAATAATAATAATAATAATAATAATAATAATAATAATAATAATAATAATAATAATTAGATTTAGATGCCTACTACTACTACTAATAATAATAATAGTGTTAAAAAATAATAATAATAATAAAAATAATGCTTAGAATTTGATTAATAATAATAATAATAATAATAATAATAATAATAATAATAATAATAATAATAATAATAATAATGTTTAGATTTAGATGCCACATCTTCCTTTTTAGCCATTTGGCAGTTTAATAATATTTTTTTAATTAATTATTCAGTTTAAAAACACTTGTGCAATTTTTTAAAAAAAGTTGACTAACATAAAATCATTTTAATTTTTTTGTAGGAAATGATTATGTGACCAATCTCCCTCTCCAGATGGCCATTTATTTTAATTGCTTTTTCTCTCCATTTTGGTTGACCAGTGTCATTGTTGTTTTTGAACTGAAGGTGAGTAAATAAGTTTCAAAGATATAAATTTTAGTTTATTAGTGATGCTTAGCCATCCTGAAGCCACAGTCACTAACTGCACCTGCAAATAAAAATGGGTTATTGATAAATATTTATGTGGACAAATTATTTTGTTGGTGACTATTAAGCATCCAAAACAATTTAGCAATAATCTTTTTTAGCCATTAAGACAAACAAATGTTATTGTGTACAGCAGTCATTGAAATAAATAATATTATATAATAAACTTAAGTTTTGTAATTTTCATCTTTATTAATTTAGTAGACATTATAATAAATTTTAGTAAATTAATTCTAATCATGCTTGCATATTTTATGATGTCACATAATATTGACATAAATTAAACTGTCATGTTGCCTTGCCAATAAATTTTTCAATGAAATCAAATTAATTATACTTTTTTCTTATTTTTTTGATAAAGCATAAAAATCAATAATTATTACTATTTTTTTTTTTTTTAGATTTTGGTACAAACTTAATCTAGTAGGACAAAGTCTGGGACTGTGCCTGTTCAAGCAACATTTCTATCGAATTTTGTTATCTCATTTTCTTGATGAAATTGAAACTGCAGTTATGACTTGGTTATTATAGAAGGCCATCCTGACTTGGTTAATAATAAAGGTCATCCTGACTTGGTTAATATTGAAGGCCATCTTGACTTGGTTAATATTAAAGGCCATCCTGAATTGGTTAATATTGAAGGCTATCTTGACTTGGTTAATATTGAAGGCCATCTTGACTTGGTTAATATTGAAGGCCATCTTGACTTGGTTAATATTGAAGGACATCTTGACTTGGTTAATATTGAAGGTCATCCTGACTTGGTTAATATTGAAGGCCATCTTGACTTGGTTAATATTGAAGGCCATCTTGACTTGGTTAATATTGAAGGTCATCCTGACTTGGTTAATATTGAAGTTTATCCTGACTTGGTTAATATTGAAGGCCATCTTGACTTGATTAATATTGAAGGATATCTTGTCTTGGTTAATATTGAAGGTGATCCTGACTTGGTTAATATTGAATGCCATCTTGACTTGTTTAATATTGAAGTTCATCCTGACATGGTTAATATTGAAGGCCATTTTGACTTGGTTAATATTAAAGGCCATCTTGATTTGGTTAATATTGAAGGTCATCCTGACTTGGTTAATATTGAAGGCCATCTTGACATTGTTAATATTGAAGGCCATCTTGACTTTGTTAATATTGAAAATCATCCTGACTTGGTTTATATAGAAGGCCATCATGAGTTGGTTAATACTGGTGGTCATCCTGACTTGGTTAATATTGAAGTTCATCCTGACTTGGTTAATATTGAAGGCCATTCTGACTTGGTTAATATTGAAGGCCATCTTGACATTGTTAATATTGAAGGCCATCTTGAATTTGTTAATATTGAAAGTCATCTTGACTTGGTTAATATTGAAGGTCATCCTGACTTGTTTAATATTGAAGGCCATCTTGATATTGTTAATATTAAAGACCATCTTGACTTTGTTAATATTGAAGGCCATCTTGATTTGTTTAATATTGAAGGTCATCCTGACTTGGGTAATATTGAAGGTCATCCTGACTTGGTTAATATTGAAGGCCATCTTGACTTGGTTAATATTGAAGGCCATCTTGACATTGTTAATATTGAAGGCCATCTTGACTTTGTTAATATTGAAAATCATCCTGACTTGGTTTATATAGAAGGCCATCATGAGTTGGTTAATACTGGTGGTCATCCTGACTTGGTTAATATTGAAGTTCATCCTGACTTGGTTAATATTGAAGGCCATTCTGACTTGGTTAATATTGAAGGCCATCTTGACATTGTTAATATTGAAGGCCATCTTGAATTTGTTAATATTGAAAGTCATCTTGACTTGGTTAATATTGAAGGTCATCCTGACTTGTTTAATATTGAAGGCCATCTTGATATTGTTAATATTAAAGACCATCTTGACTTTGTTAATATTGAAGGCCATCTTGATTTGGTTAATATTGAAGGTCATCCTGACTTGGGTAATATTGAAGGTCATCCTGACTTGGTTAATATTGAAGGCCATCTTGACTTGGTTAATATTGAAGGCCATCTTGACATTGCTAATATTGAAGGCCATCTTGACTTTGTTAATATTGAAAATTATCCTGACTTAGTTTATATAGAAGGCCATCATGAGTTGGTTAATATTGAAGGTCATCCTGACTTGGTTAATATTGAAGGCCATCCTGACTTGGTTAATATTGAAGGTCATCCTGACTTGGTTAATATTGAAGGCCATCTTGACTTGGTTAATATTGAAGGCCATCCTGAATTGGTTAATATTGAAGGCCATCTTGACTTGGTTAATATTGTAGGCCATCTTGACTTGGTTAATATTGAAGGACATCTTGACTTGGTTAATATTGAAGGTCATCCTGACGTGGTTGTAATATTGAAGGCCATCTTGACTTGGTTAATATTGAAGGCCATCTTGACTTGGTTAATATTGAAGGTCATTCTGACTTGGTTAATATTGAAGTTTATCCTGACTTGGTTAATATTGAAGGCCATCTTGACTTGGTTAATATTGAAGGCTATCCTGAATTGGTTGATATTGAAGGCCATCTTGACTTGATTAATATTGAAGGATATCTTGTCTTTGTTAATATTGAAGGTTATCCTGACTTGGTTAATATTGAATGCCATCTTGACTTGTTTAATATTGAAGTTCATCCTGACTTGGTTAATATTGAGGGCCATCTTGACTTGGTTAATATTAAAGGCCATCTTGACTTGGTTAATATTGAAGGTCATCCTGACTTGGTTAATATTGAAGGCCATCTTGACATTGTTAATATTGAAGGCCATCTTGACTTTGTTAATATTGAAAATCATCCTGACTTGGTTTATATAGAAGGCCATCATGAGTTGGTTAATACTGGTGGTCATCCTGACTTGGTTAATATTGAAGTTCATTCTGACTTGGTTAATATTGAAGGCCATTCTGACTTGGTTAATATTGAAGGCTATCTTGACATTGTTAATATTGAAGGCCATCTTGACTTTGTTAATATTGAAAGTCATCTTGACTTGGTTAATATTGAAGGTCATCCTGACTTGTTTAATATTGAAGGCCATCTTGATATTGTTAATATTAAAGACCATCTTGACTTTGTTAATATTGAAGGCCATCTTGACTTGGTTAATATTGAAGGTCATCCTGACTTGGGTAATATTGAAGGTCATCCTGACTTGGTTAATATTGAAGGCCATCTTGACTTGGTTAATATTGAAGGCCATCTTGACATTGCTAATATTGAAGGCCATCTTGACTTGGTTAATATTGAAAATTATCCTGATTTAGTTTATATAGAAGGCCATCATGAGTTGGTTAATATTGAAGGTCATCCTGACTTGGTTAATATTGAAGTTCATCCTGACTTGGTTAATATTGAAGGCCATTATGACTTGGTTAATATTGAAGGCCATCTTGACATTGTTAATATTGAAGGCCATCTTGACTTGGTTAATATTGAAGGTCATCCTGACTTGTTTAATATTGAAGGCCATCTTGATATTGTTAATATTGAAGACCATCTTGACTTAGTTAATATTGAAGGCCATCTTGACATTGTTAATATTGAAGGCCATCTTGACTTGGTTAATATTGAAGGTCATCCTGACTTGTTTAATATTGAAGGCCATCTTGATATTGTTAATATTGAAGACCATCTTGACTTAGTTAATATTGAAGGCCATCTTGACTTGGTTAATATTGAAGGTCATCCTGACTTGGTTAATATTGAAGGTCATCCTGACTTGGTTAATATTGAAGGCCATCTTGACTAGGTTAATATTGAAGGTCATCCTGACTTGGTTATTATTGAAGGCCATCTTGACTTGGTTAATATTGAAGGTCATCCTGACTTGGTTATTATTAAAGGCCATCCTGACTTGATTAATATTGAAGGCCATCCTGACATGGTTAATATTGAAGGTCATCCTGACTAGGTTAATATTGAAGTTCATCCTGACATGGTTAATATTGAAGGCCATCTTGACTTAGTTAATATTGAAGGCCATCATAATTTTGTTAATATTGAAGGTCGTCCTAACTTGTTTAATATTGAAGGCCATCCTGATTTGGTTAATATTGAAGGCCATCTTGACTTGGTTAATTTTGAAGGCCATTCTGACTTGGTTAATATTGAAGGTCATCTTGACTTGGTTAATGTTGAAGGCTATCTTGACTTGGTTAATATTGAAGGCTATCTTTATCATTTGCAGTATCCATTGACATATGTATTGCCTTGAAAATTCTTCCAAAAAAGTCAAATATGACAATTTTGTTGACCCTGACATCCTCCTCCTAGGATGCCATGCTTTCTGCCGACAAAAGTAGTCCTGCATTACATGGTTGACAACAAGATGTGCAAAGTGTTTTGCTAGAACATGTTATCTTTTTTCAGTATAATAATATTTTGACTAGAAATAATGGTGTAGAATGACAGGGAATAGGTTTGAAATAATTATTAATGGTCTATCATGTTTATTCTACCATTTATTTTGAAGCAAATAGCATAGTCTCTATCATTTGCAGTAGCTTTTGGTCTTTATTGTTTGCAGCATGGAGCATGTATATAGCCTGAAGAAGTCTTGTTAGCATGTTTAAGAATGAATGCATGTAAAATGTTGGAGTAAGTTACTTGATGAAAAATTGATATTTTTGCTCTACTAAGGGCCCAAGCAAACTGAAATGACATACTGATGTTTATGTTAATGTGCATTTTTTGTGCTACTTAAGTTGGTTATATCTCCTAAAGTAATGTTGATTACATCAAACAATATAGGAAAACATACTGAGCCAATAATTTTTAATAAAGTAATAGCAGAGTGAGATTTAAACATTCATGAAATTTGTGCAGATTAAAATTTGATCTTATCAAGTATGTTGGTTGCGGAATTTTGTGCATATTGAGGTGACATTGGTTTTTCACAAGAGAAATTTAGTACGATTGATTTATGGCAGGTGAATATTGAAAATATTCACAAATTTACATTAGTATATTTTCCAAGATCTTATATTCTTTCAGTTTGCACTATAATTTTTATGTGCACTAAATAATGCAGAGTGCATGTTTTGATTTTCTCAGTCTTTCTGTACAACCATTGGTCCATCTGTTAACAGTTTGGTTTCTGTACATTAACTTTAGATGTTCACCAGCTTCAATTACAAATCTTTGTGAATGGCTTACACTTAGGGTAAGGATGAACCCAGCTGAAACAGGGAAAACAGATTCTACACAATAACTCTAGTTTGCACAGCTACTGAAGTTTGAGGATGGTTTGAGGTTAGTCTCAGGAAGAGTCTTACTGAATTTGGAGTCAAAACATCAAGATTACTCTGATTGACAAAATAATAAAACTGGTTTTTTTGTACATTAATATTAGTTCTACATGTCATACCTCAACTAAACTTGCATGATTTGCACCTGAGAATAAGAAGGCTGTTGATTTTGGGTTAGAAAGGTCAAATCCCAAGGTCACTGAGAAAAAAAAAATGGTTTCTGCATAATAACTGAATGGGAGTGGGTAAAAGTCCTTCCATTAAATAAGCCTGTATAATGTGGTGTGTCCTTGGACAACATTTCAGTTGAGGTATTTCTAAGCAGGGCTGTTGATAGGAGCTGGCACTGCTTGTAGATGGATGTCATATCATCATGTGGTTTTCATGAAAATTCTTCTCACAATGTTAACGTAGTCCTAAATGAAAATGGTGCTGATCTAAAATCTAATATGGCTGCTATGTCAAACATCTTGAAAAATCTTATCATTTCTCCCAGATGGAAAGTCATTTCGACAGGGTTTTCATCTGAAGACTTCTTATGTTGTTTAGTTGATCTTGATTGTTTTGAAGTATCTGTTTTACTGTAATTTTAGCTTTGTTAATTGGACTTATATCACAGTTGTCTTTGTAATGTAATATATATATATATATATATATATATATATATATATATATATATATATATATATATATATATATATAATGTATTTATTTGCCATTTTTTCTTCCATTTTCAGTACATGTATCTAACAACATTATACAAGATCATTCTCCTGGCTATTTATATTGTTTTCACCATCATTGAAGTCATCAGATTATATATTGGTTACTTAGGAAATCTAATGGAGAGGGTAAGTGCTTTATTATTCTTTTATTTGCAGACGACTTTGCACATGTACACAATACTTATGTTTCTTCAAGATTGATGAAATATAAGCAGAAGAAAAATACATGACTGACTCAATATATTTTAACTGATGAATTATTTTTCTGAAATTTCTATTGGCTTATGTAAAGCCATTGCTTAAATAAAAATATTTGATGTAAAAAAAAATGAAATTTTCAAACAGTGCTTATATGTAATTACAGCATACATGTATGAATGTAGCATATTCATTATGCAAATATAAATCATTTGTTGAAAAATGTTGTAATTAAAGTTTATGAAGAAATAAAACATACACACCCCAAAAATATGGCTATAGGCTAGCATGCAAACTTGTCCCCAGCCTGCCAATATGATGCCAGCTAATTTCACTGGGGAATTAGTGGTCAGTCCTTCCGCATGTTGAAGTTTTAGGTATCTTAAGTAAATTTAATGTCCTCATTGTAGTATATTTGATTTAATATAAATAATAGAACCCAAGTAAAAAGTTGTTGTCCTGGGGCTTAACATCATTTTTCAGCACAAGATAGGCTTTACATGGCGGCCAGTATTAATGGTGGAGGAAGACACCAAAAAATCCATGGAAAGAACCACCGACTCATGATAAACTACTAGCAAGCATTCTCAAATATCCACATTCACCAAATCTTAGACTCGAACCCATGCAGACAGAGTTGAGATGTTAGTGATCTGTAATGGAGGGCGCTTTTAAACCACTTGGCCACTCGGGGCCCTACAAGTGAAAAGAAAATCACTGTGAATTTATGTGATCACTTGCAAATCTGGGCAAGATAATAAGCTAAATACTATGGTCTGCATTCCGTAGACACTTGTAATTCCATTTCAAAACTTTATCATCTATGCACTGTCTGATGACACATGCTACTTCTGATTGACAATGTCAACATGTGGAGGTATTTGGATACCTGGAAGTCACTATGGGCTACAAATCCAAACAGAGTCAAGGAAGAAAGGAAGTACTCAAAAGCAATATGACACTATCAAATGAAAATGATGCTATAGAAATGTTTTGAAACTAGCTGTGGTGTAGAATTCTGTTGGAATATGATATAAAAACTGGATGCACACTAAGACCATAAAATCCTGATTAGCCTGCTGATACATTTGATAAGATTCCAGCAATCCACAGCTTAAACTCATCTTTGCATAGCTAGTTTCATGGTCAGCTATACTTTGCATAATGAAGCCTCATCTTTGGAGTCTGGGTCTCATTCTGATGCTGTAATTGCTGACAATTCAGTGGATGAGGATCCTCGTTCTCATTCCATCTGTGAATCAGACTGGTCATCAATGGCAGCAATAGATTATGAAGCTCAAGCTTTGGATGAGTTATATGTTCATCTGGATCAGTTGAAGAATAAGCAACATTGACCTTGTCAGTGAACAAGTGTTTATATTATGCTGATGTTTACTAATTTTGACAAACTGTATAACACTATTTTCATTGGTTTCAAAATTCATAGTTTGGGTAGCAAATACATATTTGTGGGTACCTAATCAATTGGGTAGCAAATACATATTTGTGGGTACCTAATCAATTGGGTAGCAAATACATATTTGTACCTAATTTTGTGCCTCTATATTTAGAAAAAGGTATTAAAAAAGACTGCATGTCAAAGTTAAAGATTATGCTGGTATTTAATTCTGGGCATTTGCAATCAAAAAGGTTTAAAATGTACTGCTTTAATTAAGTTGACTAATTAATTTATTTATTGCTTATATCTGGTGGTAGTTCCTCTGTTGTAATATTAATTTTGTTTTCAGATGTTCTAATAGACTTGTTATTAATGTGGTCTTGCATCTGCTTGGTTAATATAGACTTAATATGGAATATAGACTTATATGATCCAGATCTCAGAAAAGTTTGATAATGAGCAAGCAAGCATCATGCACATCAATGCAGTGATCTTCTTGCATCTGATTAGCTGAGCATGTTACCATTAGTATTTCTAAGCCAGTTTTGAGTTCTTTATCATCTTTGATGCTTACAGCTAGAAACAAGATATATGCACATGAATGAGATTGATGTGCATTTGATTGGCTGAGCCTGTGAACATTTTAATGATACATGTATTTTTAAGATGTTTTTAAAACTTAGCAAATAAATTTATGTTGTCATGATGTCCAGTCAGTTTTCTTATGAGCAAGAACTATGCATGTTAATAAGGTGACTATCCAGCTGTATGGACAAGCCTCATATTATGCAAGACATGGTCTTTCTGACCTGATTTCATAAAACTTAGGTAAATAAATATATCATGATGTTGAGCAAGACTGTAC
This sequence comes from Potamilus streckersoni, assembly GCA_016746295.1. Classification (NCBI taxonomy): domain Eukaryota; kingdom Metazoa; phylum Mollusca; class Bivalvia; order Unionida; family Unionidae; genus Potamilus; species Potamilus streckersoni. The sequence continues at coordinate 1,000,511 of JAEAOA010001377.1, read as the reverse complement.
ATTTTATGAGGTGAATCTTACTTCTGCTTGACCAAGTTTTTACCCCTCAGTAGAATGTATTTGTTATATGATTTTGTTTGTTAGGCTTATACTGCATAATCAAGATTTCTGTTGATTATGATTGTGAGATTACACATACTAATGTTGTGATCTTGCTTTTGTTTAACTGAGCTTGTCAACAAACTAGCAGCAATATTTCTGAGTATTTTGAAGAGATTTGTTAAATAATATCCACAATGAAATCAATACATGTCGTATCAGCTTTTCACCATAAATTAGATTAAATCTAAATGTTACTAAAACCACAAGGCCTATCCATCTCCATCTTTTTTTTTTGCATATAAATATATGTATGTGTTATGCAAGAATTTAACTTTCACTAGTGAACACCAACAATAGTTTCATTTATTAGTGTGTTTACAATTTACACATGTAGTAAACTAGTACAGGTCTGTACACATTTCTAATCTATGTAAAAGTTTACAGTATTTACTGTATGTGCTGTAACACCATATTTGTTGGAATACCAAAAAGTTAATTTTTAAATTCATTTTTTGTGTGCACTGTATGTTTTGGGACACATTGTTTTTTCAAGTCGTTAGTTGTGGTATACTTATTAATTTTTTCAAAAATTACATTTTGGAAAATGCACTCCAACTTAAATTTTATTTTAAAAAATATAAAACTGTGTACTTTAGATAAATTTTTTTAATAAACTGCAGCAACATCTCATCAACACAATCCTTTTCCTTCAAACATACGATGCATTCTTTTGGTGCATCAAATTTGTTTAGCTTTCTCATGCTGTGAAATATTATCATTAGATGCAACACATATCCTGAAGTAGAAGCTGCAAGTAAATGAGATCAAAGTGCACTAGAATTTCATCCTTATTAATGATCATATTGTTGGCGAAATCATCTTTTCTTCTGGCATTCACAAATTCATCAGCGATTTTATTTTCTCCAAATCTTCTGAGTGATGCTGGGTCATCTAGCTATGTCCATGCACGAAGCACTATATTTTGTCACTTTAAAAATTGTTCTGTTGTTCCAATTTATTTTTAAATTTTCCATGAATACCTTTGAAAAGGAAGCAAAATCAGCTTCCATATCTTGACTGACTTTCTACATTTTTTTATTTTAAAATGTTGGCACACTTAAAAGTATCCAAAGTCAAATGGCTTTGTAATAAAAATAACCTTTGTCCTTGATGTCTTGGTGGTAAGTTCAAACAATGAGTTTACTGCTTGCTGCCAGTTGTATTTATTCACCACCTGGGGTTTTTTATTGCTTGGCATATATTGTTATAATTAATATAAACAGGCATTGATGTTTGTGTATAAATAGAATATAAAGCAATAACTTTAATAACACATTTTGTAACCCATGCTAGTTAAAGATTGTCACTTACACTCAATGTATTTTCAAATAATTATTTTTATTTTCATGATACTGTCACATAGTTGACCTGGATATAATTCATTCTTAATTATTACTGCACCTAACAAAATGGTATGCATGAATGGTAGTTGTCTTCAGGCAATAAGTTGATTATTTCCTTCTCAGGTGACTTTGACCCAATTTTTAGTAAAATAACATTCCAACCATTGAGTACAACCAAACACAATTTGTTTCTCTGTGTTCACTTCAGTGGACAATATGTTGTGTGTTATCCAACATAAGTGATACATGCTACAGTATGTATACCAATGCTGCCTATACATTGTTCTTTAATGCTGCAATATGCAGTGTCTTTGTGCAAGTTCAACACAAATTTGTCTTGGGACATAGGACCGAGGTAAAAAATTTTACTACAAGTTTAGAGACAGGAAAAAATAATTATATGTGTCCCAATATATATGTTAAATGTAGTTATATGTGAGATGGTCAGTGATTAATTACACTCTGATTCTGAGGGCCTCAGGGTAGATTTAGTTCAGTTTTGTAACTAATTGAGTTACCCCCATTAAACAACTTTTTATTATTATTATTATTATTATTATTATTATTATTATTATTATTATTATTATTATTATTATTATATTACCAAGTTTTGATGAGATTACTTATAAGCAGGGTCAGATCATGTAATGTTGCATCTGATTGGCTTAGATTTTTGTCTCTGGACTATATCAATTGTGTAATAATGATGTAAAATAATGAGGAAATCTTGTATCTGTTTGGTTAAGCTTGTTACATGTCAAGATTTGATACTATATTTTTTATCTCATTTTGATAAAACATGTTAATAGTTTTGTTTTTAGAATCTTGGACAAGACATTTAAATATTAACTACCATATGTACTCTAAGATGAGACCAACTGCAAACTATACAGAGCTGATCAGCTGTTACATAATGTGCTGGCAAATCTGGGTCTGTGCAATTTGTCAGAATTAGAAGAACAAACAACACAGATCCTGATCTGCAGGCACATCAGGCTACAGCAGATCTGGATCTTTGTTGTTTGACTTATAAAGCATGAATATAGGGTACAATGTATGTATCATTATCGTTATAAATATATTTTGTCAGATTACAGCAAAATAGATAAAATGGACAAGAAATTAAGTTTTGGAATTAGTTCACATCAGGTAAAGTAAACTTGGTCAAATGATCAGCTGTAAAGTTCTATAAGTCAGGCAAGTGATATCAGAATCTTTTTTGTTTTGCTTGCCCATCAAGATTGTTCTTCTTATTTTTCAAATATTATACATTTTTCTAAAATCTAGTTTATTAAGACAAGTTTTCGAAAAGAGCAAACATCAGAGGTTATGAAGGCTTTATATGCTATGGTTTTGAATAACATGAAGCATGTATATTTTTTCTTTTCTTTCCAGGTTCCAGAGTTAGCAGGATTTTGGTTATTGACCATCTTGCTTCAATTTCCTTTAATCCTATTGTTGCTATTCAATGACCAAGCTATGCTGTTGCCACTTGAGCGTGCTGTCCACATAATTGAAGCTTTGTTTGTCCTCTTTGAAGGGGTATGTGGTTATTTTGCCATCAGGGTCATGGTGAACTATCAAGTTACAAAGTTCCATTTGAGGCAGTTTACAGACCTAGAGCAAATACAAGATGATGAGTATTGGATCAACAACAACCATCAGCATCAGTCGTAGACTTTACATACTCAAAAGCCTATTTAGAGAGAGAGAGAGTGCATTCTCAATGTACTTATTAATAAGTTTTATATGGTTCTGATCTGTGATGAGGGTCCACTTTTTGTTGACAAAAAGGATGGTCTCAAGAAAGGTTCCACTGTACTGGTTACCATATAAATCATACTCATTTTGTGTCTATTATAGTTGCCATACTGATCATGGACTGAGTCAACACTTTCCCTGGATTATGTCTGTACAGGGTATCATCACTTCCAGACTATCTCTCTACTAGTTAAGAACTGAACATAAATTCAAAGTACACAAATCTTAATCTGTATATACAGTATAGCCATTGGTTATAAAGTTGTTACTACTGTATCAAAATATTTGGGCTCTTAGAAACATTTATCACATTGGGACTTTGTCTTATTTCCAAGTTATACGCTTTGTAAGTAATGAAGAAAATTTTATTTGTTAGTCAGTGTGAATAAAAAAAGCTTTCAAGCAAAGGCACTTTTTTGAGCTTTGAAAATTCTGAAAATCAATTTTGGACCCTGGTATAACATTGCTCCAGGACCGCAGTGGAGGCATAAACAGCCAACACACTATAGCCTGTATTTTGATCCTAAATGTTGGCAGTTCTCTTTTTCCATCCATCTGACAGGGATACAGAGGTCACAGATGCATGTAATTTGATTGCATAACATTTCCATGAGAAAAAGAAAACTTTGTAATTTCTTTATATGCCTCGAAAGGGTTGGCAGAAGGGGGCATATTGTTTTGTTGCTGTATGCCTCGACATTGTACATGTCTATATGGCTGTTAATTATGTCCATCCCAGTCAGTTTTAATTCTGACAGTTTAACAAAGATTTAATGTTAGAGCCACAAAATTTTATGCACTTTATTTGGGTATGAGTAGATTTACCATATTAGATTTTTAAGCCATTACAGCAATGTTTTTTTTAAAAAAATATTCCATAATGTTTTGATGAAACCTTCTAGTACAATTGAGCCAAATTGACTCAAGCTAGACAAATGAAATTTAGAAGGCTTTTTTGTATTCATCAGTTAGTCTGTTTGTTTTTTTTATGCCATTGTGATAGGTTTTCTAATTTTTCTGCATTTTATAATTTTTTGGACTACAAACAAAAATTTAGTTCATTACTGAAGTTATCTTGCTGAAAGCATTTATATTGTTGGATTTGAGGAAATGGATATAGCAATTTTTTTTTGTTTATAAATATATAAAAATCTGAGTTGTGTCCAGCACTATCTTTGCATATGATTGAACATATATCATAAAAAAATCATCCATACAATGAAAACAGTTTTTTTACAGCTCATTTAAGGTGCCATAAAACCACATCCTGCAAACAAACTCCTTTCACATGTCAACATGCTAGGGTCTGAAGAAGATACAGTAGCAATTATATAATATGAAACAACAAAATATCTTATTAATAATGGTCCATTATCTATTTGTATGAAAAAGATTTAATGGATTTAATGCATTTTGTATATATGGATTTTATGAAGACTGTACCATACTACAATAATACAATTCTTTTTAATTTATTCAATATAATTACAATCCACCTATCTTACAGTCTGAGCAGTGTTTGAAAGCCCAAATTTGACTTTCACTTTATAATACATAGAGCTTGACCCTCTAACTATTATTATGTAGAAACACTGATAGAAATTTTTAAGTAAAAATTTGGCAAGCTTAAGCAAATTTAGAGTATTAAAATTAGTTTTCTTTTTAATGAATATAGCCCTCCCCCTAAAAAGCATGGCTGCTGTGAGAATGATTATTTAGCTGTTTGATCAAAACTAAAAATTTTGAATTAAAATGCGACTGTGACTGAATTTGTTAAAATACTTAATGTACAATGGAGACATTAGCCACACTTCAGTTGTAATGACCAATTTGACTTTAATGAGTATGAACAAGGTATGTTGACTCACATGACATGCCTTAACATAAACAATGCCTTTTTTTTTTGAAAAACAAAGGCCTCATCTGCATGGCCAATTCACTCAAGTGATTGCTTACAGCAGTAAGACTCCACAGATTGGTTCGCAAAAGCCATGCTATTGGTCACAGAAAGCAGATGACTGTTTAATAGTATGATTCTAAAGGAGGGGTGACAGGAGTGGCCATTGAGACCAGGTGACCACTAAATAAAGGTTAACATTAAAGTAAGTTTGACTAATTGGATTTCTTTAGGTAACAGTACATTTCATTTGAGTACAATTAAACATGTTTGTAATAAACCTGGAAATGAAATTGTGAGATATAACCTGCTACTAATCAAGTCTGAATGTTCCAAATGTTTGTTCCATTTTTATTATGAATTTTTATGTTAACAATTCAACATGATTATGTTAGTTTTAAGTGTCATTTTTACATTCCATTTTTGTCTGTCCAGATGCTTTTTAATATTTTTGGTATGAATACAGATTATAAACAAATTCTTATTTCTTTTTATTAGACCATACACAATATACAGTTTTGTTACTGCATGTGTCTTGTAAATATATCAACATTTTCTGCTTCACTGACCTTGTTACATTTGACACCTATTGTAGTGATGTAAAAATAATACTCATTAATTAATCAACATCAAGTAAATTTCACTCAGTGCAGCTTCTCGAGTAACAAATTAGAAATTATGTATAGCCAAGCTTAATATTCATCCTTTACATAAGACGTGTCACTTTTTCTGTGGCAGTTGAAATGTGGTAGTCATTGTTGATGTTGAGATTCTGTTTGTGATTATCTTGCAGGCCAATACCTACTTGTTTTCAATTTTTCTTTTCTCCCACCCACTTAAAACCTGGGTGAATTAGGGTTGCTACATTGTTGTTTTAAATGCCAACCACAAGGTGATGTGTGTTATTGTATGACACTAATCTGTCATCATTGTGGATGGATTACACAAAGTCATGGAGTAAGAAAACACCTCATTTTTGAAACAAAAGTTAAAAAATCAGGGTCACTGTGACTGAAAGAAGAAAATGGTTTCTAGACATAAACACTAGATCTAGATCACAGACCTGGAACAACTTTGCAGATGGCCTGCATTTAGTGTAAGGAAGAATCCTAATGATTTGGGAGTCAAATTGTCATATTTTAAGATCACTTAATGAAAGAAATACAAGTTTTTGCACAATAACTAGACTTCTCCACCATTTACAGTTACCAAACTTTGTGGATGGCTTTAACTTTAGGCATGGAAGAGCCCTATTATTTCAGTGTCAAAAGGTCAAATGTGAAGGTCATGGTGGCTCTAAAGAGACTAAAGGAGTCTGCACTCTAGTTCTCAACCATCAATGGTTACCAAGCTTTGTGGATGGCTTGCACTTGTGACAAGGATGAACCCTATCAATAGTGGGTCAATAGGTCAAAGGTCAATGTCATTGTGTTTCAAAGAACAGAAATAGTTTCTGCACACTTACATTACCTATACCTCACATATATTGACTATTCACTCTTTATCTCCCAACCTGCCCATCTTGGCATATCTCTGTAGTGCCCCTTCAGGTTGTCCTCTCTTGCCCCATTCTCTCTCCTGTCATGTCTCTTCTTTCTCCCTCTCTATTTAACTTCAGTCTTTCTCTCTCTCCATTTCTATTCTGCCTTTCTTCTTCTCTCTCATGACATAATTTTCACCCAAAAACTTATCTCCCCTTTCTGCCTTAGCTCATGAATACTCCTTAATATGCCTGAGAATCTGACCTGAACTTGATGAATTGATGCACAAGAGAAATACTATGTTCCTTCCAACATTAAGGATGTAATAATTCATGTCACAATAGCTTAAAGTTTAGTATATCATGATCAATCATTTAATCACTCCGAAATTAAATGACAAAAGTTATTTTCTGTTGAAAAACCTTATATTTATTTAAATGCATGTCTTTTTTCTTCTGAATAAATATGGATAAAGTAGAAATTTGTTCACAAAGTACAAATGCAATAACACTTTGATACAGAGACTATGTTGAACAATGCCAAATAAATTGACCATGACAAAAGAATTAGTTATGGTAGGGTGCACATTACAGATAGATAATATTAACACTGCCTTTTCTGCTTTTACTGCATTTCATACAGTAATAAGGCAGATTTCTGTCACAATGTTCAATTAATGTGTAAAGTACTGCAGATAGTGGAGGCATTCATTTTAATATGTTGGTACTGTGATTAGATATTTGATCATTGCTCGAATTTGATAACATTATTGTTTGAATACAGTATTTTGGGAAATTAAAATTATGAATTCCAAACATAGTTATCCAGATAGTCTTGAAGTATGGAGAAACATACATGCCATACATAATACTTACGAACTGATGGAAAAGGATAACATACGACATATCAATATACTGTTAAATATCAGATGTCTTAAGCTACATAAGATGAATGAACTTTATACAATTTTAATTAAACTTTCTTGTAGTGTTAATAAGAAATCATAAGTAATTTCTGTTAACATTGAAACCCTTTAAAACAGAACCCCCAATATACTGAAATCCTCCCATAATCTAAATTTTTGTTAGGTGCAGAATTTGTTCTTCTTTAATATAATTTTCCCCAATAAATGGACAACCTCTCTACTCTGAAAACCAAAATAAATTTTCTCCTGCAAAGTTCACACACTTCAACTTGAAAATGTATATTATCTGCTAAATTACATAAAATATTTGATATTTATGGTTTAGAAATAGTCTATGGTCATGTGTAGAGTAAAACACCTGCATATGCTGGGCTAGATTATTTGCCATCAGGAAATTTCTGTCCTATGTTAAGTCTACAAAGGTTAATCCAAAGTCTTTGCACCTTAAAAAAGGTCAGTATTTAATGTAAAATGTTAATTACTTAAAACTTGTATATAAATCAGTTGAGGACATCTACTTTTAATATCTCTTTAAAGTGATACTGTTAGTTTGTACAAATGATCAACAGAACCTTTTCTTCTTCAATAGGCAGATTGTAACTATCAGGCCTGTGGCCATGCTTTTGATACTTTGCTGTCCAAGACTGAAAAAATGGTAGAATAACTCTTGATTTTCAAAGATCATCACATATGTGTTTAAGAAAATGTGCCTGCGAGTTATCTTCATTCACATGTCAAAATGTTAGAATGAATAAATCAACATTGTAATACTGAACTATCCTTAGAGGATAAAATTAGTCTCACCAACGAGTGTGACTAATGCCAAAACCAGAGCTGCCAACCCTCCAGACTCGCAATTAGTCAAAAGTGAGATAAAATTAGTGAATTTGAACACAGTGACAAATTATATCATGACACTAAATCCATCCACTTTGATGGTAAGTACTGCGTTAAATACGAAAATCCCAATATAAAACTAAAACATTATTTCCACTGATTACATGTACTACTACATTTGCAGCCAAATGTACTGATACTGTATACACAAACTTCACCTTATTTGTCATGATATGATGCTGTAGCAGTCTTGAACTTCTTAATCAGGTTATGGTAAATTTGTTTTCAAAACAGTTCAGCTGGGTAATCTTGGTGATTTTTGCAAATTTTCAGCACCTAAGGAGACACTTTTAGTTTGTCTTATTTTTCCTCACAATAGGAAATATCTTTAACTGTCAGTGTTATCTCCAAATGAGAAAGACAGGTTATGTTCAACAAGAAAGCTCACAATGCTTCAGCATCGGTAGCATGCTGGACTTGAGCAGGTGACTTAAAATACTGCAACAATGAAATCTGTTGGGGGTGATATAGTAATGAGCTGTTTCACATCATTCTGTCACATGCCCACAGGCTCAAAGCATTGCTTATAATTAAAGTCATGCATATACTATATATTATTACTACCTGGTACATATATGGCAGGTAAATTATATGTAACAATACCAGACCTGCCAACTCTTACTATTTTGACATAGGTCTTACGAAAATAACCCTAGAAATACGACTTACAGCATAAAAGCAAAAACTAAGGAAAACTCATCATTGCCGAAAAATCCGGAAAATTTGTTTACCCATGTTTTATTTGGATCCGGGTTTCATATTAGAATTATTTAAATTCATCGGGGAACCAGACTAACTTTACGGCAGCACTCAAATGCTTTAAACTTCCACTATTTGTACATGTTAAGCGTCTGCATGATCCAACGGTTGATTATGGTGGCGCTCTACAGTTTCGTATTTAGCATAGGGTTAGAATTTTAAAGAAAATGAATTTCCCTGGGTTTCCTCACTAGTTATACTGGCTATTTAAAAAAGACTTTGTATATCTTAGGTATTGTTTAAAGAACCTTTATTTCCCTTGTTTTTGGTGTATGATTGATGGGTGTAATATGGGTTCGAGAGTATACAGCTTGGCCTTACTCCAGATGTGCACCTTTCAAAAAAGTGCTAGCTCTACTTGCTTATTTTCACTTCTCGAACTTCATAGGTAAATTGTAAAAAAAAAAAAAGAGCTGATAACTTTTTTTTACATTTTATGTATTTGGTAATTCATTGCACTTTTAGAAGCTGGTATTGTCTAGTTTGGCAAAATTCATTTTCCATATTTTAATAGCTGCCAAGAATATGTACTTAAGACAAATTCAGGTTGATTTTTAGAGCACAAGGAAGCAGTCATTTTAGTTAGCAATATCCTAAGATCATTTAAAATTTCCAAAAGTACAATATCCAAAGAAATTTCAGCCACATTACATGAAAGTAGCATATAGGAATGCCAACATTCTCTCCACTGTGCATGTTTACAATGCAAACAACTTCACTTTACATACATCATTCTCTCAAAAGTACATAATAACTGGTGAGTGCCACCTTTAGAATTTGTTGAAAATTGGCATCCAGCAAGTGATGCATGTTTAAGACGAAAGGGAAAATAAGCCTCTTAAAAAGTGTTAATAATCAATACTGAAGATAAAAAAGAAATATTTGGATACTTGTGAATAAAAGACAGAACAGACACAATTACATTTTTTTAACATGACATGCCAATTTGAGTATGATTCATGGCAGGAGATATGATTTTGTCATTTGCAATGGAATAATATAAGAAATAACCTGAAACACTGTACTATCGTGGTACATAATGCTGTATTGTTACAAATTGTAAAGTTTCTCTGATTTTCCCTCTATTTCTATAAAAGATATTGGTCAATCTGATCTTGATAACGTAAATAAAACCGCATATGGTGGCTGACCCAGATTACCATGGGGGAACAACTCTATATTATTGCAGTATTTACCTAAATTATGTATGGCAGCACGCACATATTATAATAAACACAAATTTCAACTCTGTGATAAAATGTAACGTTAACGCTTGCATTGGCCGAAAATTTTCACCAAAATAAAGGATTTAATGACTAAATTGAGTACACTAATGTCAGCTATGTTGAAATCCATGATAATTACATGAAATAAAAAAAAAATGTATCACTTTGAATTAAGTGCAATGTGGGCAGAAAAATCTAGATATATACGAATAAATCAATTATTTATAATATTATTATCAAAATATTACTAATTTTAAAAGTTTAACTATTATTGCTCTCTTATTTATGTTGGATAAGTAGGCTCATTAGCAGCATTGTGTCAATTTGGTCCATAATGGCTACCATGAAATCAAATTGCAACCTGGACCTTGTAATGATGTATATCACTATCAGGATATGACCTATAATCATCAAACAGCAGATGATACACTGAAAAAAATTCATAATCAAATCCAACATAGGTATAGCAAGTTTGACTGGAGTTTTGTTTACAGTGAACGTAATTTCATGCACTTTACAAAAAGTGATGTTCATTCTTTTTCATTGTAAACTTATTAAATGGTTGACATTTTAGAGGAAATTGCGCTACTGACTACAGCTTTACATACGTAAACAACCGCTAGACGACACGTGTCCAAAATTAATCGGAAAATTCCATTTGCCATGATAATATATCGTTGGATTATACGTCTTGTTAAGAGACAGCATGAGGGATTGGAACTTGAGTTTGTGCAACTGTACTAGTGGTAAATAACGTCTATGCATACTTTACAATCTCTTCAGTTGAACATAATGTTTGTTTTTGCTGCATGTATTGAATACGTAACTTTTAATTATGTTTTCGTGCTTTACACTAGCAGTTTATCATATTTTTTACACCTTATTGAAAATTGGTCAAACTTATGGAAAAAATTAACTGCTTTACTGAGACACACTAGTCAGGGTTGGCAGGTCTGCTAAGCCAAATTTTGGTATACACCAATCTATGCTTCACATTTTGTGGAATAAAAATCATTGTCCTAAGTGGTCTGTCTGGCAGTAATAGTGATCCATACATCACCACACCTGCATGAACATAATCACAATTAGAACCTGTATTGCACGTCATACAATAAACTTTCACTCCAAGCATGTAATCCTGCCCATAGTGTTGGCACAAATGAGCAAAGCTTCCAAGCACAAGTGGAAGTATTAACTGATGACTAATGGGATTTGATGCCAATCCCTTTTCAACAGAAGACCAGTCTTCAATATTTTCACCCTCTCATTTGTCTGTATCCCCCTATTGATATTACAATGAAAAGCATCCAGGATATAAAAAATTTGTTTAAACTTAGTCATTTCATTCATCAATTTATATTTTCTAACCTGACTGTCAACAGGGGGTCCTTTATTCAAGTTACACACAAAACAGAAGATTTCAATGTAAACAAGCAGACAAAACCATTCACTGTCATCTAAATAGCAGAATAGTTAATTTCATTAAAAACTGTGTCCAATATTTACAGTCGTTTTAAATTTCTAAAACAAATTGAACAAATAAAAAGGAGGCACTCTCGCATACATGTGTACAACGAAAGATTACTTTACATTTTACAGAATTATTGAGATTATCATCTGTTGCTTGAAAAACCAAACCTGCCCGTGTAAATATAGTGACTGTTGTACTAGAGAAACGTACGCTTGATTTTGAAAATGACCAAGTTGACAGCATCTGGAACCCCTGGTGACAATGAGGTTATAAATTATAAACTGATGAATGAAGGGCATAAATTTGCTGCATTTTTATGTCCCTGCTGCCTTTAATTTCTTTTAAAATTGGTTGAGGGTACAAATGGAAAAGTGTGCAAATACTATAGTTTTGATATCTCACTTGGCAAGCTGATGATCTTTCCAGACTTCTGTTATAAAGATGGAATGAATATCTTCCTGTAGTTTCAGTCGGCTGGCTTTGTGATGTAGTGGATGCATTCCTAATGTATTATGAACATGTACGATATCTGGAGAGGAAATAACTCAATCTTTCTGAATTGTCTTTATGGAAAGAAGGCTGCAAAAAAGACAGAACTTCACATGCTAAAATTATCTGTAAGAAAACTGTCATACTGAACTGATGAACCAACAATTTTACTACAAAGTCGCATATTGCATGCTTACAATGGAGTCCGATGTTGTCTTTTAAGTTCTGAATCTCAATACAACTGCCTTATCTTTCTGAAACTTTAAACCCATAGGAGTTAACAATGTAGGGTTGGTACAGTTCAATGGGCAACATTTTATGTCCTCTTTTTAATAACTACTGATAGCAAGATTTGTATCCCTCAACTGTTCTTAGGTCTAACAAATTTCAAAATCAGATGGTAGGCTAAGCTTGCTAGGCTACCAATGTAACAGCCTTGTTTGCTTGGTTTTAATTCAAAAACCCTATTAGGGAACTTAAAGATTTTTTCAAATGAGTCATTAAAATTATTAATTCTTACTATATATTTTTATTTTATTGATTTGAAAAATGTAGAGTATGTATCAGCCCATTGGGCTGCTTGAAATTAACATGTTAGTTTCTACTTAATACTTTGGGCTCTGTTCACAAGATTTGCTGGACCTTTTCTTGTTTGAGATTTCTCATGTCTTTGTACACAATTGTTCTGTACCATGCCTATCTGTATCCAATCTTTACTTGTATTTTTCTATTTCATTAGTAAAAAACAAACTATAAACCATAAGACTCAACCAAAAGAGGCAAATGTGCATGTAAACATCAGTTTAAACAATGTGCATATTTTTCCCCAACTCCAATGATATCTGACATAAAAGTGGTCCTGGACGACAACTGCATTGTCTTGTATAAAATTCTCTTTATAACCAAGTTGCCTTTTTGTACAGGTAAAGCTGTACAAAGTTATGTTGTCTGTCAACTCAATGTACTCATCTTTTTATGTAAAAGATGTTGCCTTTACAAGCGACTGCTACAGCAGACAGCTATAACAAGCTATACAAAAAGTCCTAGTCAAACGAATTCCATTAAATATACAAGTCAAAATCTATTCGCTTTGAACTGTAAAACTGCCCATCTGAACCAACTTTTCTCACGAAAACACCATCAGGAAAGTAACCATCTTCAGTCCACTCAAACATCTGTGAGCTATCATATGGACCATGGACTTCTGCATCCGCATTGTTTTCCCACTTATATTCCCACTTAACAGCATTAGTCTTCGTGTCTGTAACTTCTGAAAAGAAATGAAAGTCATTACAACACACATTTTTCAGATCAGCAACAGGTCAATCATCATAAAACTTCACTCAACATTTAGATTAATAAATGTTAATACATGTACAGACTTGATAACCATTCTCTAAATATACAAATGCAGTCTTTTGATTGGTCAAAATATTTTTAGGTAAAATTTGGGGTCGAGTTAAGTGTTATGAAGTACAGGTCTGGATATTAGTTGGCATCCATGATATATTGTCATGACCATGGTGAAATTTATAGCTGTGACTACTTTTCCTCAAGAAAAGTAAAGTAAAACCTCTCAACACTAAAAGCCCTCAGGTTCAAACTACAAAGTTTAGTTTTAAAAGACTTAAATTTTGAGACCATAAAATTTTGCTGTTTCATGGGGATTTTATTTTACTTAGGCTACATTCATGAGAGGTCACGTGTTTTACACATATGTATGAGACAGACCCAGCATAATTGTAACCAGTGAATGTACTTATCTGTAGTTATCACCAACCTTCTAAGTAATTACAATTAAATTACTTTACAACTATAACTTGACCAATTAAAAAAAAGTACCCTGTGATTAGGTGGTGACCGTATGTGTATTTTGCCACCAGATACCGGAACGGGATAGTTGGGGCAATATTTGCTGGATCCGGATCCAGATATCACTGCTTACACGCAACCATCACTGCTTGCAAGCCTCAGTTAGTCTACTGTATTTTAGTGCAAGGCCAGCAAGGGCCCAGAGGGTGTAATTTCTATTTAATAATTAAATTTCATTAATTTAAATTTAATTTAATATTTACTTTTAATTACCTGGCGACTGTATAAAACGTTGCAAGACATTGCTAAATTGCTATTTGTCAATAAAAAAATATATTTGCACCGCGCCGCCACCTATCGATTAAACAAATTATGCGCCGATTTGTTGGCTAAATTTGAAATTAGTTATGTTTTGCATTCCTAAGTGCTGGACTGCTGGTAAGTTTAAAATTTGTATTGTCAGTTTGTATCTTTTACAAATTACGAGTCAGGCCCCAGATTCACTAAGCAGAAATACAGATCTGGATTTTTTTCGGCTATAGAAAACCGGCAAATCCGGATGTTGGCAGATACTGGTATATTAAAATATGATCACAAAAAGAATTCTGTTGAATGCTATGCCTTGACATATCCTTTATGGTATAATCCAAGAAGAATTACTCACAGGGGCTGAAAAGAATTTCTACAAATACAAGATAACACAATTTTCTGATCCTTCACGTTATAATAAAAAAAAATCCCTTGAAGGGACTGGCATTCTACTAGATGAAAAGAATTCTACAAATTTAAGATAACACCATTTCTTTATTTTAAATGCCGAGAGCTGAAACCATCTTTGATAATCTTTGGCAACAAGATTTTCTTATTATCTACTGTAGTGGCACCATTTTTATTGAGGACCAATTAGACATTAAAACACCATATTAAGATTCAGAGGGTGTAGCAAAATGAGATTTTCAAGACAACCTTCATGGCTGCCATACTGGATGTACAATCAACACCATTTACATTTAGGACCTATACAGTATTATAAGAAGTCTACTGGTGAAAACCCCATGTGTGTGTGATTTGGATTTTTAACATAGCTTTAAAAAAAAATTCAGTCATATCACTACGATGTCTGCAGTGTGACAGTTTATAGGGATGTCTAACACTGGGGCATCATGCCACAGACATGCAACATCATGTTCCACCCAGTCACATTATCCAGACACTGAGCCAACAAGTACCAGCACAAACCTCTTAATGCTGAGCACCAAGCAAAGCAGCTACTACTACCATATTTATAAGTCTGTCGTGCCTCAGCCAAGGTTTGAACCCGTGACCTCACACATTTGAGGCAGGCACTCTAACCACTAGGCCACTGGAGCAGAGTGAAAACTATTTTCAAGATGGCCACCATGGTGATCATATTGAGTGTCAATGTACATCATTTTCATTAATCACCATAAAAACTCTGCTGATGAAAATTCTGAGTCAAAATGACTTTCCATTTAAGAGTAGCAATAACAAAATTCTGCAATCATCACATTAGCACCATCTTATTTAGGATGAACAAGACATTGTGAGAAGTCTTCTGGGTAAAACCCCAAGCTGATAAGATCTTTCATTTTATAGTAAGAATGGCCATGGTTGCCCTATTGGATATCAGATGCACACCATTTCCATGTAGAAACAACTAGACAGCATAAGAAGTATTTTTATGAAAAACAATGTTGATATTACCACTATTTTGGAGAAGCAAAAATAAGATTTCCAGATAACTACAGTAGCAACCATATTGGAGGTCAGATTTGTACCATTTTTGTTTATGACCAACTAGACACAAGTCTTACTGGCTATCAGAACCAACTAGATCTCATAAAAAATATTTTATTGTTGACATGACCTTCCTTTCAGCATGAGTAATAATAACTCTATTTTCATGATAAAAGCTGCTAGCCTTAATGGATATACAAACAGAAACAGTCTCATTTAGGACCAACCAAATCATGGTATGATTGTATTTGGAATGTTTCATGCCATTCCTCCGAGTTGTTTAGAAGTAGCAATAACAAACTTGTGCCAATGGATTGACAATGGACAAAACTCCATCCCACAAGCTATTCTATTCAATGACCACTAGCACAAAAAATTTTTAAATGTGTGTCAAATGGGACAAAAACTGATATACATGTATTTTATTCTTCTACAAACAATAGTACAGTGAACAAAATCCTGTTTAACTATCCTCTATGTACATAAGTGGAATTTTCGTACTGAGCCATTTTCTTTTTCTAGTGACCTCAGCCTTTGCACTTTTGTTCGTGTGTGATTTGGATTTTTAACATAGCATTAACAATTTTCCAGTCATATCGATACAAAGTCTACAGTGTGGCAGCTGATAGTGTTGTCTAGCACTGGGGCATCATGCCACTGATATGCAGCATCATGTCCCACCCAGTCACACTATCCTTAAACCAGGCTGACCAGTCCTAACACTAAACTCTTAATGTGGAGCATCAAATGAGGCAGCTGCATATATAATTTTAATAAGTCTCTGGTATGACTCAGCTGGGTTTTGAACCTGTGACCTCCCACATCAGAGACATACGCTCTAACCACTTAGGGTGCAAGAGTAGTCTTTGCCATTCTGAACCTGAAATTAACAGACCTCTTGTTTACCTAAAGTGCAATCCAGCAACAAAGTTTAGTCCAAACAGGTAAAACAAAAGTTCTGTGCAGAAATGATCTTATTCTTCTTCTTTGTCAGTGACCTTGACCACTGGACCCCAAAATCTATAGTGCAAGCTATCCATGAAGTCTGGTTGAATGTCTACCATACAAACCGAAATGTTATTATGCAGAAAGGAGTTTTAAAAATATGTTCAGTCACAGTGACCTTGACATTCAAGCTTTGCAGTCCAAAGTCAATAGGATTTTTCCTTATATCAAGTACAACTATTCTCAAATCTGGTAGCTTTAGATCACGGAGAACTGAATTTATTGTGTGGTAATTATTAACTATGGTGAACTCAAAAGTCAGTATACAGAACCCTATTTCTTTAAACTTTGAGCTTTTATGCTCCAAACTGACAGGTTCCTTATTACACCAAGTGCAAGTTTTCTATCAAATATAGTAACTGTAACTAACTGACAGGTTAAGTTATTGTGCAGAAACCAAATTGATAACAAGTGGAAGGACATGGATCATAATAAAAATGAAATTTCATTCAAATGTCTTTAATCAAGCATATACCATTCTGAGCAAACCTTTTTAGCAAAAATTTTTACTAGAATTTTTAATTGTTTGACTTGGCATTTTCTAGGTGTGTATAAGCACTGTATATGCCTATATGGACTCATTTTGTACAGTACATCTCCAGCATATTTTCCAAACCCCACACAGTGGTGGGGGTGGAGAAGGATTAAGAAAGAAATGTCAACTCTCCATGCTTCCTAATGGAACTGCCATGGCTGCTCTTGATACCATGTCTTATTGAGTCACTGCAGATGACCACTGAGGAGTGGACAGTTTTTTATCAAATGGGTGTGGTTTACTGTGGATGGACTCTGTAAGAATAATATTTAGTTTTATAGAGAGAGTGCAAGAGAGAGATAGGCAACTATTCATCTACATCATTATCAGCTGATTTTTAACAATTCCTAGTTCTAATAGATATAATGCCACATCAAATTAACCAAGTCGCAATACCTCACCAAATTTATTAATGGTACTGTACATTTTTTCACTTGGCAAAAGTTTTTAAATATCTTCTGCTTCAAGTTTACACTCTACTTTATTAAAAAACAATTGGAACAAAGTTATGCACTGACTTTGACAAGATATTGTTGAGCTTCGCTTTAACAATTTTGCATTTTATGTGTAAATTCAATGTTTTCTGTTTTGTTGTTTTAGTTTTCGCAATATGCAGCTGTTATCTGTAATTTAATCAGACACATTTGAGGATTACTTTTCATGTTTATAGTATGATAAATTTACATTTTCAAGAGAAGGTCAATAAGGTGTGCCTCATCAAGTCTGTGTGTTAAGTTTGTTCAGACTTATTTGAATAAAGTAAAAGCATTAACTTATTGCAAAAGAAGTTAATCAACATTTCTTAAATGTATTTAATATACAAAGACTTTGGAAATTACTTTTTCTTGTCTGTATATATGGTTGAAATAAAGAACACTGATTTATGAAATGGTATTTAATGGTGGAGATGCTCTCAAAGCACCTTTATTTGTAGGTATGTATCACTGTCATGGAACAAAAATAAGGGGGATTAAATCCCCCCCAGCATAAAATGTGGGGTTCAGAAAATATTTTTGAGCTCTACTATATGTGGTAATTTTGTTTTTAAATTTCAGGATCATGTGATATAAGTTAATGAAAAGCAAAGTCTAGGAGAATGTTTACTTAATATGTTCAAAATCATTAACTTCTGAAAAAGTCATGTATTAAACCTACCTTGACCAGTTGGCTTATCTCCATCTGCTCTGTGTTCATCTGTATCTTTGTCTTTGTCACCCTTCTTCTCTGCTGATGATAATTTTTCTGCCTCACGTGCATCAAAATTATCTGCAAACATGTCTAAAGCATCATCATCATCTGTTCCTTGTGGAATTACAGTTCTGCTTTTTGTGGAATTCTCCTCTGATTTCTTCACCTCATAACTTATTTTTTCATATGTCATTTGATATATATCCATATTTCCAGTGCCCAAAATTTCATCAGCAAAACCAGTCAATTTCATGAAGTTTTCCTTGTTCTCTTTCTCTTCAGGAGTTTCTTCAACTTTCTGTTTCTTTGCCTTCCACTTATCCATACTGGATACTTGTTTCCTTTGGGTTCCTCCAAACCTTTGCAATGCTTTTGTGACTGTCTCCCCAGGGTGGATTAGTTCCAACATTTGCTTGTAAGTGGCGATGGTATCTACAGTGGAGGGTTCATCATCTGACTCTTCATTTTCTCCGAGTTTGTTTTTATCGATCTCCTTTATTTGGACCCAATCTATGTTGTCCAGCCAGCCATCTCGAATCTCCCCCTGCCAAAAGACTTAAAAAACTAAGCTGCCATTTGGAAAACCTATGGGGTTTTTCTACCAGTCCACCTTGGAAATATTTCAGAAAAGTGATACTGCATATAAACAGGGAAACTCTTCAATTATTCACACAAATTTAGCCCAAGAAATGTTTCTATAGAACAAGTTCAGACATAGAAAGAAACTTGCTAATGTATTACTTGAGGAAATATTCTCGATCCTTGATGAATAATGTGATTATGTAAGACTTCATTCAGTAATAATTGTACATTTGTGCAATGGCACCATGACTCTCTAATGTTCCCAAGGTGTCTTTTCAAACACCAGTGAGAAGGCATTTGTCTTACGCAAGTTTTTCAGTTCTTTGCTCATCATAGCCTTCAAAATATTAAAATCTCCTGTCAAGGTCTGACAAATGTTAAAATCAGTTTTCTGGAGGGCTATCTGGAAAATAACCTACTAGCCAGATTTAATTGAAGGAACTATGACATTAGGCACTTTAATAAGAAAATGTCAGCTGGAATGCTTCACTGTTTTACTGTCATTAATAATTCTTTACCTTTCTGACAAATTTTCACACTTAATGTTCTAAAAAGACTTGTGTTTTGAATCTTGACTTAAATATACCAGACAAAACTTCACCCCTGTTGCTTTGCTCATATATTATTACACTAATATTTCATATGAATGTGACTCAGTTTTTTTTGTTCAACTTCTGTCCAATTGACTTTTACTTTCCTCTCTCAGGCTCTAAGTTGTTTAGCAGTTCACACAGGCCATCTGGAAAAAAATTCCAAGTTGAAGCACTGAAAGAACCAATATATACATGTATTTACTTTGTCTTTTTCAAAGATAAATGTCCCATCTTTGTCAAAATGACCTTCTTCCATTTCCTCCCTCATGTTGAATGGAGTAATCCTGATTCCTTGGTCATAGTCAATGGTAGCTTCCTCTTGCCCTGAAGTGAAACAATGATTAATTGGTGACAATTATTCTGACTTTAAAAAAACATAAAATGTCAGCTACAGCATCTGCAGAGATGCCTACCTCTACCCAATTATGTTCCATACAGCCCCAGAGACCTCTTCTTCAAGAAAAGATGTGTTCAATAACTTCAGAAGTTTGAATGCGCATATCTTTCTTATGAAACTTTCTCCATATGTTTCATTGTTTATCAAAAAAAAAGGGAAACAAGTATATGCAGTTTCTAGAGTTTAAAAGGAAATCTAATATCAGACTCATTTTCTGTTAGACCAAAAACATCCATGTGTTTCCAATAAGCTGTCTTTCTGTTTCTCATTGCTGACCCTAGCATGTTTCTTCCGCCAAAGGATAAAAAATATAAACCCCCACAAACAAACAAATGACCTGCCTACCCTAATTTTTAAAGTGATGCAATAGGAAACATTATTTTGGACTTTAAAAAAAAATAATCATCAAACTGAATACTTAAATGATAATGTGTTATATGTTTTAATATATTTTTACATCCACGTTCTATGAGTGATCATCGTTGTTGTGTATTCGTAGACCAATATAAAATTAATTTATCCCTTTACTATATACTCGTTTAATAAAGAAGTATGATGTTTGCATGGTTTTATCTTTCTGCAAATTTTCTACGTTGACTCCTTTGTTAGTTTTGTTGCTTGTTTTAGGTCCCTCGATAATGCGCGCCCTAGCTTATAATGCGATCAATGTTTTTGGACCCCGTTGTGCGTGAGTTACTGAGTGAGTGGTGTATAATTTAAGATGCAATCAAACAAATGGTGATATTTTATTAGAAATGAATCCAGTGAAATCATAAATGATTCATAACTTTCAGACTTTTGGACAGTGTACTCTTTGCAAGAAAATAAGCTGAAAGTGAATCAAGGGGAATAAAGATTGATGTTCCAATTCAAATCTATGCATGTTGAAAGATGAACAAGTAAAAAATAATAAGACTTTAAGTTCATAGAAAAGTGTTGATAATGGTAGTGAAATGATTGAGATACAGTGAAACCTATCTTGAGAAACCACTGCTATGAGAGACCACCTGGTTTGAGAGACCAAAATCTCAATGCAGATTTACTTATTATACAGTATTATGACCTGTTATAAAGGACCACCTGTCTTGAGAGACCTATATTTTTTGGGAGAAGGGGTGGTCTTTCAAGACAGGTTCTACTGTATTCCTGAAAAGTCTCATTCCAATAGTAGTCAATACTGGCACATGCTACACAACACCATTATTTTTGCAGTAAGATGGCAACCTAAAAAACACAATCTTATAGGAGCCTTTTTACTCTGTAGAACTAAACAAAGCTATAGCTACCTGTAGTACAGGTAGCCACTGTTTAGTCCTACAACACAAGATGTTATCACCTGATATTTTTGTTTTGGTGATGACAATAATGGCATTGTGTAGCATGTTCCATGGAATGAGACCAAATTTTGTAGAACTCTTCACACACTTGGCAGCACATATTAAAGCATTTCATAAACTAGGTGGACTTTACTTTCTCTGGTCTTTTTTCAAATAAATTCACATCCTTATACAAGAAAATGTGGTTATTTCATTTCAAGTTCCTGTGACCGTTTATTTGGTTCTAATGTAATGGAAGCTGCATATGCCAAAATTGGTTCAAAGGATGATAAGTCACCCCATGGAAAACTCCCACTGGGAGAAGTTGCCCCAAATAGCTGGAGAAGTCACCCCAAAACTTGTCACTTAGAAAACCTATTTATCTTTATATCAGCATCACAAACCTGGGATAGAATAACTGAAATATATCTTGATTATCTGAAGGCTTCACTCCATCTGTTCAAGAATATATGATGCACCTGTATCCTAATTGTATTTTATTAAGTTTGGCATTCCAATGTAATGGTGCAAATTTCCTCATAGCAAAGTGTATATTCCTTTTTGATCATTTGGTAAATTTCAGTCAATTCATGCAGATATGAAGTAATATTAAAATCATTGTCAAATTTGCCAAGATCCTACTTTTCATCGGACAGGAACACTTGTCTAAAAATTAATATTGGTAGTATCAGGGGTTCATTTACAAAAAGCACCAGTCAATATTATGTTTAAAAACATTTTTGTTCTTAACCAATTAAGTCCAGTCTTCAACTTATTTAAATTTATTGATGTTCAAATAAATGTAATTAATTTTATCAAACATACTATTAAGTAGTCACAGTCAATTCTGAGGGTTCAGATTGTGAAAAAGATTGCTGTACACTATTTCCTTGTTTGAATATGTTTAGTGCATAACCATACTTTTTTTTTTTCATGATCCTATGCTTGGTACTGAATAATATGGCAAATATTGCTGTTGTTTTCCCTCAGCGCTTACTTCTGACAGTTATACTGCAAAACTGTTTCAATATTGGTAACAAAAGTTTCGTTTTGAAATCCTTACTATATATCGTTGAATTCTTGATATTTATATTGCAAAATTACATTAACATGGGTACTGGAACAATCCTAAATTTTTTATAATTTTTTTCCCTCCATCTTTAGAAAATAAGAAATTATGTACCAAATGAAATAACATTTAAGGCATGTTTATGCTTTGTCATTCCATGTCTCCAATATCAGTTTATTATGCACGTTGATTTTGTATACATTTAACTGTTGATTTTGTATACATTTAATTGCATCAGACGAATATGCATTTTTCTTTCCATATTTTCATTACTGTTTTCCCACCTATTGTATAATAAACTCTTCCTTCCTATTATATATTCATCTCATTTGTGTAATGTTGATAATAGAAAAATAAATCACTTATAACTGAAATTAGTTAAGATTTCTTATAACAACACATACCAGAATACAATAAATTTTTGTAAATAAATGTTATTGTTAAGTTTCTTGATTGATATATTATATTATTAGGGTCACGCTACCAGATGAAGTGGGTGACAAAGTCACCTAAAATAGGTAAACTTTGCCTTCTGTTCGGAAAGCAAAAACAACTTTGCAATGTGATTTTTTTGAAAGATACACTGACTAACAATATCTCTTTGAGAAGCCCCCTCGCCTTAGCCAGGTTAGTTCTAGTTTCGAAATGTATTCATCAAGTCATTAGTAAATAGCAAGGTCTAGTTTTGATATCAGTCATATTAACAAACTCTTGCACATTCACAGGCAAGTATTCTTATAGCTAACTGACCATTAACCCTTTCCAAAGTCAGCAACTATCACTGCCAGATTTTATCTGATAAGCTATCCTTATTAATCATAAAAACATACAAACTTGCATTTTGAAACTTTAATAGTATTATGTAAATTGTAATTTATGTTATAAGAACATAATCAGTGATCTGGATATTTCAACTGCCTCTTGTACACTATATCATCAAAAAATTAGTTTGAAAGTGTAAGTGAACCAGTAATGGGGAAATACAGTGCTGTGTGTTTAAGTACCAGTTTAACCCTTTCATAACTAAGTAACTTTGTGGGCATACAGTCCTAAACACTAAGTAACTTTGGAGTTGGAAAGCAAAATGACTTGTGGACTTTGAACCAACATAACTTTGCCAATGTTAAAGATATCTGGCTGCATTAGGTGTTAAAATCAAAGTTAAAAATCAAATTTTATGACTAATTCATTACAATGTGCATATCTATTACAACTGTAAAAATACAGGTACAAACAGGTAACACAACAGGTAAAATACAATTATTTTATTACCTCTTAGAAAACTTAGAAAGTTCTCAAAACTTGTTTAACTGACACTAGATGTACTAGTGAATAATCACAGTAGCAACACAAGACTTTCTTTTATGGTGTCCATAATAATTAAAATTCTATATAAATGAACCAAAATGATCTCCAAGGTGAGATCTGTCCACACATCTATATCACCTCTGCCACGTTTGATCGTTGCATTGAAGTTCGTTAAACATACAATTTTTCCAAAAACTTTATCTGAACAGAATATTTGAAAATATTCAGAAGATTTCCTGGAGCCATCTAACACTCAGGTGTGTCCAACTCTGTCAGAAAACAAACAAAACTGAAACAAATCTCTTTGGTTTTCCAGCTTTGTCCAAACAAAATATCGTGGAGCGTACAATTCCTCTTGTTCAAAACCTTCAAAGTATTCTTCATCATCATCACTGTCACCCACAAGTGCATTCCATTGTATCTCCAGACGTCTTCTCTCATTTTCATCCAAATTTACCAGGTCGAAATTATTCAAATCCTTCAATAACTCTGAAATTTCTTCAAACTCCGCCATTCTGGATACAAATTTCAGCATTCGGAAAACCTGTTAAAAGTTCCTACTTTGTTAGATATTTCTAGTTGTATACAAGCTAAACTCACGAGATCATCCAAATATAACATTTACATTACAAGATGGAAGTTGTTAGAGGTACCCCTTAAAAAACACTGCCCCATGACCGAAAAGTCGGTCCATAGTGTTTACAGTCTTACTTCACCTGAACCGGTTTGCAGTGTTGCAAGGGTTAAAGTTGATTAGGTTGTCTGTTTTTGTAACTCATCATGCAAATATATTCAGATACAAGTACAGTTCATAGAGAGCAAAGCATAGGTATTATGTTATTTGAGATTTAACTTTATAATTATGTAAGTCAGAAACATATAGGAAAATGCTATATTTTGGAATTAGCGAGAAGTGCTGTAAGGTCAAAGTTGTTTTCTAACCTGACTTGTATTTGTGAAAATATGGAAAAAAGAAGCACAGCTTTTTCTCTCTAACCAATGCCTAAAACTACAGGTATGTAAACAAATAAACCATAAATTTGCAATCCCATCAATGGACTGTTGACATGAAGCTATATAAAGTAAAGTAACATTGCAAAATGAGCTCCTTCTAAATATAGATGCAATCACATGTCTGTGATGATTCAATTGGAAAGAAGAGTGTATTTCATCTACAGTCTATAAAGGCCGTTATTTGGGTCGTAAAACATAAACAATAAAACAACATGTGGTGTGTCTTATATTTTAGGACTAATGGCAATCCTGAAGTACAAGCCTGGCACAGCGCTATTCTGAGCTAATTAGAACGCTGTTTGTGAATTTATGCATCACAGAAAAAATAAAATTTTCTTTAATTGGAGTATAACCTAAATAAACAATTTCGTTTTTTTTTTTATAATAAAAAAAGAAAGATAAACTCGAGGAACCTTCAATGTCGTCCTCATCCAAGATGTCGTCCTTCAACCCCTCATCCTCTTCATCACTGTCAAGAGAATGTTTCTCTTTGAAACGTCTGGAACTTTCACCAGATGCTATATTTTCCACGTCACCTGCAAAATCAACTCTTTTTTTCGACATATTGCAAAGATTGAATGCTTACGTCCTTTCAACTGAACACGGTTGTTTTCCAATTTGATCCAGCGGAAACCGCATAGAACTAGAGTAACTATAAACAAAATTAAAACGAAAAGAAATTAAATATTTTATGATAAATATTTTAATAATTTAGTAAAATTTCTAGTTTATTAATGAGTATATGTTTTTACGTACTTAAAATATCATTCTGAATAAAAATTATGACAAATTATAAATTTCGTTTTGACAATAAAATGGTGTTGATATTTATGCAACCAAGAGTCCATGGTGTCGGCCTGGAGACGTGCCATTATCATAAATTCTTTGGGCATTCACAGTGAAGTGTACGTACGGTATCTACATATTACAGCTGCATGCAGAAAT
The DNA here is from genome assembly GCA_016746295.1 of Potamilus streckersoni. Classification (NCBI taxonomy): domain Eukaryota; kingdom Metazoa; phylum Mollusca; class Bivalvia; order Unionida; family Unionidae; genus Potamilus; species Potamilus streckersoni. The sequence goes on along the minus strand of JAEAOA010001377.1, from coordinate 974,638 downwards.
ACCCAGTTTATAAATGTAAACAGTATATAGGCTTCGATTTGGGGTCTGCAACTATTAAATACAGCTGTATGTACTGCAAATGTCTTCCACCTTTCGCCAAAGGTACCAGACGCAAGCCACAGGGGCTTGTATCGTTGCTTACAATTTACCGTCATACATGTACTATATAATAAAACTTTAAAAATGAAGAACTCAGTAAATATCAGTGATTAAATATCAGTGATTAAATTATTGTATTATATTTTGTTTGCAAGTGCAAGGTATACATCCATATAAAAAGTAGAAAATACTAAGGAGCATGATGGGAAAGAAATTATTATATTATTAAATATTATATAGTACATGTATGACGGTAAATTGTAAGCAACGATGATAATACCATGGGTCATAATCTAGTCCTACAATGTAAGACGCAGCACATGTTTTTAAGTGCACTCCTTTATGGGTCTTACATGGTAGGATAAGGTCATAATCATGAAGACAGAAAATAGTGGGTTTCAGAACCCAGCTATGAAATAATTATATATATCGAGAGTGATTACAGCTTGTTTAAAACACGTCTAATACTTGACTGTCTTATAGATAAATAGTTATCCACTCTTATATTGTCTTATAGATAAATAGTTATCTGCCCTATTTTTCCGTTATTTCATTCTTTATTTGTAACTGAGACTATTCTGCTGCTTGCTAGATAATAATAAATTTATTTAGACTGACATTTGTATGCAGAGGATAGGTAAAATCCCTCTACTTTAGACCCATCCCATAAATCCTTCTGAACACTCACACTTTTATTATTAATCTGTGTCAGAGCAGAATACCCGCATATCCATCGGTTATTGACCTGAAAATTTTTTAATTGCAGATGCATATTTGGAAGTGAGCTAGTCCATGATAGACAAAGGCTGAAATATCCAGCAGAGATACTGCTAAACACCATTGTTCTCAACCACCAATAAAGCTGTCAGAATTTTAGAAAACTTAAACCAGGTATGCATTGATCCTTACAATCAGCTATCCAGGTATCTGATCAAATGGAAATTGTATTAAATGCTTAAAAATAAAAAATTAAGTCAACAATGCTTTAGTTCACAGTATCTTATAAATATTACCACATAATGTCATCTGGTACAAAGTCCAAGGATTAATCCTAATTTTTTTTCAAGTTCTGAAATCCTCCATTGTCATGGTTAGTAATAAATATCGTCCAACTCTCTTTCCTTGACCTCACTCCTTTGCTGATGCTTATTTAGAGACTGAGCTTAATCTTTATAAATAACACTTCGATGATATAATTTGTTAAATCTATTTGAAGTTTGAGGTTGCAACTGAATACATGTTAGTTGTATGGCAAAATCAAATAACCACCCTATGCTGCCATTCCACTTTTAGCTCAATCAAGAGTTGTCACGTGGAAAATCAAGCTATGGGATTTAGGTCCATTATATACCAGAAGGAGCAGATCTCTGGTTTATATTGAAAAGTACATATATTTGAAGCTCTTTCAAAAGGACTCGACCTGAAAACAAAGTCAGTGTTGCCTTCACAAACACTGACAGAAAACTTGTTTATGGTAAAGCAGTACCCTATGGCTCATTTTATTACCTGGGTTATTATCAACTAGCAGGTACTGAGTACCCAGATACCTGTTGACATCATTAACCACCAGAAATGTGAGAAAAAAATGGCACAGAAGTACTTGATGGTTTTGGTCACTTAAATTAATATCAAATAGGAAACTTGTTATTTTATATTACACACTTATCTAAGGGTCCATGTATTAGAATTTAGACTTGCCATTTTCATTCTGAATTACTATTTTCATGATTTTGACTCTTTTTAGTATTAACTTGTATAAGGGGGTCAGTGCTTTGCAGAAGTTCATAAGTTCATGGGTGGGTGTTCAATTTTTGAGTGATAAAATCAAACTGATTATTCCTCAAGCAAATCTAGACAATATATTTAAATCATAATTCATAAAACCTTGCTGTGTATTAATTTCTTATCTGCAAAATGCACATTAGAATGACCTCTATATTGGGTACAATAATAATATGTATGCATCTGATTTCAAGAGTTTACAAAAGGCTCGAAATTGGAATCAGAAATAACTTTAATTTGTTTTATCTTGTGTAATTTTGTATTATTTGTTTCAAATCATGGTTTCAAATGATTAAAACATTATTCTTTAGTTCTTTTATTTGAGTTCAGAATATATTCACTATGCCTTAATGTTAAATACAGCTTATAGAAATATTTGTCAAGAAGCTCAGATTGGAAGCATGACTTAGATACATTTCAATCTTTTGACAATTTTAGATAAGAATGTTTCGTTCCTATAAATGTCCTATAAATGTTGATGTACATGACATCCTTGACTTGAAGGTTATTGGCTATAAACTCAAAGCACATTTCTGTGCAAGGATATTATCCTTGAATTTGAAAAAGACAATTATAGTTTTCATCAATTAATAACTCTTCCTCCTTTGGAAGTGTATATCTACTATTATGTTTTAGATAGGCCACAGAGAGTGGTGAAATTATTTGATCCCGAGATGAATATGGACTTATGATTTTGCAATGTGAGTTTTATTTACAATACCATCTGGTGTTGCAGCCATTAATGGAAAATATATGAAAACTAAAAGTCCATAGGGCTGTACCAAATTCCTAAAACCCTCCATGTACCTCTGCACAGCAACCACCTTATGTTTGTGCCCATGCTCATTAGTTATGGACTTGACATTTGTGATAACAATAAATGATTTGGCATAGACAATGCCTAATAACCTGTTACAAATATAATTTATTACATGTTTGATTTTATACTCATGCCTATTGGAAAGGGTATACAGTAATTGCTGTATCCATACACCTTTCCTTTCATCTGTCCATCCTTCCATATGGCACTCATTAGATCAGTTACCATATATTCTCATTTACTAGACAACTCCATCTGCAAAATGCACAGACCCAGTTCTGCCATTGTATAATGCACCAGCAGATCTAGGTCTGTGTAGGTTGTTGGGAGTAGTCAGTAGAAAAAACAGCACAGACCCTTATCTGCACAGGCATTATGATATGGCAGATCAGGGTCTATGTTGTTTGCAGTTTGACTCTACTTACAAGCAAATATACATTGCAGTCCAGCAGTTTTTGAAGGATTGCCATAACCAGGTCATAACTAGAAGATGTACAAGTTGCCAAGTCACTTTACTCTAATTTTTGTCTTGTGGCAGTGTATGAAACAATCGTGTTAGTGCAAAAACCCCCACAGGTTTTCATCAATTAACATGAAACAGGTCAAATATATGGTAATCTTCACTTTGCTCCTGCAATGTGTGTTAGAGTTATTGCCCTTTTTGTTTTGTAGCCAAATGTATGTAGTATATGATACAATTTCATTAGTACAACTAGTATTGCATTTTTTTTTTTATGGATTTGTATGGAATTAGGTAAATGTTATGTTTATCACCTCAAGATATATAGGATTTTTGTAAAACAAATAATTATAAATATATACCAGACAGAACAGACTGGATTCTGTAGTAGAATCTTGATAAAAGTGGGCAGAAATAATAGTTTAATACAAACAATACTATCATACAGGTTAGAGAAATTAAATTCGTACTCTACAGAGTTTTGAACCCAGGTTGATGTTTCTTTCATAGGAATCTGGAATGACTGTGCATATATATGAGAATTAATTACTAGGTTGTCATGGGAGTGTGTCTGCTACGCTCGAGCTTATATAACAATGATTCAGTGCCATCATATTTTGGTGATGCGTGCTTAGTCGTGATGGTGTATGGGTTTGTGCATGCAGGCAAGGCGATGGGTGCCATTTACTCGCGGACCTGGATTCAAAACTCCATAGAGTACGAATTTAATTTCTCTAACCTGTATAATAGTATTGTTTGTATTAAACTATATATATATATATATATATATATATATATATATATATATATATATATATATGATATGCACTAAAGCAAACCACTTTTGCTCCTGCTATTTTGTTATAGTTATTGCTCTTTTTCTCTTGTAGCCTAGTGCAGTACACAATCTCTTTAGCATGAAAATAGTTCCATATTTTATTATGCATTTTTTTGTTTTGTAAAACAAATAATTATAAATATATACCAGACATGCCAGATATGCATTTTTTATAATTAATTGCTGTGAAATTTGGTCATCATCTAAAGATGCATATACAAGATAATCTTTATGCTTGCATATTTGTTTGAGGCATTACCCTTTTTTTACATACAGCTGGATTCAGTGGGTCAGAATTTTGTGACTGCAGTGATTCTGGCAGCCTTAGTGTTCTGCCATAAATCTTAGTTAATATTATGGTCTTTATTACCAGATATGCACTTTGACAACTCATTGGATTCACACTATTTTCAAGTCAGATGTGTGCTTTTATGGACTGTAGGTTAATCATCATGATAAATTGCTCTAATTTTTTTTATGAATTACATTTTCTGGATTAAATTTTCCAAACTTGTGCTTTTGACCAGAATTTCATCATTTCTTCACCTGAAAATTTTCCTTCTTTTCCAACAATATGTTCATTCAAATGATTTAATTGTGCATTAAAACTTGTTTCATTACTTGTTATACTTTACTAAAGAGCATAACAAGCTCTAATGTTAGGCTGTGAAAACTTACACAAGTCCTGACATTCCTTTGTAATTGCCTTTTTATGTTTTTTTGGTGATTTGCCATGGCATGGCATACAGACAGACAGACAGATAGAAAAAGCCATACCATAGGGCAAAAATTGCAATATTATACAAATATTCTTGTGCACCATAATAGTTTACATTGATTATAGATAATGTGTTACTAATTCAGGTTGTAAGTTACCAAAGAGTTTGAGAAATTAGGGTACCATGGTGGGAGGAAGTTTTTTTTTCTCTTTTCCTTGGAAATTATGCATTTTTTACATACCATGTAGTGTCAGAACATATTTTAGCCTGTTAACTTAAGCACAGCATTTTTAATGACTATATTTTTAAAACTTAGTTTAGTCTTATTGAGTGCTGATGGCAAGTGTGGAGCCCCAGATGCGGACTATGGTGGCACTGGACCTGATCCTGAAATCCCTCATCACATCTCATGACTTTCAGGAGCTTCCAAATAAGAACTGGGAAGCCATTGCAAGGTTGATACCTGGAACAACATCTGGCATGGTAAATTTTTATGTTATCCCAGATGAACATATGTTTTTTTTGCTTCATTCTAATTATAAACTAACAGTTGCTGAAAGTACCTTCTGCTTTTGAAGTACACTTGTACTTCAAAATATAAAAGAGAATTGCTACAATTTGTCTTATAGCGAGTGTTATATTGAAAAAGTCATGCATTGTATTTTTTTGTTGGATGCAAATTCAAAATAAAAGTAGTTTTTACATCTTTATATTGTCTGTAATGCAAAAAAAAGTACAGCTCTATCTCATATTGTCTGTGATACAAATAAAAGTACAGTTTTACCTATTGATATTGTCTGTAAAAGATAATAAAAGTACAGTTCTACCTCATTATATTGTAAGTAACTTAAATAAAAGTATAGTTTTACTTCGTTTTATCATCTGTAATGGAAACTATAAAAGTAATATATAATAATAATAAATGAGTATTATACTGATAGATCTTTCAGCAAGAATTTGTCCAGATAATATAATATAGTATCAAATTAAATAATATTTTATTCTCATTGGCTAGGAACTAGAAATAGAATATTATCTGAAATCACTTAATAATTGGTTATCATTAGTTTGAACTAAAAATAGTGAAATCAAGAAGCACCGATAAAATTTTACCAGTTTAATGGGATCCATCACTGTACCTGTATTTAGGCCAGTTTAAGGGTATCCAGGACCTTACCTGCATATTGATTAGTTGAGTGGGATCCGTATCTATACCTTCACTTTGGTCCCTTTAATGGGATCAATGAGTGCCTGTACTTTGACCAGTTTGATGGGATTCATGGCTATCTGCAGTTTGACCAATTTTTTGGGATTCATGACCTTGCCTACATTTTGAAAGGGATGGTATACTGGACAACTTTTATGGTTGAGGACCACTGTACAGATAATGTTATGGACTAATTTTCATAAAACAGTGTTGTACATTGAGCACTGTCTTGCCCCACAATCATTTGTCCCATGCCCCTCCATAAATCTTTATTCTGTGCATCCTTTGGGTATGCTTTTTCACCCCCACCCACAGATATCAATAAATACATCTGCAACTTTTCATTAGCAGATGCCCATCCATGTGTCTCTTGTAGCTAGTAATGTCCAAAGTTGCAAAAGGTGATAAAACTGAAAGATATGGAATGAGTATCTTCTCTAAAACAATGTATCTGGAAATGAAAACATACAGAGTTTGTGGTAATCAGCCAAGTTATGATGTTAGGTATTTGATAGCTATTAGTGTAATGTATTTTTGAGGTTAAAGTTACTACTATGGCAAGAAAGATTTAATTTATTGAGATTGAAATAATGACAAAAGAGACTATATTTATGCAAATACACTGCTTGTCATTTAATTAATCTTTGTTTGTTTGGAAATAAAAGTAATTCGGAAAACAGAGATATTTATCATAATAAATGCTGGTAGGTGGTGAATGTATGCTAAATTTACATAAGAGCAAGGTTTAGGTCAGAAAATTCCATGGTGCAGCTTATTTCATTTTAACCAGATTATCAAATATATTAATGTTCTAATGAATTACCTCAGCACATGATAAAACTGTCATTGAAAGAATGTAAATTCTCAATAAAAATATGATATGTAGTACAGTGCAGTAAAAAAAACTGTCAAAATCAAACCAGATTATCTCTTTTTTATAGTACTATTAGTGCAGTATGTACTATTCATTATTCCCCATATGTAGAAGGAGAGCAATACAGTATCCCCTTTCCTTGGGAACCTGTTTATAACAATGGTGATGATTGTGTATACTTTCCTGTGAAAATAATATAATAAAGATTATTTATTTTTTATAACCTTAAGCAATAGAAGAGTTACAATATGGATGATATTTCTCCACTTTAGGTTGCAAGAAGGTATGAAGAACTTCTGTTTAATGGAGAGATGTTTACTTTTGACCATTTTGACAAGAACTTTGGAAGCAGCTCAGGAAATCTCCCAATCAGCATGTCTGACCCTAACTTGATTGCTAAATCCAGCTTAAGCCGGCCAGATTCAGGAAAAGGCAAAGGTACCATAAGTCCAAAAGCTGATGCTGTCATTTTAGAGTTACTTGTAAAATTGATATTGACATTTCAATTTAATAATGCTGACGAACATATGTTGATTTCATTTTACTAAATGTAAAATACCAGTCTACTAGGTAGTTTGGGAAGTACATGTAACTTCCCAGCCTTACAAAAATGGTATTACCAACAGCCTTGCTTGGTGCTCTGCATTAAGAGGTTTGTGTTTGGACTGGTCCGGTGTCAGGATAAAGTGACTGTGTGGGACATCATGCTACATGTCTGCGGCATGATGCCCCAGTGCTTGACATCACTATAAACTGTCACACTGCAGACATTGTAGCAATATGATTAAAAAAAGTTTAAGGCTGTGTTTGAAAACATTCAAATCCAAATCCCAAAAACCAGCCTTTCTATAAAGGAAGACATGTGCATGTAGCAAATACTAATCCACTTGTATTATAAAAACCTGTCTTGAAAGTTAACTGCTGTGAGAGATTACCTGTGCTGAGAGACCATATTTTTAATGCAGAGACCTTTTGAATATTTAAAAGTTATGACCTGTCATGAGAGACCACCTGTCCTGAGAGATCATGTTTTTTCAAGAAAGGTTCTACAGCTGTCAATAGACTACATTATGGCACACTGTAATCACATGTGCATACCATATTTGCTTCTATATAATATGAATCATACCATGGATGGCATAGACCCAGATCCACAATTATCTAATGTGCCAGTAAATCAGAGTATGTGTTGTCTGTTATATTGATGTCTTCAGAAAAAATGTAATCCTGAATTATGCTCTGGCAGCCCTTTTTCTATACAGCTTACAGTTAATGAGAACAAAATGGCACATTAAATGATTGATGATTATTTGTATTTTATTTGCAGTGAGGGAAATTAAACCATAGTGCATGAATATTATTGACATTCAGATTCTGAAATTAAATAGCAAAACAGTTTTTTTTAATCAGTTTGCAAGATGCGTGACATAGCAATTGCTTTTGGCATGTGTTTGACCATCCATCTCTCCAACCCCTAGGTAATATCCTTTTACTCATTTGTAGGATTGTTCCAACCACAGATAACATAGACCCTGATCTGCCATTGCATAATGTACCAGCAGATCAGGATCTATGTTTTTTGTCTAACTGATTAGTCCTAACAAACTATATGGACCCAGATCTGGGTATGTGCAGTTTGCATTTTGATATGACTTGTGCATGGGTGTGTATTGTAATACTTTTTATTATGATAGGCACCAGAGATGACAAAGATGGTATAGGTGGACGTGATGCAACAGCTGGAAAAGGATACAAAGATCATGGGTAAAATGACTTTATGGAAGATTTTTAAAAATTTGTATTGTAATATCAACCATATTGATAGTTATCAGTTATCACTTATGTGTAACTTTAAAAATGCCTTACAATGAATTATTCATAAATTTACAGTTAATTCAGTATTTCATTAATAATTGAAAATGTAATCATGTTCCTGCAGCATATCTGCATTGCCTGTTGAAGTAAAACATTTTAGTAGAAAAAGAACCAATACTGATTTTGCAAGTTTGATCAGATTTTTATTTTTTTTCCACTTTTAAGTTTTATATATAATATATTCTTAAATGTAAAACTCGATGTTGGGATATTTAAATTTCTATGTTGGAATAATAATGGAATTCAAAAAGGTTATCATCCTAAAGAACAGAAATATCTTTTGTAGACTTGATGGAAGAGTTTTAGTACTGAATAATATTGTAGACTTGATGGAGAGTTTCATTACTGAATAATATTGTAGACTTGATGGAGAGTTTCATTACTGAATAATAGTGTAGACTTGATGAGTTTCATTACTGAATAATATTGTAGACTTGATGAGTTTCATTTTTGAATAATATTGTAGACTTAATGGAAGAGTTTCAGTACTGAATAATATTGTAGACTTGATGGAGAGTTTCATTACTGAATAATAGTGTAGACTTGATGAGTTTCATTACTGAATAATATTGTAGACTTGATGGAAGAGTTTCATTACTGAATAATATTGTAGACTTGATGGGAGAGTTTCATTACTGAATAATAGTGTAGACTTGATGGGAGAGTTTCATTACTGAATTATAATGTAGACTTGATGGAAGAGTTTCATTACTGAATAATATTGTTAGTTTTATTATATTTTTCAGGCCTGTCATGGTGATACATGTTTGCGATGAGGCCAAAAGTTGTAAGTTTATTTCCCATGCATTTTCTTAAAATTTTCTGGCAGGCAGTTATTTATATCTACAGGGTTTTTGCACAGGTCTGGAATACTGGAAAAATTCTTTGAAAATTGCTTTCCGAGCTTTGAATAGGTTTGGAAAAATGTAAAAATGGCTACAAATAATGTCCATAAAAGTCTCATTGTTATGGAAACCAGAAATGCAACTGCTTTTTTCAGAGTTCTTGTGGCATTACTGTAGAACACAACATGTCAAGGCAAATACAACTCATAAATTTTCTGGAAAAGGCCACACCGTTTTGACTAGTGTTTGTGCTGACCCCTTGAGAAATAATCTACATTTTCCATTTCAAGGATTGTTTCATTTATTAATGTAGTGTATTGTGCTATTGAGTATTCATGGTTTTTTAATTTTTATTTGATTTGACATTCTTGGACTGATCACATTTTGTGCCTTTGTGGACCTGATAATATTTAGAAAAAGCATTGCATTTATAACCCTCAGTGGGAAGAAGCTGATGACTTTAAAGCCTGGATAGGGTCTTCCAGACTTAAGGCTAATTCATCATGTTTGTTATGCAAGAATGAATTTGACATTTCTAATATTGGGATTTCAGCTATTAGAAGCCATATGAAATCATCAAAACACATAAAATCTTTGCCAAGATCAGGTTCCATTATTTCATTGTTTTTATGAAAGCCTCTTTTCCCTACAACTATCTCTAGTAATACTGCTGCTTTTTCCATGAAGTGTCATTCAACTCTGACGATGTCTCTATCCAGTTTTAACACCTACCCATGTTTAGGTTGCCACAAGATATTACAGCTCATGCTTTTTTGGCCATGCCTCCACCAAGGTTCTTTTGAAAAGCATTATGAACTCCATCACTAAAGTTGGCTTCTGCCGCATGGATAGGCCAAATGTCAGTTGGAAGCTGTACAGTTTGAAAGTCGCTGGAGCAGCTGTGTGGGTCAAGGCTTGTCAATGTTGGCAGTTGCATCAGCCATAACTAATTGGAACTCAAAATTTTTTTATATGTTAATGGTGGCTATATAACAACAAAATCTTTTAGGTTAAGTTATATTTTGTCATCTCTGCATATTTTACTTGCAATTTAAGTATTTTAGCCTCTTTACATCAATAAACTTGTGACATTGTTAGGTCTGGACATTATTTTTGGTATGTAAAAGGTCTGGCAAAGGTATAGAATATTTCTTTAAATTTGTGGCAGAAAGCCTGTATCACATTTGTTGTTACTTTTGATTCACAATTTTATCAATTTTTATGGTTTTATTCATGGCTGTAAATTGTACAGAATATCTTTAGAAAAATTTTGCCTACATGTCCGGAGTTAGAGAATTTACATAGGATGTATAAATAGATGCATTATGTATGTTTGGCAATTATTAATAAAAATCTTAATGGTGCCATTGGATTAATTTCTCATTGGCTAATGGGGTTTTGATGTCACATGAACAGGCAAGTTTGACACAAAATGAGTAGTGTAATCAGTTCTGAACCAAAGTTGAACTTTTGAAACCACAGAATAAATTTCAATGAAACTTTAGCTGGCTATATTTCATAGCTAGACAGTGTGCCACATAACATAGCAACACCCCTGCCTCAAGGTCAATGTAAAAACAGGGGAGATATAGATCAATAACTTAATGTGTATGTATAAGTATAGCTTTTAAAGAAAATGAAAATATTTTTTAATGAATGTCTTGCTTGACTTAGTAGTGTTTCAGTTACTTATCCTCACTGATCTCAATGTCAAGGTAACAACAAGGAATCATGCAAGTAAGTAGTCTGTTTCCTATCCAGGCTGTTGCTTTTAAAGTCCATACCCTATCATACAGTAGTGAAGACAATAGCATCAAGGTCAAGATTATTAATGAGGAAAAGCCAAGGCCAGTAATAGGGGAAAGCTCATAAGATGTTCATATCCTATGTCATTTATGGAACACTGTTTTAATGCAGTATCTTTATTTTAAGAGACTTACTATTTTTTTTATTTATGATGAATATTTGCCTTATCCATTGTATATTAAAAAACTATTCAGACCTTAAAATTTAAATAAAAGCCTTGCATATTTATTGAATATTTTGTATGCAGAAGAAATTTAAATATTATGGTGCAATAAATCTCTATCCAAATTATGGCCATACCTGTATAGTGAAATATTGCCACTCCAGTCAAAGTTTTATTTTAAAATTAAAAACTTTATAATATATAAATACTTCTATAGTCTCTTACCTGTGTCTTAACAGAATCTAATAATTAAAAATAAATTAATATTTTTCTTACTCTTTCTCCAGTAAAACAGGATTTTCAGTGTCCAAGGGATCTCCTTGTGCGAGAGATGAAGTATTTTGCAGAATATTTGTCAACAGATGCGCAAAGATGGGAGGAGGTGGACATATCAGTACACTGTGATGTGCAGATATTTGACTGGCTGATGAAATATGTAAAAAGAGGAACAAAAGAAGTCTCTGAGAAGCCCAGACTAGGTACCTGATGCAAATTGTTTTCTTATCAGCTTTTGCTGGCTCCAGTTTATTGTATATAAAGCTTTGTTTGTTACTTGTTTGAATTTGATTTTGTATGTTAAAAAAGATGTGCCTGTCCTTATATATCATTGTTTAGGGAGTTTATGCCAAAAAATGTCTTAGGTTATAGTTTATGGTTAAGGTTTGTTCTTGCTTGATGGAAGAAACTATGCATTCAAAGTTTACATCTGTATTATAAATAGCATGTGCCTGGTCTTATTCAACATTGCTTTTTGTCAGTTTCATGGATTGTGTGTGCAACTTACTAGAAAAGGTTTAGGTTAAAGTTTGTATCTAAAGTTTTATTTCTTGTATATATAAAGAAACAATGCATTTAAATTTAATCACAGTTCTGCCTTAAATAGTATGTGCTTCATTTTATATACTGCCTTTTTACCAAGTTTTACTGTTTTTTTGTAAACTATGGGAAAAAGTTTGAGATTAAAGTTTGCGTTTAAGGTTTCTTATGTGTGGGAAACTGCTTGAAGTTTGTGTTTGCAGGAATTGTGTATTTCAGTTTTATGTTTATAAGCATTTTCCAGCCAAAGCACTTTTTGCCTAATTTTTATTACCATTTATAGTGAAAAGTATGGGATTGAAGTTTTCATGTCCATTAGGTCAGAGGTTTGAAATCCTTTTCTCATATCTGAAATCTAACTTTTTTATTGCTTTTCGGAGGACATAGCATTCTTTTATTGATCTGTAATGAGAAAGAGGCATTTAATTTTAACCTCATTTGCATTCTCACCAGTCCATATGTCTGTTATACTGACCATCTTTTTTGGTTAGATTGCATTATTCTCTCTAATTTGTGTTCTGTATTTTAGGCTACTAAGTATATATGGACCAGAAATTCCAGTGGTAATTCTAAACGCCTTAAGAACATGAACCTTTTTTATTATCTGTCAGATATTCTTGTTATAAGTAGATCTTGACTTTAATTAGATTGTAAAGCACTGTGACCCACATTTCATGCATCTATAACATGGAGCTATGCTCTCAGGTCCGCTGGAAAAATTTTACAGGCTGGGTTATGCATAGTACCTTTGTGTAGATACATTTTTGGTATATATGACACCATCATTATAAAAATAGGTCACATTGACCTAAATTTCTTGATTCATGATCTATTATCAAAGTTCTTTGTATAGGATATTTTTTTTGTGCACAATTTACTCTACAGGTACACATGAATAAACTGTCTTTGTAGTGAGTAGTAATCAGGTAAATTCATGATTAGATTTGTTTATATTACCTCACTAACCTACTTTTAATATTTGCAGAAGTTCTGATGCAAAATGCCTAGTTAATTGTGAACCAAAATGCAAGCAATGCTGTCTGATGGGCTTTATGTGATACTAAACATTTAATATGAAAACTTTGGAAGTAATTGTTTTTGACAGTTCTTGGAATTTAGTTTTAGTTTTATCAGGTAGCATAAAATATATCTACAGTAGATGTGTACTGTTTTGGATAAAAATAAATTTTCAGTTTACATTTGCCTTATATGAAGAGGAGTTACATATAGACATGATATATGTTGGATCCAAGTACAAATTGTGTAGACTTAGACCTGCCATCATACAATGCTGTGGCATAATTATGCCTATGCAGTTTGTTACTCAGTAGAACAAACAACAAAGGCAAAGATTTTCTGGTAAATAATGAGATAGCAGATCTGGGAATATATTGTTGGCATTGGGATCAAACTTGTGTGTTTACTTGGAGTTATAGACAACAGATTTAATGCAGACATTTCTAATGCATAAAACCTGAAGAATAATCTTAATAAATGTCAATATCATTATCATTAAGTTCATTCTCAAAACCCATCCAGTGCACTTGTTATGGAGAGATGTATGGCTGAGTAAATATGGAATGGTAAATGTGACACATTTCATACACTAGTGTGTTCCTTCTGTACACAGTTTTGATGAAATAAAAATATAATTAAACCCGTCATTATACAATTGCCATCTATGCCTGATACACACTAATTGTTTGTTTGCAGTACATCTCAATGATTCATGTAAGAGGTTTGGTTGAATGATACTTCATAGATCCTTATTTTCAGGTGGATTATGGGATAAATCTTTTTTGTGCTGTTAACAGTTAGATTTACATTCTGCATGTATTTTTCAATTGCAGAGCCAAATAATGTGATATCCATCTTGATTTCATCAGATTTCCTGAAAATGGATTCATTGGTAAGATTTTTTCAAAATTTTTCCATTGCACATTTCATGGGGGATTAAAGTATTATACCTAGATATCATTTTTCTTACAACTTAATTTTTCACTTGGATCTGTTTTTCTCACCTATGTGATAAAAATCTACTTGATTTGCTAACATTACTTTTCTTATTTCTGTCTGGTTGTCACAGCCCAGTTATCCCAGTAATGGTGTCCATGTGATATGAAGTACTATTAAAAAAGAAACATTTTCTGTCTTCTACTGTGCTGGAGAGAGATTTTATAAAATTAAACAATAACAGTAACAGATATAAAACAAAAAAAGAATTTCATTAATAAAAAAACTTAAGGTCTCGTGAAGTACTCTCAAACTTTGATAACACATACTAAACATTTCAAGAGAGACAGACAAACATACACACACAAAGTAGAGCTATTTGGTACAGCTTATAAATCAAAGTGCATTATATAACCCAAAACTACAGAGACCATCAGTTCTAATTACATTGAATAAACTGTTGGAATCCTTTTGGACTGATGCACCAATAACTTTACTGTAGTTCATTCAACACAGAATTGTGAATTTTATCATATTTGTAACTCAGTAAATTTTCAGATCAAAATCAATAATATAGCTAAAAGTAGCTAATTCATTTTAAATATTTCATGTGAAATTAATTAGGTACTTTTAGCTACATTTAATGATACTGATATGAAAATGTAAAATTTGTGAGGCTGTGTGGAATGAACTATAAAAACTATGATTTGAAAATATGTTGCACTTTAGGTCGTGAGGGTGGGGTGAAAAACACAGAAATATCAAGTCGGGTGATATCTCTTTGATTCGAGATTGTGAACTAAATGTAGAATATTCGAGTTTAGTGACACTTGAAGACAACGACATGGTAGGATGTAAGAAAGACAAGCAATGACAGACCAAGAATGTATATGTATGCTAATCCCATATTTCCAGATCGGTATCCTGTATCTACAGAAGTTATAAGAACAAATGTTGTAGTGATTTACGTGACCTGACAATACTTTCTATATTGCCCATGTAACCAATGTGAAATTTACACTGTATTTTATGGGCACCAGTTGGGGCGAGAAAGCTGAGTACCTTAATGACAAATAAAAGGCAATGAAAATAAAGTGGCCCAAGTTGACTTTTAAGCATATCACATAAGGTCAATCATGAGAAAATATTTATGATATTAACTAATTGAAAATCTCGCATCAAAAAGAGATATCACCTGACTTTATATTTGTGTTTTTCACCCCACCCCCATGACCTAAAGTGAAACATATTTTCAAACCATACAGTTTTTATAGTTCATTACACACAGCTTCACAAATTTTACATTTTCATATCAGTATCATTATATGTAGCTAAAAGTACCTAATTAATTCCAGACACAGGCCACACTCATCATTGGCTACAAAAATCCAAACTCGCTCAAGCATTACTGCAATCTGGCAACAATCAGGACTGTTATGTGAGACCTGCATTCTTCAAATTTTGTCAAACACCCTCAGTCTGATCCAGTTGAATCAAGAAATAGTTAGCACTTACCAGTTGGAGTAATTCATTCCTTTTACTATTCCACAAGAAGATTTCCATGTAGTATATCATTGCACTAGTATTAGCAGCACTTGCCATATTTCAGTTACAGAAAATATAAATTTCCAAGAAATTCATGAATTAGGAAAAACTCAATTATTACACATTTCAATCAAGCTGTATATATGGCATTGTACCATTCGCAATGTAGAACTTTTTCCCCGTTTAGAACTGAAGAAAGTTAAAAGCTAAATGTATAAAAGATATGAATTATTTATTGTTATTTTCATATGACATCCATCAATTAAATATGATAATACAGTAATAATTTTATGTTTCTTTTTTCTCATTGATAGGATTTCTTTGCTTAGGGTTGACAGGTCACCATCCTGCCCTCATTAACATTTTCAATTAATGTGTAGCATTTACAAGCAAAAAGCATGTCAATCCAGCACATAATAATTATAACTTTTTTCCTAATTTTTTTCTTTTCTTTTCTAAGGGCAAGATATATAGCTAAATTCTACTTAAGATTATTTAGATTTTCATAAAAGAATGTAATATCTGATAACCTTTATATAATGTGAGAGGAGGTAATACTACCTCAATAATATTATGTGTGTTGAATCTGCTAACTATAATATAAATTGTGGAGGGTCAGTTTAATTTGATTGAAAAAAAATTGTGTGAGATTGGAAAAAATTGGGTGAGAAAAATAATCTATGTGGGTGTTTGAAACAAGGCAAGAAAATTCAAGTCATGTAGTTACATTATTTGTCTCCACTTGGCAGATCTTTGTGGGTAAAAATAACATAACTCCTTGACTGGGATTTTCTTGTCTTCATGCAAACACCAACATGGATTTTATTATTCATTCTCAAGTTGTTATCTTATCTGCTCTCAGTTATTTTTCTGATAATATGTTTTCTCTTTAGCTATGTTTCCCGTTTGGCCTTGAAAAACTGTCTAGCAATATAACAGGATATAATAGGCAATGATTATATCAGATTGGTTACCTCCCTCGGGACTGTTTGCCAGCTTCTATATTATTTCATTAATGGATGCTTGAGCATCCTCTTTGATAGAATTGTTTGCCACATATGGATATTTTGTAGTTGTTTTTTTATGAAACAAAAGTACTTCCTAATTGGACTCTCTATCACAAAATTATAAAGAGAGGTTTATCATAATAGGAAAAGGGTGTATACTGCATATGTGATGTAAATAGAATGGTGTGCCCAACAATTTTAAGCTGTCTTTCTCACATTTATGCAAGACAAAATAATGTTATAATATGCAGATTGTGTACTTGGTTCTTACAAAGTAAAAAAGTAATGAGCATGAGAAAAATCTTTATGTATCAATGATATGATGACTCCTTTCCACTTTCTGCTCATGCATAATGGGGAGGGTGGGGATCAGTAGTAAAATAGAAAGCAGTAGTTTCCAAGCAAAATGCATGCTTTAAAAGGAAACTGAAAATAATTTGCTTATTTTCTCTATAAACATTCTTCAAAATATATTAGTACAAATGTTTTTAATATGCCAAATGTCACTGAATATTTGTTATATATTAAAAATAACATATGCAGCTTGCAAATCATAATGTGAAAATATTCAAGAGTAATTCAAGATGCTGTATCATCTATGATAATTAATACAAGTGATAAGTTAGTGCCTTTTTATTTATTTATTCTTAGGCTATAGAAGTTATTTTTGTTCCTTTACAGGTACAGGAATGTATTGAATACTGTCACGGAAACATGTCTGCCATTGTAGCAACACCCTGCAATATGAACTGTATAAATGACAAGTTGGTTGGCAGGCAAGCAAAGACATATTTCTTCTTTCTTCTTTTTTTTTTAAACTATAGGGAGCTGTTGTAGCTCAGTTTGATGAGTGTCAGATATGAAATCAAAGCATCAGTCTAGTTCGACTATTTTCACATGCCCCTCTGAAAGGAACTTCACTCCCATTACCCATTTTCATGGCATGATATAGCCAATAATGTACCAAATGTTTCAGTAGAAAATGTAAGAAAAACAACAAGATCTTTAGATTAACTTCCAAGATAGGAAATTTGTAACCATAGATCAAGGTTAAAAACTTTTTTACCATTTGAGAGAATTAATAGGAATAATATTTGTTGCTACTAAATTTCACAGTTTCCTGACCAGGGTAAAACAGTTAGTGTGGCAAATTACTTTAAGATATATGTCATTGTTCATGTGACTAGTTTCTAAAAAAAAAGTATATTCATGGATATTTTGCTTTTTATATCCTTCTGTGAGTTGTTTAAAAAAAAACAAATGAAAGTAGATATACATTTAATATATACTTTCTACACCATTTCAGATGGGGGCTTCAAATCAAATTCAGTTGAATTGCATGTGCTTTGTAAGGTGTTTAAATATTTCCCTATCCCCTCCCTCTCCATCCCCCCTCACCCCAAAACCAAACTGTTTGCAGTTGGATTCACATGGTATATATTCAGATAGGGTAACAACTTGGATAAAGTTTTAAATTTGAAAAAATGTAAGGAGAAAAAGCAAGTAATAAAAGGAGTTGAACTAATTTCTTTTTTCCAAGGATATTAGATGAGTTTGATTCATCACCTATAAATATAATTATGTAATAATTAGACATGCATGCTTGATGTTTCAAAGCAGTTGCCATATTTTTCCATGCAAAATGCACAATTATCAAGTATACTGGTGAAGGGTTTCTGGTCTGATGTCTTTTATGGTTTAGTCATTAACAATTATTAACTTGCATTTTCTTTTATAATTTACTCCAATGTAAAAACAGTTTGATTTTTTGTTATAAACAGCATTTTAGATATACCCTTTATTAAGAAATGTAGTCCCTACATAATTTATGCAGACTTGAAAATACATTACACTTAAGGGCATTATTGATTGCAAGAGAAAATCTGCAGAAAGCAGAAGCCCCATAATTTCCATTTACTATATATAATAATTTTATTGAAATGAGTTACTATCTGAACAAATTTTTATCCCCAGTGGAGATTTTAACAATTGCTAGCTCCACCATAATTTATAGCCTCACTTCAGTCATCAGTGTCCTATAGTAATAACATTTTTTTGTCCATTAGCAATTTGCTTTTTTGCAAAATAATTTGTCTGGGAATCATTGGATTTTAAAGAAATATGCTATATAAGCTTGATATATAGTTGAGACCTCAGAAAAGTTCAATTCTTTGCCTTCTGTGTTATTATTTAGGCCCTGATTATATGTACTCATAACACTTGTTGTCATAACCCTCCTTTACCAGTGAATGTTGAATTTCAACCCAGTTTGGTATGCATACCTATATTGAAGTCATCTTCAGTGTCTTTAATTTTCTAGTATTTCATGACATCATTGATTGGAGTTATACCACCAGGATACTTTTTCTTCTGATTTGGTTACTGCAGCATAAATTTAGCATGAAGTGTTGGATTTCAACCAAATTAGGTATGTAACTTTATGTTGATAGTACCTTGAATGATTTTGATTTTTGATGTTCCAAAACATCATTCACACTAGTTATGCCCTCTAATAGCCAATCTTTTCAGCATTGATCTCTGAAGTAACACTTTACCAAAACTTGTTGGATTTCAACTAAATTTGGCATATAGGATTACATTGGTGAAATCCTGAAAGAGATTGATTTCCAGCATTTTATAACATCATTTTAAAGAGTTATAGCTGCTGAATTGCTATCTTCATCATTTTCTGCAAAATTACTTTTTTTTAAGCTATTTCAATTTCAATCAATAAAAACAAATTTAGCATATACATTTGTATTGATGAAATCTTAAAATGGTTTAACCGATCTCCTTCCACATCATATACAAAAATCATAGACCCCTCATTGTCTGTCCTGCTGACTTTGGTTTTTGTTGAATATCTTTAGCAAATCTGGTATGCAACTTTAGGTTGATTTGATGACACCTTGAATTGGTCTCATTCAACAACATTATTTTAGACAAGTCATGGCCCCTGACTTTATGTCCTCCAGACTGGTTTCTGTATAATTACTTTACTAGGATTATTAGATTCCAACCAAATTTGGCATGCAGCTTTATACTGATGAGACTTTTAATAACATGGATTTCCCACATTCCATATTTTCATCTGGAGGAGTTATAGCCCCTCAGTGCTTATTCTCCTAATTTTCATTTCCATCACAAGATCCTCTATGTAATGCCCAACTGAGAAAATTGTAGCTAATGGAGCCCATGTGATGCATCAATTTCTAATAGTTTAGGTTTCTTTAACTTTAATTTCATAGTTAAGACAAATATTTTCAGGTAGTTTGAATGTCTAAAAAACATGGAAATTATTTTCTTCTACAGGATTTCAGATCTCTTTACTCACAATGAAGCTGATGATATCAAAGATAGAAAGGACAAATTTAAAAGGTAAGATTAGTTAGAAAAAACACATTTAAAAGATATTGTTAAAACATTAACATATCTTTAATATGCTAAGGTGTTATTACTTACTTGTTTCAGTTCAAATAAGTTGCCTAGTGAAATTTATCTAAACCAGCCATACATAACATGGCAGTCTGGTCTCATATATGTTGAATCCAATAAAGTCATTTGAATAGTGATCAGCCTGTATATACTGGCCACCTCTATAAAATAACAAAACAGTTTTTTCCTGATTTTGTAGAGTTCAGAAAGTTTCACTGTATTATTACAAGTAATTAACACAGAAATAGGTAACCATGATTGAATGCAGAAGTTTCACTGAATTATTTCAAGTAATTAACACAGAAATGGGTAACCATGATTGAATGCAGAAAGTTTCATTCCATTATTACATCTATTTAACACAGAATAGGTAACCATGATTGAATGCAGAAAGTTTCACTGTGTTATTACAAGTAATTAACACAGAATAGGTAACCATGATTGAATGCAGAAAGTTTCACTGTGTTATTACAAGTAATTAACACAGAATTATGTAACCATGATTTAATGCAGAAAGTTTCACTGTGTTATTTCAATTGATTTACACACAAATAGGTAACCATGATTGAATGCAGAAGAGAGAGAGGATAAGTATTATTAGAAAAGTATAATTCTATGTGTGTAAACCATGCTTTCTCACTTTGGCCATCATTCCAATGTTTCTTTGTCTTGGGTAGGATTTTGAGGGTAAGAACTTCCCAAGGGCAGATTTGGATTTGGATTTTTAATGTAGATATCCCTATCCAAGGGCATATGTCAGATGGATTTGTTTCACTTTTCATTTCAGGTTCAATAAGTATTATGTGTACTAGATGATCATATGGTTGGGGATCTCAGTTGCTTCGAAGCTAAGACCTTGGGACTAAGGGTGGAGGTCAGGGTTAATATATAGTGGTAATCAGGTAGAAATCTCAAACTTTCCATGTTATGGCACAGGGAATAATTCCCTAAAGTTGGAATAAACACTGGAAATAATTCCATTTGCATGTAAAAATGTATTTTTCATATCCAGTAAGTTTAGTTATGATTATGAGTGTATTTATGGTTGTAGGGTGGGTATCTCAATAGCTTCCAAATTATGACCCACAGGAAAAGTCTTAATGGATAGGGGTGGGTTATGGGAGAAATTACTGGTTGCATGTATAAGTTTGTATTTTCATCCCCAGTAAGTCAAAATATGGTTCTATGGTACAGAACTCAATAAGTTTGATGCTATGACCAGAGGCTATGTCCCTGGGGTAGGGACAGAATGCAGGGTCATTATTAGTCACATGTATACATTTTTCTTTTCATGTCCAGTTTATAGTATGGTTATGGGTTTGAGAATCTCAAAAGTTTCAAATTGGGGGGCAGGTGTAACTCTTAAGGAATGATCCAAAGGTTTTCGTTTGACATGTTTACACTTGGTTTATTAATCAGACAAACTAATTTTCAGACATATTAGACAAATGGCATTGGAGTTATGTATCAGCTATGTAAAAATCACAGCTACTTCCTAGCCCCACCCCACAGAGCAAGATCAAAATTCTAAATTTATTGCAACAATCTTCATGCATAGGATTATCACTGTCTCAAGTTTTATGTATCAAACTTTAAGAATGTAGAGGAAGTTGTGAACTTTATGCATGTGTCCATGTGTGAATATGTAGTGTGCATATTTATTGACAGACTGTATCACAATACCTCTGTGCTTTTTAAAAGAGCAAGAATGATATGAATAATTACACATATAAGTACTATCACATTTACATGTGCATAAAGTGCACCTAATTGTGAGTGACATAAATTAAGATCTGTCACCATTATATATCACTGTTGATTACAATGAATGGTGTAGACTTTGATCCCTCAGTGCAGCTTGCCATTGCAGATCTGTGTTTTTGTTTTTTACCTGTGGGTACATGTTGAACATAAAAAAAATGCATTATTCATTTGCATTTGTACTTTGTGGGTTCTAATGGCACTTTTAACTCTTAATGGCTGTATCATACCAAGGAATGGGAGCAAAGTGCCTTTCCCCAGGACACACAGAGGCTGACAACCTAGGTTGGCCTGGATGGGTTTGAATCTGTAATACTTAGACCACAAGTCACATGCTCTACCAGCTGTGCTGCCTCAGCTTCCCAAATGAGATGTTTGAACTCTAATGAAAAATATGAGCTTGTTATTATCAGAGTACATTGATAATGAAAGCTTTTAAGTGTATATGTGCTATCAGTAGATTTTGTGAGACATGCTACATCAAGTGGTGTGCTAATATCATGTAGATGTAAATGATGACATGGCTTGCATGATCAGCCTGCTTCCCATAATTACTGCTATTGATATTACTGAACTTTCAGTAATATTGTATGCTGTATCAGCTTTGCACTGAAATGTGTTAGACCAGGCCATGCATTTCTCAAACCTATGTCAACAACTCAAAACTCAAGCCTGGTCCATTTGACATTCTGTATCTTTATTTAGGACAGTCAGAATCATGAATATTTCTGGGTCTTCTTATATTTGACTTCCTTGCTGGCATGCAAATTTCTATGAAGCACACATCATATCCAAATAAAGCACTCTTAGATTGAACTCCAGTTATATATGCAAAAGATGCCAAGAAGATGGGATCATTTGTGTTACACTTTTATAATCCCACTACTTTCAGTTGGGGCATCTTAATTTGGTCCTGTCTTGTCCACATGTCCATTCATATATTCATCAGTCCCAAGAGGCTTGTTTGTGCAAAACCTAATTAATGTTGATTATTGATAGGCATGTATGTAACCATATTTTTAAGCATTTAGATGACATGATTAGATCCTGATGTCACTATAGCAACCTTTCTAATTAATTAATTTAGCATTTTGGAATTTTTTGGGTTGTAACCATTGTTTTCACAATTACACCATAAAGGACTGGACATAGACAAATGAAATTTGGCAGGCTTGTTTGTGTATATATTTGGATGATTTGGCCCACTTTAACCAATGTAAGTCTTAAAGTTATATATAAACTAAAGATGCTTTATTGGTCAGTATTAAGTTGAACTTAAATTTCATCCAGTCAGATTATTGGTTTCTAGACTTAACTTTAATTCCAGTCTTAAGTTCTGGTGCTGAACTTGAGCTATTTGATTTTTGTGCCACAAAATTGTTTTTTCCATTTTTTTTATGAACGTTTTGGGTGGAAGCATCATTACTACAATGAAACCCCACAATAATTTTTTTTTTTGTTATAAAATCAGCTTGGCTATAGTGGGGCTTCTGAAATTGTACAGTCATTTTAGCAACTTCTTGAAGTACTGCACTGTTTTCCTTTAAGGTGTACTAATACCTTACAATCATTTTTTCTATAATCTTGCTGGATGTGTTTTTAAAAAAATATAAGTTATGGCTTTGTAAGTGCTGTGCAGGATATTATTTTGCATGGATTTTGGGTTGATGTGTTTGATTAGCAAATATTAGATTTTAGTACTTAGGTTATTACTGATAATTGATACCCATTCTCATATATTCATCATGAAACTCACATGAATTGCCATGATTATAAATATTGTTGTTTTATTTCCAGCAAATTATTTGCCAAAAAGATTGAAAGACTATTTGAGATGGACTTCAATAATCCAGATTCACCAGAAAACTGTTCAACTCTATACAGGTAAATCTCATCCAATATTAAGTTCTCTCACTGCACACACAGGTACCCTGTGTTTGTTATTTTTGTCTCACCTGCTGAGGGTGAGAAATATTTATCAATTTTGAATTAAGAATGCAGTCAGCGTTAAGATTTAATGCTACAGATTTTGAAAATAACTTATCTTGCACACCATTCTCTGTGTTCACCTGAAACTCTGGTCTTTTCATTGTTTAAAATCACATAACATGATTAACACACCAAGAGGTTATTAGTTCATTACACAAGAAAGGAACTACTTATCTGTTCATATATCCATCTTGTGTTCTTTGTGAATAATGTTTAAATTATAGTTCTGTTGTTTATTTCTCTTGTAACCTAAGTTTATACCCAGGTGTACTTGGATTTCCTGTATTGCATGCATGGCAGCATTATCATTGTACTCAGATTTCCTGTGTTGCCAAAAAGGCAGCATTAGCAGTTTGCTAGGATTTCCTGTATTGCCTGCATGGCAGCATTAGCAGTGTACTAGGGTTCCTGTATTGAATGCATGGCAGCATAAGCAGTGTACTAGGATTCCTGTATTGCATGCATGGCAGCATTATCATTGTACTCAGATTTCCTGTGTTGTCAACAAGGCAGCATAAGCAGTGTACTAGGGTTCCTGTATTGAATGCATGGCAGCATTATCATTGTACTCAGATTTCCAGTGTTGTCAACAAGGCAGCATTAGCAGTGTACTAGGATTCCTGTATTGCCTGCATGGCAGCATAAGCAGTGTACTAGGGTTCCTGTATTGAATGCATGGCAGCATTATCATTGTACTCAGATTTCCAGTGTTGTCAACAAGGCAGCATTAGCAGTGTACTAGGATTCCTGTATTGCCTGCATGGCAGCATTAGCAGTGTACTAAGGTTTCATGCATTGCATGCAAGGGAGATTTAGCAATATACTAGAATTTCTTGTGTTGCCAGGATGGCAGAATTAACAGTGTACTAGGGTTTCCTGTATTGCCTTTATGGCATCATTAGTAGTATCAAGATTAAAATTCTGTGTTATAGGTTTTGTACACATATTGTAGTATTCTACTAAAACATAGATATGATATTATTGAATGCCTGATGTTTGTACCGTTCTATACTAGGATTTTCTTTTAATTCTCATGATGATATTCTCAGATGAAATGCCTGTTTGTGTGGAACACTCATTTGGTCTATCAGCAGTATTTTCGCATGACTTCACAAACATGTTTCAAATATTAAATTAATGAGAAGGGTTGTAACTATTTTCAAAGATAAACTTGTTCTTCACACAGGATAATTAAACAGGAAATTTGCCAGGGTCAAATTAGAATGGCTATATTGAAGTGAACTGGTGACCAATGGTATGTGACAATATCTCTGGACCTGTGATGGTAAAACTGTCTGACAAACCAACAGGAAAGAGAGAGGAAGAGAGTATAAACATTTGTGTGGTCTTAGTCAAGCATAATAATGAATTATATCAACTCATCATCTTTATAATACTTTAAATGTTTGATTACTTCTTGTTCAATATTTCACTTCATTTACCACTCCGGTGGCCTAAATGGTTTGAGCATCTGTGTTGGATGTGGGAGGTTGCAGGTTCAAACCACACCTGAGTCATACCAAATACCTTTCAAAAATTGTACTAGCAGCTGCCTTGCTTGGTGCTCAGCATTAAGAGGTTAGTGTTAGGACTGGTCGGCTTGGTGTAAGGATAATGTGACTGGGTGAGATATCATGCTACATGTCTGTGGTATAATACTCTAATACTAGACATAACTATAAACTGCCACACTGCAGCAATCATAGTGATGTGACTAAAATTTTAAAGCTATATTGAAAATTAAAAAAACAAACACACTAATTTCTCTTCAAGAACTCCCCATGTACTCAAATGGCTGTACTTTCACTGTATGGATTGCATTCCATGCAGTGTTTATAGGACTTTACTTTCTTTATACCACTATATCTTTTATTTTTTTAATTTAATTAATACAAATGAAAATAAAAGCTAAAACACTAAACAAATTTACAATATTCCAAAGGATTGTGAATAGTTAACATGCTTTGTATCAGGTACACTGGGAAGGGATGTAAAGAGTTCACTCCCTTCATTAATACACAATTTCCTGTAGTCAGTCCTATATTCCATGCTGGTCATCTTGAAATTCTTATTATTACTATTACAAACATTATGCTGATGATAAGGACATAAACTTCATGCTGATGATAATGACAGATGTGAACATCATGTTGATGATAATGAGATACAAACAGCATGCTGATAATAATGACCCATACAAACATCATGCTGCTGATAATGACAAGCACAACATGATGATAATGACAGATACAAACATCATGATGATAATAATGACAAATACAAACATCATGCTGATGATAATGACAGGTACAGACTCCATGCTGATGATAATGACAGGTACAGACTCCATGCTGATGATAATGACATGTACAAATATAATGCAGATGATAATGACAGATACAAACACCTTGCTGATAATAATGACAGGTGCAAATATGCTGATGATGATGACATACAAACATCATGCAGATGATAAAGACAGATACTAGCATTATGCTGATGACACTGACAGATGCAAACATGTTGATGATAATGACAGATACAAGAATGCTGATGATAATGACATACAAACAATATGCTGATGTTAATGACATATAAACATCATATTGATGATAATGACAGATACAAGCATGCTGACAATAATTACATATAAACAATATGCTGATGATAATAACATACAAACATCATACTGATGATAATGATATACAAACATCATACTGATGATACTGACATACAAACATCATACTGATGATACTGACATACAAACATCATGCTGATGATAATGACATACAAACATCATACTGATGATAATGACATACAAACAATATGCTGATGTTAATGACATATAAACATCATACTGATGATAATGACAGATACAAGCATGCTGACAATAATTACATATAAACATCATACTGATGATAATGATATACAAACATCATGCTGATGATAATATCGTACAAAAATCATACTGATGATAATGATATACAAACATCATACTGATGATACTGACATACAAACATCATACTGATGATAATGATATACAAACATCATACTGATGATAATGATATATAAACATCATACTGATGATAATGACATACAAACATCATACTGATGATAATGACAGATGCAAACATGCTGATCATAATGACATACAAATATCATATTGATGATACTGACATACAAACATCATATTGATGATACTGACATACAAACAATATACTGATGATACTGACATACAAACATCATACTGATGATACTGACATACAAACATCATACTGATGATAATGACATACAAACATCATACTGATGATAATGATATACAAATATACTGATGATACTGACATACAAACATCATATTGATGATACTGACATACAAACATCATACTGATGATACTGACATACAAACATCATACTGATGATAATGATATACAAATATCATACTGATGATAATGACATACAAACATCATACTGATGATAATGATATACAAACATCATACTGATGATACTGACATACAAACATACTGATGATACTGACATACAAACATCATACTGATGGTAATGATATACAAACATCATACTGATGATAATGATATACAAACATCATATTGATGATACTGACATACAAACAATATACTGATGATACTGACATACAAACATCATACTGATGATACTGACATACAAACATCATACTGATGATAATGACAGACACAAACATCATTCTGATGATAATGACAAATACAAACACCTTGCTGATAATAATGACAGGTGCAAATATGCTGATGATGATGACATACAAACATCATGCAGATGATAAAGACAGATACTAGCATTATGCTGATGACACTGACAGATGCAAACATGTTGATGATAATGACAGATACAAGAATGCTGATGATAATGACATACAAACAATATGCTGATGTTAATGACATATAAACATCATATTGATGATAATGACAGATACAAGCATGCTGACAATAATTACATATAAACAATATGCTGATGATAATAACATACAAATATCATACTGATGATAATGATATACAAACATCATACTGATGATACTGACATACAAACATCATACTGATGATACTGACATACAAACATCATGCTGATGATAATGACATACAAACATCATACTGATGATAATGACATACAAACAATATGCTGATGTTAATGACATATAAACATCATACTGATGATAATGACAGATACAAGCATGCTGACAATAATTACATATAAACATCATACTGATGATAATGATATACAAACATCATGCTGATGATAATATCGTACAAAAATCATACTGATGATAATGATATACAAACATCATACTGATGATACTGACATACAAACATCATACTGATGATAATGATATACAAACATCATACTGATGATAATGATATATAAACATCATACTGATGATAATGACATACAAACATCATACTGATGATAATGACAGATGCAAACATGCTGATCATAATGACATACAAATATCATATTGATGATACTGACATACAAACATCATATTGATGATACTGACATACAAACAATATACTGATGATACTGACATACAAACATCATACTGATGATACTGACATACAAACATCATACTGATGATAATGACATACAAACATCATACTGATGATAATGATATACAAATATACTGATGATACTGACATACAAACATCATATTGATGATACTGACATACAAACATCATACTGATGATACTGACATACAAACATCATACTGATGATAATGATATACAAATATCATACTGATGATAATGACATACAAACATCATACTGATGATAATGATATACAAACATCATACTGATGATACTGACATACAAACATACTGATGATACTGACATACAAACATCATACTGATGGTAATGATATACAAACATCATACTGATGATAATGATATACAAACATCATATTGATGATACTGACATACAAACAATATACTGATGATACTGACATACAAACATCATACTGATGATACTGACATACAAACATCATACTGATGATAATGATATACAAATATCATACTGATGATAATGACATACAAACATCATACTGATGATAATGATATACAAACATCATACTGATGATAATGACATACAAACATACTGATGATACCGACATACAAACATCATACTGATGATAATGATATACAAACATCATACTGATGATACTGACATACAAACAATATACTGATGATACTGACATACAAACATCATACTGATGATACTGACATACAAACATCATACTGATGATAATGATATACAAATATCATACTGATGATAATGACATACAAACATCATACTGATGATAATGATATACAAACATCATACTGATGATAATGACATACAAACATACTGATGATACTGACATACAAACATCATACTGATGATAATGATATACAAACATCATACTGATGATAATCATATACAAACATCATACTGATGATACTGACATACAAACAATATACTGATGATACTGACATACAAACATCATACTGATGATACTGACATACAAATATCATACTGATGATACTGACATACAAACATCATACTGATGATAATGACATACAAACATCATACTGATGATACTGACATACAAACATCATGCTGATGATACTGACATACAAACAATATGCTGATGATACTGACATACAAACATCATACTGATGATAATGACATACAAACATCATACTGATGATAATGACATACAAACATCATACTGATGATAATGATATACAAACATCATACTGATGATAATGATATACAAACATCATACTGATGATAATGATATACAAACATCATGCTGATAATGACATACAAACAATATGCTGATTATAATTACATACAAACATCATACTGATGATAATGACATACAAACATCATACTGATGATAATGATATACAAACATCATACTGATGATACTGACATACATACATCATACTGATGATAATGACATACAAACATCATACTGATGATACTGACATACAAACATCATACTGATAATACTGACATACAAACATCATACTGATGATACTGACATACAAACATCATACTGATGATACTGACATACAAACATCATAATGATGATACTGACATACAAACAATATGCTGATGATACTGACATACAAACATCATACTGATGATAATGATATACAAACATCATACTGATGATAATGATATACAAATATCAAACTGATGATAATGATATACAAACATCATGCTGATGATAATGACATACAAACATCATGCTGATGATACTGACATAAAAACATCATACTGATGATAATGACATACAAACATCATACTGATGATACTGACATACAAACATCATACTGATGATACTGACATACAAACATCATGCTGATGATACTGACATACAAACAATATGCTGATGATACTGACATACAAACATCATACTGATGATAATGACATACAAACATCATACTGATGATAATGACATACAAACATCATACTGATGATAATGATATACAAACATCATACTGATGATAATGATATACAAACATCATACTGATGATAATGGTATACAAACATCATGCTGATGATAATGACATACAAACAATATGCTGATTATAATTACATACAAACATCATACTGATGATAATGACATACAAACATCATACTGATGATAATGATATACAAACATCATACTGATGATACAGATATACAAACATCATACTGATGATACAGATATACAAACATCATACTGATGATAATGATATACAAACATCATACTGATGATACTGATATACAAACATCATACTGATGATAATGATATACAAACATCATACTGATGATACTGATATACAAACATCATACTGATGATACTGACATACAAACATCATACTGATGATAATTACATACAAACATCATACTGATGATAATGATATACAAACATCATACTGATGATACTGACATACAAACATCATACTGATGATACTGACATACAAACATCATACTGATGGTACTGACATACAAACATCATACTGATGATAATGACAGATGCAAACATCATGCTGATGATACTGACATACAAACATCATATTGACGATACTGACATACAAACATCATACTGATGATAATGATATACAAACATCATACTGATGATACTGACATACAAACATCATACTGATGATACTGACATACAAACATCATACTGATGATAATGATATACAAACATCATACTGATGATAATGATATACAAACATCATACTGATGATAATGACATACAAACATCATACTGATGATAATGATATACAAACATCATACTGATGATAATGATATACAAACATCATACTGATGATAATGATATACAAACATCATACTGATGATAATGATATACAAACATCATACTGATGATAATGATATACAAACATCATACTGATGATAATGATATACAAACATCATGCTGATGATAATGACATACAAACAATATGCTGATTATAATTACATACAAACATCATACTGATGATAATGACATACAAAAATCATACTGATGATAATGAGATACAAACATTATACTGATGATACTGATATACAAACATCATACTGATGATATTGACATACAAACATCATACTGATGATAATGACATACAAACATCATACTGATGATACTGACATACAAACATCATACTGATCATAATGACATACAAACATCATACTGATGATACTGACATACAAACATCATGCTGATGATACTCACATACAAACATCATACTGATGATACTGACATACAAGCATCATACTGATGATAATGACATACAAACATCATACTGATGATACTGACATACAAACATACTGATGATAATGACAGATTCAAACATCATGCTGATGATACTGACATACAAGCATCATACTGATGATAATGACATACAAACATCATACTGATGATACTGACATACAAACATCATACTGATGATAATGATATACAAACATCATACTGATGATACTGACATACAAACATCATACTGATGATAATGATATACAAACATCATACTGATGATACTGATATACAAACATCATACTGATGATACTGACATACAAACATCATACTGATGATAATTACATACAAACATCATACTGATGATAATGATATACAAACATCATACTGATGATACTGACATACAAACATCATACTAATGCTACTGACATACAAACATCATACTGATGATATTGACATACAAACATCATACTGATGATAATGACAGATGCAAACATCATGTTGATGATACTGACATACAAACATCATACTGATGATACTGACATACAAACATCATACTGATGATAATGATATACAAACATCATGCTGACGATAATGACATACAAACAATATACTGATTATAATTACATACAAGCATCATACTGATGATAATGATATATAAACATCATACTGATGATACTGACATACAAACATCATACTGATGATACCGACATACAAACATAATACTGATGATAATGATATACAAACATCATACTGATGATAATGATATACAAAAATCATACTGATGATAATGATATACAAACATCATACTGATGATAATGATATACAACATCATACTGATGATAATGATATTCAAACATCATACTGATGATACTGATATACAAACATCATACTGATGATACTGACATACAAACATCATACTGATGATACTGACATACAAACATCATGCTGATGATACTGACATACAAACATCATACTGATGATACTGACATACAAACATCATACTGATGATAATGATATACAAACATCATACTGATGATACTGACATACAAACATCATACTGATGATACTGACATACAAACATCATACTGATGATACTGACATACAAACATCATACTGATGATATTGACATACAAACATCATACTGATGATAATGATATACAAACATCATACTGATGATGATACTGACATACAAACATCATACTGATGATAATGATATACAAACATCATACTGATGATACTGACATACAAACATCATACTGATGATACTGACATACAAACATCATACTGATGATAATGACATACAAACATCATACTGATGATACTGACATACAAGCATCCTACTGATGATAATGATATACAAACATCATACTGATGATACTGACATACAAACATCATACTGATGATACTGACATACAAACATCATACTGATGATACTGACATACAAACATCATACTGATGATAATGATATACAAACATCATACTGATGATAATGATATACAAACATCATGCTGATGATAATTATATACAAACATCATACTGATCATAATGACATACAAACATCATACTGATGATACTGACATACAAACATCATACTGATGATACTGACATACAAACATCATACTGATGATACTGTCATATAAACATCATACTGATGATACTGACATACAAACATCATGCTGATGATAATGACAGATGCAAACATTATGCTGATGATACTGACATACAAACATCATGCTGATGATAATTATATACAAACATCATACTGATCATAATGACATACAAACATCATACTGATGATACTGACATACAAACATCATACTGATTATACTGACATACAAACATCATACTGATGATACTGACATACGAACATCATACTGATGATACTGTCATACAAACATCATACTGATGATACTGACATATGAACATCATACTGATGATACTGACATACAAACATCATACTGATGATACTGACATACGAACATCATACTGATGATAATGATATACAAACATCATATTGATGATAATTACAGATACAAGAATGCTGATCATAATGACAGATACAAACATGCTGATGATAATGACAGATACTAGCATTACGATGATGATTTTCGCATACAAATATGATGCTGATCATAATGACAGATACAAACATGCTGATGATAAAGACAGATACTAGCATTACGATGATGATTTTCACATACAAATATGATGCTGATCATAATGACAGGTACAAGCATGCTGATGATAATGACAGATACTAGCATTACGATGATGATTTTCACATACAAATATGATGCTGATCATAATGACAGGTACAAGCATGCTGATGATAATGACAGATACTAGCATTACGATGATGATTTTCATATACAAATATGATGCTGATCATAATGACAGGTACAAGCATGCTGATGATAATGACAGATACTAGCATTATGATGATGATTTTCACATACAAATATGATGCTGATCATAATGACAGGTACAAGCATGCTGATGATAATGACAGATACTAGCATTACGATGATGATTTTCACATACAAATATGATGCTGGTCATGACAGGTACAAGCATGCTGATGATAATGACAGATATGAACATGCTGATGATAATGACAGATACATACATCATGCTGATGATAATGACAGATACAAACATGATGATAATGTCAGGTACAAACATGCTGATGTTAATGACAGATACAAACATCATGCTGTCTTTTAACATTTTTTAATACTTATTGCAGATGTTCAGTGTGCAAGAAATTGCTTACCAAGACCTTGGAGAGGAAGGTCAAATGCTCAACTAGTAGGTCAGTAGTATAATTTTCTCATTCAGATAGATTTAAAGACATTTTGCACTGCAAACTTTGCTCAGTAGAGTGTTAGTTCTCCAATATTTTAATCTCTTTGCTCAGAATTTAACTTTAAATTGATTCCATTGAGAATGCTTCTTCAATTGTGAAGATTTACAATGCCTTAAATAACTTTTATAAACCAGTGTTTGTCATATATATAGTATTCACTCATTTTAAAACTGTCCTTGGGAGCCATGGAGTAAAGTATGGTGACACTGCCTTATGATGGAGTTCATGATACAGTAGTTCCTAATTATAATTCTATCTATAGGAGCCATGGAGCATACTGCCTTATAGTGAGACTGCTTTATAATGAAGTACATGATACAATATTCATTATTATAACACTATCCGTGTAGTCACAGTTTACTATCTTATAATGAGACTGCCTTAATAGAAGTACATGATACATATAATTTTAATATCACTGTATGAAATGGGATCCATGACCAGACTTGCCATGTAACAGGAAGCATGTGATAATGAAGGGCCTTATTGTGAGAGAGCACTGTACATATGTTTTGAATGATTTTCAGTATTAAGAATTTTTTCTTATTCCATTCCCTATCATTGTCGTTTGTAGAATGACAGTTGATAAAAGAGGGAATCTGATCTATTGTCATGTGCGGGACCCTTCATTTGATGTCAATGAATATATGCTGGAACTAAAGTCACAACTTAAGAATTGGCGAGATGTATACTGGAGACTATGGGGTACTGTCAATTACTTAACATGCAGTCGTTGTGGCGAGACATTCATGTGCAATGAGTACGGTCACTGCAAGTTTCATCCAGAACCTCCACGATATGAGAATAGCTCAAGCTATGCATCTTACATTGGAACATACCCATGCTGCCATCAAAAGACACTGAGATTTGATCCTACACAGCAAAACAAGGTGACATTCTATGCTCTTGAAGCTTAATTGCATTATAATTCATACAGAATCTAATGAAAGTAATTTTTATCTGTATTCATGCAGGTTTATGAAAACCGAGGGTTCTTTATGTTGATATTGTGTTCTTTTGCAGTACATTGAACTGAGTTTTACAGTATGGCATGGGAGTAAAATAACATCATTATGGCATGGGAGTGAAATCACATGCATGGAGGTAAAATCACATCAGTGCCAGGCAGGCTTAAACCTATGACTGCCAGATTCCGATATATGTTGTCTAAACAAGCCACAGTCTTTCTAGTGGCCCTAGTTTTTTAAAATACTTTTTCTATTTTTTTCCTACTTTTTTGTCACATTCCATAATTTTTCTTAATTTTTCTAAAATGGCCCTTTAATCTCTACTTTTTTTCTTCAGTTTTATGTTGAAAATTGTAAACACACTACATGAAGGGTTGTAACAAAGCAAATTTAGCTGTGGTCTCTGTGATGAGAAGCTGGGTGTTCAATGTAGGTAATTTTAGGTAATTTCATTTATTGGTGCAGTATGACTTTAGATATGCATTTCAGAAACTATATATTGTAATTAATTAAAACTGATAGGAGTATTACATTGCATTATTATAATTATGAATATTTATATGTCAGCTGCCATTAGAAAAAGTAATTTAATTATTTTAGTTTCTAAAGCATCACTGAAACATGACAGTCAAAGACATTGTAGTTCAGGGCCTCAAGTGGCCTAGTGGTCTTAAGCACTTGCTGTTCCAGATCACTGTCATCTCACCTCTGTCTGCTTGGGCTCAAGGCTCAGGATTGGCTACCAAGGGTAAGTGAGAAAGCTTGCCAGTAGCTTCACGTGGGTCGGTGGTTCTTCCCGGGGTTTATCAGGTTTCTTCCAATACCATTGATACTGGCCGCCATGTATAGCCTATCTTATTGCTGAACAATGGCATTAACCCTACAGAAACAACAACAACAGCAATAACAACATTGCAGTTATTTTGAAACCGCTCCTTTAAATGGGCATGAGAACATGTGCAAATATGTCTTCATACCATAGTAGTCATCTGTTCAAATCAAACAATGGTTACAAATGTTACAGGTAGTTTTTCATTTACAATTTTAAGAAACAGTTCAAATCTTAATATCAATCTTTTGGATTTTGTCAATTCTTGGTGAAGCCTTGGAACTTAAAACAAATTAATTGCTGTTTCTAGTGCTAGTTGATGAAACATTTTTACCTATTTGTAATTTCAACAATGTAATCTTGGTACTCCCAACAGTTACAATACATTTATTGTTTCTGCTGTGCTTATTTCAAGTTATATGGCCATAATGCATGGTATCATGACAAATGTGGGCACATAAACCATATGAACATAGAGGCAACATCACTAAAGGGAGGGCAAGTATGTAAGAACATGCTAATGTTCAAGCTTATGAAAGTAAGGTAAGTAAGTGTTATTATTTCAGTAATTTACATAAATTCATAGTATTTTTTTATTATTTATATGCTGTGTCCCTTTTGCTCCTGACTTTTACCCCGACTTTTCAAAAAAAGGTGTATCCCAACATTGTCCATACTTATTCACAGTGAGTTGCTGGAAATACTGAGGTAATTTAATCCATTTGATTTTCAGCATTCTAACCTTAAATGACATAAAAATGTTTAATTTTATCAATTTGGTTTCAGGTGGTGCAGAGATCTTATGCATTTTAAACATATTCATAATCCTTATTACATGTGTCATTTTGTTTTCTTTAAGGCAAGAATTTTTTCCCCCAAAAATTATTCATCTTTTTTAGATAAGTTATTATAATTTTACTTTCTTACTTTATTCTTTACTTTGAAGCATTTACCATGTTTAATCTTTTTAAATTACTTTTTCAGAGCCTTATTTTTATTTCATAAGAAAAGGTCAGATATGGAGGTGTCTTTTTAAGCTTTTTAAAACCTTTCATATCTAGTGTTCTTGTTATAAATTTTTACAACATGCTAGGCCATGAATTACTAGATTTTCTGAGACAAATTATCTTAATATTTCACTGGAGTGAAATGTGATAAAGATTTTAAAATTTGGTTGCTTTGCTTATGGATGTCAAATCTGACTCTTGTCAAATACATTTTGTTTTCTTTATTTTTTATGTGCTGTATTACCTTAAACTGGGAAGGAGAATTATTTTACTACTTAGATTTTCTCTGCAAATAAACACAAAACATAATAGCAAACTGCTGATATTATCACAGAGGACCCAGAATGAAATCTAATGCTTATACTTATTTTTATCCAATGTTGGAATATAAACTAAGAAGATAATTCACTTTCTCTAAGTGAATACCATATATTTTTCATCTGGTGGATAAAAGCATCAGGCATTTTAAGTTTTTTCACCCACTCAGTGAAAGGTATTCTGTCCAGTCTGAGCAAGTAAATATTCTAACTCAGTTGCCTAGTTTATGAATAACTACATTAAAAAATATGACCTTTACAGAAGTTGGTACATGTAGGTTTTATTGCATAGATTTGTATGTGGAAGGGGCATATCATTGAAACGAAAGAACTCACAGACATCTGACATATAAAGAATTTATGATAGGCTATGAAATCAACAGTAATCCTGTGCAGTTTTAAGAAATTGAAGTGACTAATGCTATAGTTAATATGGACATTGAACGATCAAGAAAAAAGTATGTATATGTTATATTTGTATTGGGTTTTACAGTATATCAGTACATTCCTGCCTATAATAAAAGTATAGTTCTAGCAGTGAAAGGGCAAAAAATGCAGAAAACTTTAATAAGAAAGACCCTTCCACATTAACATAAATTTGTAGTCCTTGAAGATAAAAGGAAAATATCTGATAAAGGTAACAAAAAATATTAAAAATGTCAATTTGTTAAGAAGGAGAAATATAAAAACAGAGGATGACATGTATTAGAAAGCAATAAAAAAAATATGTGCATTGAAATGCAAAATGTGATATCTGCTTTTTTTTCTATACTGTGGAATTTGTGGTTGATGTAAACCATGACTTTAAAGACCTGACAAATATTGATGTTTGGAAAGGATATGATCCATTTCCTATTTCCACAAATTCAAGTACCAACAAAAATTTCATTCGTCATTAAACCACAAAAATGTTTATCCACAAAATGTATTAATTGACAGAGTCATCTAAAGACAAACTGAGACAAAAAATACATCAGATCCCCATTTTTGGTCCAAATTATTAACTGTAACTCTTCAAAAATGTTATTTACTGAAATGGTATATGGGGTAAAACTTATTTTTCTTTAATATCTCTCTCTCTCTCTCTCTCTCTCTCTCTCTCTCTCTCTCTCTCTCTCTCTCTCTCTCTCTCTCTCCTTTTCAGTTTAACCTCATGATTGACTAAATGATACATCTAAATCCTTTTCTCAGGTTTCAATAGGATTCGCAGTGATTTGTTTCTTTTTATTATGCTTGGAGAAATAACTAGAATGAGCAAGAGCTTCTATTGAAACATATTTCATAATGATTCACGGTTTGGTATAGTATTTTTAGCTGAGCCTTATTTTTCTGTATCTATTTTCATTTAAAAATTATGAAAAAAAAATATTAGTCCTTTTTCAGATTTTTTCACTAAATCGTGATCATTTTTTGAACAAAATCAGTAATTTTTAGTCTATTCATAATGTTAAACAAAAAGCCTTTTTTTATTGATTTTGTCATATTTGTCATTTAAATTCATCTTTCGTGTACGCATTACCAATTTGGTTGATGTCATAAATAAGCTCATTGTTTTTCATTGTTTTCTTTTTTTTTTATCCATGTCAGAAATGCATTCAAATTGTTCTGCAAATATGACTTAAAATTTAATAGTTACATCATATTTTCCACATGCAGGCCATTTTAGAGAACATTCTCATTTCCATAGCTCAGAGAGGCCATTAAAGTAATTGACAATAATAGTCATATGGATCTCGCTAGAAGCGCTTTTGACCAGATTAACAGTAATGCCTTTTGTTTTCAACCTTAATTGTGACTATTGATTTCAGTATAAAAAATTCTTTACAAATTATTTGATTAATTTAAGTAATGGCTACATTTTTTTGGTTTGAATAAATTCTAAAATAAATAAATTCTTTACAATTGTTTAAATAGAACATTCCTTATGAAATAAATGTGCCCTTTTCTAAGAAAGAAAAACAAAATGGCAGCTCTTTAAACATGAATAAATGCAGTGAAAAGATTAAATATAGCAAATATATTTGAAATAGTGATGGTTTAAATTGTTAATTCAGTAAACTTCAGATCAAGGCATAGACTGAACAGCTTACAGTTGAGTTGAGCAAGGTTAGGATGGGCTGGACTGGTGAACTTGTCATATGGTTTATAGTAGTTCAAGCTTGTGAAATTATATTGAAGTACAACTTGATATTTTCAATTCCATTTAGTTTCATATTCTTTGCATTGTGTGCATACTTACAAAGATTATGCAAACATTGAAAAATAACATCATTAATTGTTGTTAAAGTTCAGATCAATAAATATATATGGATAGTTTATACAATTCCTGATTAAATGTATATGCTTCAATTCTGATATAGGGTTGCCGAGTCCGAGATCATGTTGTGAATATGATAAGCCTGAATCCAGAGAATGACAATGAATCTGAGGATTCACCTCCAAACAAAGTATATGATGATCTTTTAGCTCACAGGGATGCAGTCTGTGTCTCATACCAAAGACTAACAGATGCCAGGTACATTATCAGTGTCATAGGTGGCCCAGTATTGTCTTAAATAGAAATGGCCACTTGTTGCCAGGCAACCATGCTTTAAAGCAAGCCTTCTACTGTTTGATTGTTGTTGAAGCTGGTGGTTTGTTTTACAAGCTTTGACTGGCCATCTAGCTCTACCACATGTCTTCCAAATCCAACATTATTTTTTTATTTCTTGTTTTCTTAGCTTTGTGGTGGAATAAATTTTGTATACAAGCTACCTGTTACAGAATTTCTCTTTGATTTAAATATATTATTTTCAAATTTTGACAGCTTAAATGACTTAAACATCATGCTTAAAGTTTTATATTAGAAATTCTTCAGTGTAACAAAGCCCACATTTGGCACACCGTTTCATATCAACTCTGAATCATTTTTATTGTAATAAGGAATCATTGTGCAAACCTTATTGCATTCCTTTTCTATAAAAAATTAGGTATTAAAAAACTAAATTTCATATTTGAGAAAAGGAATTTTTTTAAAGCATTCTATACCAGAAAAATAAAAAAGAAATCCTTTTGCTTTATTCAGTATCTTTGAAATTCAAGTTTTTTTTTTGTTAATATGAAACATTTTTAGTACATAAAAAAGACAGACAAGCTTTGCTTTTACTTAACAGTCCATTTCCTATATCATATATATTTTTGATATTTCAGAGTTGTTTTCTTTTAAAATGTTTGCTGTGCAGTGTCTTTTTTAATGTTTACCTTTTCTTGTTGGCAAATTTCTGTTTTGTTTTTTTTTAAATTGGAAACAAAAGTATTTGGTTCTTTTTTGTTGATGATGACACTTTTATTTAAATTTGAAATCATTCTAAAGTAGAAAAAACACCAATATTGCTTAAAGACATGGTGCAAACACATAACACTATCTTTATCCTCTATCTCCATGCTCAGAGGTAAAACAAACCCAAAGTTTGAGAAATTTGTCATCGGCAGGTACCCCAAAATAAACATGCACCCACTTCTGACCCAGAGCTGAACAAAACTTAGCAAACATTCATGTTGTTTTGTAATTCAATTAAAATGTGTTTATAATTTATGTTCCTTTTTGTAATGTTCCAGTGACATGAAAAGTGGAATTTATTCAATAAATCAGTCCAAAAGTACATGCTGATATTGTTTCCTGAAGTCATGTTTGGTCCTTTCCCTTAAATCAGTTAGCGGTTAAAATTTTCTTCAAAACCTATCAGCTGTCCAGAATTAACTTATCAAACTGAAATATTCACCTATCACACTGTTTTAAAATAGAACAATAATGTGTCTAGAGTGATATTGCCTTCAAAAGCTCAAGATCATTTCCACTTCATAACAGCATTAAAAAATCTGTTTATCTATTCTAGCAATTGCTTCATTGAAGTTTTATGTGAAGGATAGTCAGAAATGTACTTGTGTTGTATCTGAGATGTCAGACTGAAAAGAAAATTACTGGAATATGTAATGTCTTTCATAATATACTTGCTTTCCAGGCTAATAGGTAATGGCATTTGGAATATCTTTTCATTCATGGTTAATATGTAGTGATGTTTGGAATACCTTTGCTTCCAAGGCTAATATCTGATGGCTTTTGGAATACCCTTGCATTCATGGTTAATATGTAA
This sequence comes from Potamilus streckersoni, assembly GCA_016746295.1. Taxonomy (NCBI): domain Eukaryota; kingdom Metazoa; phylum Mollusca; class Bivalvia; order Unionida; family Unionidae; genus Potamilus; species Potamilus streckersoni. The sequence continues at coordinate 932,753 of JAEAOA010001377.1, read as the reverse complement.
TGACTTTTGGAATACCTTATATTTATGGCTGATATGTCCTCCTCTTCTAGTGTAGTTAAAAACTTAACTTATCATTTGAGCTGATCCCAGTTCATGCAGTCTGGTACCAAAATCTTGCATCTGATAAATGACAAAAATATTGATGAATATTGTAACTTGAGGATAGCTTCTTCATTAATATCAAGTCATTTGGGTTTTATTGCTTTAAAACTTTTTTTTACTTCAGTTAAATGTAAGCTTTGTAAAATGTTAATGAACACTGATTATAAAGACAACTCAAAATGGTTCATCTGTCTTATACAGGTAAAAAGTGATCTATAAAAAAAATCAGTAAAAAAAATTAGACAAACAAGCAGTATACCATGGCTTAGGTTGAAAATTAAAGCAGAAAGACTTTTTTGAACCATAAAGTTAATATACCATCAATAATTCTATTTATTAAAACAATTTACCTGCATAAAGCTGCATGAATTTTTCACACATTAGATAGATATTATTGAAATACTTTTTGAATAACTTTACTGTGATATTTGAGTGTCTGTGATTATCTTTATACAATCCAATGGTTTCTTGCTGTTATAGCCAACAGTCAAGAGTTAAAACCCATTAATGTTAGAGAATTCAGGTGCTTTAGCCTCCTGTTTATCTTTCTAAAACTTGTAAAAGTTACTCCTTTGATATAATAATAAATATTTCTTCAAATTTGAATATGTTTCATGGCCTGAAAGACATAGTGTCATCTTAAACTTAAAGATTTTTGATGTAGACTGTTCATTCATATATATATATATATATATATATATATATATATATATATATATATATATATATATATATATATATATATATATTGAAAGACCCTGTCAGATTTACTGCCCCACCTATGATTCAACAGCAGTCAAATGATTATAGAAATTGTATTGCTTATTTCGAGAATGGTTGCCTGTCATCCTGACTAACTTGTGTACAGCCATTTTGTAAAAAGACCTAGATGAAGATAGACAATGATTGGCCAAGACATCACTGTCAATCTTTACTGTTCATATTGTCAAAAATGTTGTTACAGGGGCAAATAACTAATATATCAGATTTTCATAATGTGAACTCAGTATATGAATCTTCACTCCTTTTGATAATTTTTAATAGAGGTTGGTTCTTGTAAAAAAGAATTTCATAATACAGTCATAAATGTGTAATATTACTATTTGAAATTTATTTTCCATTGATACATACATCTGGGTTCAGCTATCAGTTTTGGACTGACAGCCATGTTTTATTTTACTACATATGTCCATTTAATTTTTATCTGAGTGCCATATAAGTTTTTCTTGTATATAAATAGCTTCAGGCAAAGAGAGATACTATATACTGTGAATTTATCTTTATTTGTAGTTATAAACAGCAAATTTGAAGACCTGTAAAACAGTTAATCCATTTGTTAGGCAATAAAATCTCCATCTCCATCAATAGGATATTCACAGATTTAAGATTTAAGTACTGACCAAAATCATAAAATCTGATACCCAAAAATATAAATGAATTCAATTACTTAATTATAAATGAAGCTCAAACTGCAAAAACAACACAGACCAAGATAAGCATTTGCAAATTGTTTGCACTTCTAGATCTGGATTTATGCAGTTTGTTAGGAGTAAACAGTAGAATAAATAGAGTAGACTCTGATCTTCCAGCACATTATGTGAGAGATCAGGGTCTTTATTGTTAGCAGTTGGACCTGACTTAAAAGCAAGTACATACAGATTGAAGAATTGAGAGTTGTGTTTTGTTATTGCAATTAACTTTTGGTGTTCTACAGGATCTCATCAGTAATTCACAATTTCACTTTCAGAATTATTTAAGTTTATTTCTAGTATATAATTATATATAATTATATTATATTATATAGGTTTACCTCTTTATAACAAACTAATGTCAGATTTGTTCTATCACAAATAGTTTGCTATTCAGGCCATTTGTAAACATTACTGAATTGGAACATAGGTCCTCAACCTACTGAATCAGTTCCCACCTTTATTATGCTGTAATATATTCATTTGAAATATTTGTTTTTTTTTTCAGTGGTTCCATTTTCCCCCATTTTTATTATCTTGGTGGTAACAATCAACCCTCTGTTGGTTTAGAAATGGGATTGCAAATTGCTTTTCTGATTTTTTCAGTCAGGTGAATCACATAATGATGTTAATTTGGCATTGTCCATGAAGCAGATGCCTATGCTGTACATGCTCCTATTGAGCATGCAAAGGTTCTTCTCCAGAGAAATGTAAACAGGATGGAATAATTGTCATTCATGTGGTTTTTTAATAAACATGTTTTCAACTTGATGCTGACTGTTGCACTGCAGCTTTGCTTTGAAAGCAAATAAAGGTGGACAACACAAACACAAGTTAAAATTTCAAAGTCTGTAATCTTGAGAAAAACATGTCACTTTTGAGAACTGTCAGGACACCAAAACATATAACTGAAATACTGAAAGTAAAATAGAAAAAGATCTTTAATACAAGGCAGTCATAAAGGATAGAAACACATTATAAATTAGTATTTATCCTTGAAGTTGGTGAAAACCAGTAATTTGCCAAATGTATTGGGATGAATGATATGTAATTACAGTAAAACATCAGTTATCCATTGGGAGACGTAGATTATATATCTAGATAATTGGTTTTCTAGATGAGTAATACATATCATGTAAGATTTCACTGATCCACATGGTAGAAAAGTTTGAGGAGTGAAATCTGTATAATTGCTTAACTGTAAATCATTCAGAAAAGAAGATGAAGATATTGAAATCAAAGGCAAGTTTTGATCCAGAAGAGATTTTTTTGTTGTTTTTTTGTTATAAACATGGACATGGACATTATCTACAGTGTCATGTAAATGAGTGGATTGATTAGATTATATTAATACTTGTCCATTGGCCAATCAAGGCTTTACACTGGGTCTTTTAATGAAATGGCTGTACATAGGTAATCTCCAGTAATCATGTTGTTTGGATTGGAGTGTACTCCCTGTCACCCCACCATTATCTCCTCCAATATGAGCAACATGTGCATAGGCCCAGTCTGTAGTGCTCTCACAACTCCCCTTAATTCTAACTTTCTTCTCTGTGACATTCAGTACTGTATTTCTTTGTAGATAAAACACACCCAGCTGTCAACATCATACACTCAGATGTGCTATCTCATTATGTACTGACAGACAAAGGTCAATACCTATACATTATGTGATGGCAGAGCTAGGTTTATCAGGGTACGATAAATCAAGTCTTGACCCATTTGCCCTGGCAAGAATAATGCAGGCAAAATGGTCTCAAAATTTATAATTGTGTTCTTTGTGCTACTTAAAGATTGGGCTAGTTGCATAAAATTTCACTTACCCAACAAGTTTGTCTGGGCTAATTGGGCTAGGAAATTGTCCACTGATTTATGCTGTTTACAGTTGGTTGCATGATTTATGTGGGCATGTATGGTACATGTCACCTAGCAGCAAGGTGTAGGGTCTCACATTTACAACTACTATGGTAATCAGTGGGTGACCACACTTAAATTCCTGTAATTAGTACATGATAAACTTGTTTTACTTTCAGATAGGCAGTTTTTTTTTTCTTCTTATATCCATCTTATAACAAGTTAGAGCAATTAATATTTTGAACTCTTGACTGCTGATGAAAGGCCCTTTTTTTAGAAATAAACAAAAGAAACAGAAGGAAACTACCAGGTTTTAATGTGGGCCACTTTTATATGCTTTCTTTGTAGATCAAATATGGGACATCAGAGATGCAAACTACATGTGTAAACATTGCACTATCCAAGCCTAATTTATCAATAGAGTTCTCAGCATGCAGAATTTTGTCCCAGTCAAGAGACTTTCAATATGAGAAACACAAAACTTTAGACTTGATTTCTCATCACTAGTATCATGACCCATTTGCTGTATTAATTAAATTGTCTAACTGGAAGATTTTTTTTGGGTGAAAAATTCCCTAGTTGAACTGAAGTTTCTTGTTATGTAACCCATTTATGTGTGCTACATTAACTCCATGCCTATTTTAAATAAATTGATTCTACAATATGACACATTATTCAAATCAGATATGCAATTTGTTCAGATAATTTAAGTCATAAGGACTTAATGATCATATAAAATTATTTGTCATCTAAATATGTATCTATAATGTAAAGAAAGTTTAATTTTGATTTGTCCATCTGGATAACTTAGATTTAATAGCAGTTGACCAGTGTTGGGTCTTGAGTGTTAGCAAGTCATGCAGATTCATGTCATAGTCACATCATATATTTTTTTCTCAATAATACAATTTAAGGTTTTGACAATATTATTTAAAAAATGAGATATTTGGAAGATATGGATGATTAGCACCTTTGTGCCAGGTGTATTCTCTGTAATCACAATCATGTAGGAGAGAGATATTTCTGAACCTGACTGGTTAACACAAGTTTATTTGCAAATTATGCTTGCTACATTGGAAGTTGACTTTTGTGTTAAATTTAGGCATGATAAAGTAAGTGGAATAAGTGCCAGCTTTCATTTGTATTGCAATATACTAGATATTTCTTGGCTAAGATGCCAGGTTTCACTTGAATTAAAATGTACTAGATAGCCCTTGGCTAAGATGAAATTACTGTTCATGCTTAAAAAATATTCCTTGTTTATCCTTTTGATTTCTTTAATGCATTCATAATACATTGTAACTAGAGTCTTTAACAGTTATTCAGTTTTCTTTTTTAAAAAACTTAATTCTTTGGACATTTATATAGAGATATATATTGACAGAGCAAAATTAAATAAGATTTTTTAAGATATTTTTTTTAATCATTAGTCAAAGACTTGAATAGAAAGTATAAGAAAGGACAATTTTTTTTTATTCTTTAATGCTCTCTTCCAAATTCTTGTTAATTTACTTACTGACATCAAACCAATCATTCTTAATTTGAGGAACTGTAAATGACCATCAAACTTCCATCATCAAATTTGATTCCAGTTTTTAATTCAAATAATCAGCAGTATGTTATTTTCAATGCAGAATTTCTCTACTTCACATTTTAGCCATGGATATAATGCTGACAAGTCTGATGGACCAGAAAAGTATGAAGGATTTTGAGAATTTTGATAGCTTTGATTTTAAATTAACATTTTTTTAGCTATACTGGTTGCAGACCTTAAGAGCTTGTGGGATGACCATCGTCAGTCCATTAACCAAACATTTCTTGTTGTTACTCCTATCATAGTACTAAGAGGAATGCTGTTACGTGTTGACACATATATACATTGTGAGGTGTAATGAGCTATGAATGAAAATGATGCAATTTGGACTTCCAATTACTGCCACCTGAGTGGCCATCTTGAGATTCTTGTTATTGCTCCTCTTCCTGAATGGATGGTCCTGTGAACATAGACTTCTTATGATGTCTACTAGGTTCCAAATAAAAATGATGCCAATCTGATGTCTGGTATGACTCCCATGTCAGCAATCATGAGAATCCTGTTATCACTACTACTCTTGGAGGGATGATCATATCAATATGTATTGGGGTTTTTACCATAAGACTTCTTATGATGTACAGTTGGTCCTAAATGAAAATGGTGCTAATCTGATAATCATTGTGGTTACCACTTTAGCCATCTCTGAAAATCTTATTGCTATTTCTTCCAAACAAAAAAGTCATATCAACAAGAAGTTTTCACCAGAAGACTTCTTAAAAAGTCTAATTGGTTCTAAATGAAAGTGGTGCTGATTTGACCTATATGACTGCTATGATGTCACCTTGGAGATCTTGTTATTACTACAGGATGGATGGTCATATTGCCATCTAATGACTTATTATGAAAATCTGATTGCTACTGCATGAGTTTTCAACAAAAGACTTCTTACTATGCTGAGTTGGTCATAAATGAAAATGATGTTGATCTGACATTCAGTTATGGACACCACAATAGTGGACATTTTAAAAATCTTTCTATCACTATCACAAAGTGATTGGTCATATGGATATGAATTTCTCATTAAAAGAATTGTTTTGGCGTCTAATGAGTCCTAAATGAAAATGGTACCGATCTTTCATTCAGTATGGATTCTATAAAGTCTGTCTTGAAAATCTTGTTACTGCTACTGCTTTGGAATGTAGAGTCATATTGATATAATGTATGAACCAGAAAACATCTTGTGATGTCTGGTTAGACCTACAGAAATTGGTACCAATCTTACTTCCAGTGTAACAGCCATGGTGGTCATCTTGAAAATCTCATCATTGCTGAAAAATATTGGAGATGGTTTCAGTACTCATTAGTTTAAAAAGAAGAAATGGGGAACTTGTATTTGTGGAATTTTTTTTCAGCCAGTACAGCATCATTCCCTTGAAGGACTCTTTTTTTTATTTAAGGAAACATAATTGATTCATTTTTTATATGATATAATATGGTCTGGTTTGTGATTGGCATTTTACCTTCAGACTCACATGCTATTCCTCAAACTAACAGATTTTGCTGCTACTAATATGTATTAACAATAATTTGATTGAGTTTCCTTTGCATTTCATTTTTAACACAAATGTATGTTGATTGTTTAGCTTCAAATCCATTGTAAAATATTGTGTTATAAGGTTTCATCAAGACATTGTTCATTTAAAACTCACTGGTGTCCACAGAATCTTAAAAAAATAATTTGAAGAGCAATGTAATTGAGATATATAATACATTATAACAGATTTTGCATAAAACTGTTAATTTTTTCTTTAAGGCTTTAAATCAAAGAGAACGGAAATTATAGTTTATTTATGATTAAGAGCAAACAAATTCTCAGTACATCATTATATATTGTGTTGTGGTCACAAAAAACTTTATATGAGAAGGGTCAAACCACTGAGATGTAGAGTATATTCTCAATAGCCAACTGGTTGATGGACTTATTATTGCATGGCATGATTGGGCCACTAGTTGATGAACTTACTTTTGCATAATATGACTGGGTCACTGGTTGATGGACCTAATTTTGCATAGTTTGATAAGGACACTGGTTGATGGACTTACTATTGCATAGTATGATTGAGCCACTGTTTGATGGACCTAATTTTGCATAGTTTGATAAGGCCACTGGTTGATGGACTTACTATTGCATAGTATGATTGAGCCACTGGTTGATGGACTTACTTTTGCATAGTTTGATAAGGCCACTGGTTGATGAACTTAATTTTGCATAGTATGATTGAGCCACTGGTTGATGGACTTACTTTTACATAGTTTGATTAGGCCACTAGTTGATCAACTTACTTTTGCATAGTATGATTGAGCCACTGGTTGATGGACTTACTTTTGCATAGTATGATTAGGTCACTAGTTGATCAACTTACTTTTGCATAGTATGATTAGGTCACTAGTTGATCAACTTACTTTTGCATAGTATGATTGAGCCACTGGTTGATGGACTTACTTTTGCATAGTTTGATTAGGCCACTAGTTGATCAACTTACTTTTGCATAGTATGATTGAGCCACTGGTTGATGGACTTACTTTTGCATAGTATGATTAGGCCACTAGTTGATCAACTTACTTTTGCATAGTATGATTGAGCCACTGGTTGATGGACTTACTTTTGCATAGTATGATTAGGTCACTAGTTGATCAACTTACTTTTACATAGTATGGTTAGGCCACTGGTTGATGGACTTACTTTTGCATAGTATGATTAGGCCACTAGTTGATCAACTTACTTTTGCATAGTATGATTGAGCCACTGGTTGATGGACTTACTTTTGCATAGTATGATTAGGTCACTAGTTGATCAACTTACTTTTACATAGTATGGTTAGACCACTGGTTGATGGACTTACTTTTGCATAGTTTGATTAGGCCACTAGTTGATAACTTACTTTTGCATAGTATGATTGAGCCACTGGTTGATGGACTTACTTTTTATTGCATAGTATGATTATGCTGCTGGTTAATCAAACTTATTTTGCCTTGTGTAATTATGCTTTTGGTTAATGGATTTTGAAAAGACTGTTAGTATTTTGCTGGGGACTAAATTATTTATTCGTAGATTAGTTTTACATTTTGGTTAAAAGTTGATGATTTATTTCTAGATTTATTTCAAGTATATTCTTAAAGGCAAGGAAGTGGAGATAATAGATACATTCACATCTTCACTTGGAGATTTTTTTGAGGTTTCTTTTGGTCTTACTTAATCAACAATGAAATAAATTTTTCTTACTAAACTCTAGCATCATATGGAATCACGGAGAAAAAAAAATACTCAGATTGTGGAGTGAGTTCAACATAAAGTTGGCTCTTTATTAGAATATTAAGACTGACTTTATGCAGGCATTTAATTTTGGTAATCTTCCCAATGGCTCTCTACTATTCCACACAAGATGACAGAGAAACTTTAAAAGAAACACTCCTTAGAACTGCTTTTTCAGTGTAATGTGCAGGGATTCACTGTTGCTTTGGAAGACATTGGTTGAATCAATGTTGCATTTGTAAGACTTTGGTTGAATCAGTGTTGCATTTGGAAGACTTTGGTTGAATCAATGTTGCATTTGGAAGACTTTGGTTGAATCAATGTTGCATTTGGATCACATCAGTCATATTAATACTTCAGGTGTGTCAGGTACATGAATATACAAATTTCTGAAAGGTATTTGACAATAAATTTCTGTTATTTGTACTGACAAAATGATTTTTACTCAATGACAGGACCAGTTTTGACTTTAAGCTAAACTCCCACTTTTGACAACTAGTGAGCCAGTGGTTTATAAAAACTAATGCACCCTCTCACAGTGACTTTTCAAACAGGATGCATATATTTCATCTGGTTTTGATTTAAAATAAAAGCAGTTTTAAAATTAATCATAATTCTACAAGGTTTATATTTGTCACTTTTGAAGACATAATATTTTTAACATGAGACATCAAAATGAGACCTTACAACCTGCTGCAAGTTTTGGTTTAATAACTAAAGGTCATAGTAGGAGTGATGTCGTAGTACCCTTACCCTTCCATCAGTAGTACTAGTGAAAAGCACTATAGTACTGTGCCTATTTCTGACACTGTAGTAGTCTTTGTATGGACACAGGGTCTTTCTCTAATGTACACCAATAGAAGGAGTCAAGTGCATGCAGTTTTCATAGCATGTTAAATAATACCTGTCTGTTATAAGGTAACTAGTTTAGCAAAATATTTTTATGTGCTGTATTTTTAGAAATATTCATAGGGAATGAACATGTTATAAATCAAATGTATTTTATCTTGTATTACATGTATACTATTTTATTATAAGTTAACTAGAAGTGAGGAATTTTATATGAATTATGACTAGGTGTATTTGGGGTGAAAATTGATATTATCCCTATGTTATGAATGTGACTACTAATCCCTCAAAATGATAACTTTCATTACATCTGTACCTTAAGTTTTCATGCACTTGACTTACCACTGGATAATGGTTAGTTCATTTGATATCTTGACCTATATTTATCTAAATGAAACAAAAAATTCAGTCATTCTTATGCATTTATTGCCATGTGCTATCTCAAAAAAGGACACTGATTATTTTTATGTTTAATTGTTAATATATGTTTGTTTTTGCATATATGATGTCAGCAGTAGAAGGTAGGTAGTTATGTATGTCACAAAAATTAGTAGCTTTCACCCTGTGTTTTTTTATGTCACCTTTATGCTTGTATCTATATCAATTATGCACTTATTTGTCTCTAACATTGACATTTGAATCAAATGTTAAACTACCTTTTATTGTAGAATGAATGCAGTTTATTATATAAAAATAATCATGGGTTGTAAATCAGTTGTATAAAAATCATCACAGGTTGTAAGTTAATTTAATGACAACATCATGTGCTTTAAGTTAATCAGATTAAAAAACATGATCTATAAGTTAATTAGATACAAGTCATCAAGGGCTGTAAGTTAATTGCATTTAAGTCATCATGGCTGTAAGTTAATTGGATAAAAAGCAAGTCAACAACACAAATGCTTCATATTTGTGTTCATTTTAGTAATAGTATTAAATAATTTTACCATAAGAATGAACTATTCTTGCCCACTAGTTATAAGCTTTATTAAAATGTATGATCTCAGTTACAATGGATAACAAGGAAGTCACCCATTTATTTTCTCATGCTGCATGCACAACATCTTACCATGTATTTCTGAAGTATACTGGGCCCAGATATCTATGCTAATGAAAGTGAAAAGGACAGGTCATTATTATGTATGTTGCATAATATCCACTTAACATACATGTTTATCTGTGTATTTGTCATATCAGTTTCAATTTATATTTTCAAAAGTGAGCAGGAACTTAATGTCTTTAGTAATGAGGAGTTTGCCAGCAGTTCCAGAGGGGTGGGTGTGGCCATTGGCTCAATTATGTCAGTCTCAGAGGAAGACAGCAAAACTGAGGTAAGTCATTTTTATCTTGTGTATGAATGGTGAGACATGCATTATGTATGAATGGTGAGATATAGACATTGTGTATGAATAGTGAGATATAGGCAATATGTATGAACAATGAGACATAGGCATGATGTATTAATGGTGAGACTTAGGCATTATGTATGAATAGTGAGACATAGGTATTGTGTATGAATATTGAGATAGGCATTATGTTTCAATAGTGAGACATAGCCATTATACATGAATAGTAAGATATAGACATTATATATGAATGTTAAGACAGGTTTTATGGCAATGACAATTATGTTAAAGTTCTTTAGTATAATTTTTAAAGTCATATATCTTCAACATCAGCAGCTATATATGCCCAAGGCTTGTATCTGACATGCTATAAGACTTCCTCTCACCTGTGTAAGCAAAAAGCTATGTCATTATAAAAACCTTTCACCTGTGTTAGCAGAAAGCTGTCATCATAACACTGCTCACTGCTGTAAGCAAAAAGCCATCATTGTAACACCTTTTACATGTGTAAGCAGAAAGTTGTCATTATAACACCTTTCACCTGTGTAAGCTGAAAACTGTCAAAAAGCTATGTCCTTATAAAAACCTTTCACCTGCATAAGCAGAAAGCTCTGTCATTGTAACACTGAAAGCAATGCAGTCCTAATACCTGTGAGAGCTGTCATAAGACCATTTTCTTATGATAGAGCACATATTGATGGACATTTATCTTAATATATTTTGTCATGCCTCTTCACAAGCAGCTACTCTTTTAATTTTGGAAACATTTTTTATCTGTTCTGACACTTGCAGGGAGATTAGAAAAATGCCAATGTCATATGCATAGAAACTAAATTTCATTCAACTTTTTGGCATGCCAATGTATCCTCACTTACAAGTGAACAAAGTCAGTGCTGAGATTGCTGCACAATTCTGGGTTCCCAGTTCACAGAAACAAATATGCACTCACACACCCTGGATCTTTGCCAATTTAAAATGTCCTCAAAAGATCTTCTAGATGAAAGATTTTTAAATGAAATAAGTGCCCCCTATTGCAGCCACATGTTTCTGTATACAGATGTTTCAAAAGATTCAAGCTGCCATTGCAACATATCTGTGTCGCCATTATAAGTTGATTACCAGCTTAAAGCCTTCATGTTACCATAGAAATTAGAGCCATTTTAAGATCTTCAAAATACATTAAAACCTCAAAACAAACAATTTGCAATATCTTTTCAGATTTTCTCTCCATGCAGATAACCTTTCAGAATCTTTAGTTTGACAACCCATTGATATCTCAGATTTAAAGGAAATATTATTTGCTCATGCAATCTGAAAAAGTATTGTGTTGTTTTACCCCTAGATACATTGGTATTAGGGGCATGATGGAAGGACAGATAAAGCAGCCAGAGCTGTCATACAGTCACCCATTTCTGATGGAAGAATATATATATATATACTGACTTCAGATATAATATTTACTGTCATGTTCTGTATAATTAGCAATATATGTGGAATGAAAACACCACATTAAATTTTTATAATGTAAAACCCTTCATTTAGAACAAATCATAGTTGAGGTGGTGTTGTACCAGTTTTATGTTGGACACACATACCTGACACATACACTAAAAGGTGATCCTTAACCAGAGTGCATAGCATGCTGACATTGGGAATACATTCTTGTTAAGTGTTTGGACTTAAATGCTGAGGGATAGCAGTCTTATGATGGAAATTTGACTAAAGATCTTGATGGTGATGCTACACACAAGAAAATCCTTGATATTTAGAGTCAATGTGTTTTATATAAAAAAATTTCACCTTATAATTCAAGGATTTTTTCTTTTGTTTTATAAGCATTTTAAGGAATTTTAATATCTTTATCTGAGATCTTTAATAATGTGGTGCATTATGTTTACATTTATTTATTTTGTCTTAAAGTTTTCATAAATTCTTTATTCCATATAGGTTTGAAATTTCATTAGGCACCATATATTATGCTCATGTGCCATTAAACACTAAAACATACATTTACTTTTTGAAATCTACTGAAGAATTTGGAATTGTGAAGTTACCATTGCCTGTACATTAGTAGTATTATAATAGGTAACCTAAACTTTAGCCACCCACCTTTGCAATATGCATATGATTCTGGGCACTGAAACAAATTGTGATATTTTCACAACCAATTATGATATTTATTTTAAAATGTGTCAGATTATTAGAATACATTATTGTTGTGGTACCTTTTGGACCCTGTTTTATACAAGAAGATATTTTCTGAAATCATCTATAATTTGCTTCACACCTGATTATAAGAGTTGGCAGATTAAATAGCCACTTACTGTAGGTCTGTTTGAAACTTTGCTCATAATTTGTTTTATAGAAGCAGTATATATATATGTATGGATGGATGGATGCATACATGCATGCATGCATGTATGTATGTATGTATGTATGTATGTATGTATGTATGTATGTATGTATGTATGTATGTATGTATGTATGTATGTATGTATGTATGTATGTATGTATGTATGTATGTATGTAAAAAAAGACTCATAAGGTAAGATGATGGGTCATGTGGTATCAGTACATATAAAGTCCAAAGATGAGCCTTATAATGGGATTTTGATGAGTATTGTCCTCAGAGAAAGAAGACTAGACAAGCGGTAAATGAAGAAGGTAATAGTGAGGTAATTATTGTAATGAATTGGTTAGAGGCAAATTGTGTGACAAAAGCTTTCCACTACTCAAGCAATACATGTATTAAAGGGAATTGTTCTTTTATCTTCTTTACATAGGCAAGCACCAGGAATCAAACAGATTTATCATGTACTGATACCAATCTGAGTTCACTATCAATGCTGTAAATATTTGTTTGAACATGCCAATCTTACACGTCACAGTATGTATGTGGTTTAACAGAATATTATACAATCCTGGATTGTATATAGTATAGGATAATTTTAGGTATCCACACAAATGTATGCAAGACACAAAAGGCAAAATTCTTAAAATACAAAACTACATTTACTATATAAAATGTGCTTTTTTAAAAATAGTCCAATTCATTTTCAGGTGGAACATCATCACAGGATACATAAAGGTGCAAAAGGCTGCTTTTGACATGTAAAAAGGTTGCATTTGTTAGTCACCTCTTGTGACATGCTAAAAAGGTTGTCTCAGTTAGTTACCTCTTGTGTTGTGCTAAAAGGTTGCCTCTGTAAGTCACTTCTTTTGACATGTAAAAGGGTTGCCTCTGTTGGTCACCTTGTGACATACAAAAAAGGTTGCCTCTGTTAGTTACCTCTTGTGACGTATAAAAGGTTGCCTTAGTTAGTTATGACATGCCAAAAGATGCATCATGCCTATTCTACATCCATGAACCAGCACAGGGCCAGAAAAACAAAAAGATGAACTTTTATTCAGTATTACTAAGAGGTCTTCATTCTTCATGTAGTATAGATTCTTTTGCAAAGTTACAGGAATATCAAAAGGTAAAGCTAAACAGTGAATACAAATTATTAGATTAGTGAGTTGGGACATACTTGAATGGTGAACCTTGTGTGAGAAATATGGAGTCAACTTACCACCAGAAGTAAACATTCAGAATGTCAAATACTGAATGCCCCAAATGTTTCGAGCAAAAGGCAAGGTCACTAGTACCCGCAGCTGCAGATACAGACCTCTTTCCAGCAGTTTCATTTGTTTGCTGAAAGAAGAATCTCTGTTGTCAATAGCATTTCATAATTTATTGGAAACAATGACAAAAAGTTTCAGGCATGCTTTATACTTGTCCAATCTCTGGCCTTCTGCTGCTGGATTTTCCTGCTTCCCATAATAGAGATAAAGTCTCATTTAATTGTCAAGCTTTATTTCTTAAGCAGATTTCTGTCTGAAGAACCATTCCAGATGTATGCCACAGCCTAAGTCAGAAATGTGGAAAGACCTAGTGATTGAGCAGTCCTTTTAAATCATATATATGTGTACCTTCACATCCCTATATTTCCTCCACAGAGGAAGTACCTTTGGTTTTGCTTGGATGGAGAGATCTTCCAATTTTGAGCTCTGCTATTTAGCCTTGTCTCCACACCTGGAACTTTAACCAGGGTCATGGGAGTAGTTGCAGCTAATCTATGGTCACTAGTTATTCCATTCCTCCAATATTTCAAGAATAGGTTGATTCAGAATGGACATCTTGAGTCCCTTAGATGGATCTATTTTGCTATTAGTCCCTAGTGACCAGGTTGGACCTTATTGCCAAACTTAGCAAAATTAGAGCTCACTCAATCTTAAATATTGTCCAAATGGGGATGGGTTTCCTCACAAATGCAAACTTGACAAGTCTTACAATTTTGCTATAAGTCTTACAAAAATTACCATTAAAATACAAACTTACAGCATACCAGCAAAAAACTACAGAAAAATACTCATTGCTGAAAATCTGGATAATTGGTTCACCTGTGTTTTATATAGATCTGGGTTTCATATTAAAATTAGTCAAATTAGTCAGGGAACCAGGCTAACTTTACAGCATCACCCAAGACACTTTAAACTACACCTGTTTGTTGATGCAAAGTGTCTGCATGATCAAACTGTTGATTATAGAATTTTTTAAATATGGTGTCCAGAAAGTGATGCATGTTTAAGACGAAAGGGAAAAAAAGCTTTAAAAAAAATTGTTAATAATTAACACAGAAGGATAGAAATGATTATTTAGATTCTTATGAATAAAAGCTAGAAAGAACAATTACATTTATTGAACAATTTGAATATGCCTCGTGGCAGGAGATATGACTGCCATTGTCATGTGAAATGAAAAAAACATTTCCAAGAATTACTTCAAATTGAGAGGTGCAGTGCTACTCAGTTATGTCAACATGCTCGGGCCCGAACAGAAAATGTTGACATAAGCGGATGTTAAGATAAGTGTTTTGGGTGGGGGTTGGAAAAAAGATACAAGTTAAACCACAGGAGTCTGCAGTTTTATTAATAAAGCACAACAAAATTTCTGACAACATAAAATCACCTTAACGGTAATACCATTAAGGTGATTTCATGTCAGAAATTTTGTTGTACTTTAGATCACTATGCCACTGTACAAAAAGACAAAACCAGTGTGAAAGACACTTGTATATTGACAAATTACATTTTGGTTACCTTTGTGTAATAATATCCACAATAAAATATTGCATTGGTTACGTTCTGATATGAAAAGCATTACGATATTCAATGTCTGCATTTTCATAGTTATTTACATGCTTCAACTACATGTACTTGTACTTTTATTGGTCTTGATTTTGGTCAGTCTGCTCCCATCTTCTTGAGGCTACCAAGGGAATGGGGCTATTCATGGGGAAATGAATACCTGTCAACAAATTAATTTAAACAGTACTTGTATTTAGTTACATAAGTCATTGTGAAATCGAACAAGAGATATGTGGCTGGTATGATTAATGAAGGCATAATATTTTATACATTGACACGTTCTAATGAGGTATTAAAAGAAAATGATTCTTATGATACAATATTGTAACAATGTCATCTTAATACATTTAAAATTTTTCACAGACATCTTTGCGAGATGTCCTGTGATCCTCAATTTCCCTTAAGAGCCAGATATTTAGTTTCCAGAGACTTGAGATTTAAACTGTGTTTACCCTGCCGTTTGTAGTGATTTTAAACAAAAATAAAGTTAAATAGGAAATTTTCATGGCACAATAAACTTGTTTTAATCACTGATCATTTTGGAAAATGCAAGAATCAGATCAGATGTCATTGCTTTTATTTAAGTTGAAGTGAGAGGCCAACTTTATAGGACCAAAAAAACCCTGTTTTTGTGCCTGTTTTTTTTTAATCTGACCACAACATTAAAGCCTGTAGGCAAGATCAACTAATTGTTGAATAAAGTACATGTTGGAACTGGCCACTTGCTGACATAAATGATTAGGTAAAATTAAGGCCTGGCAGCAAGATCAACTAATTGTTGAACAAAGAATGGGTAGGAACTGGCAGCTTGTCAACATAAATGATAAGACAATGAAGGATTTGTTCAAGCTGGGACCAAGGGATTCTGTCAACATGTACGTTTATTTTTTATCTTGACATCAACATAAGTATGACAATTTTGGTTGTAATAGTAGATCATGGGGCCCAGGATTTTGCTTTTTTATCAAGATAGGCGGCTTGTCGATATAAGTGGGTAGGACTGTAGCAAAAACCTATTGAGTTGCATAGGGTTTGGAACTAAAGTTTGTGCAACTGTACTAGTGGTAAATAAAGTCCACTCGTAATTTGCAAACTTTTCTGTTGAACATATTTATCGTTACTGCATTGAAATTTTATTTACATTTTACAGCTTTACAATAGCAGTTATTTATATTTTATTACACCTTACTGAAAACTGGTTAGTCTTATGGAGAAAAATCAACTGCCTTACTGTGACAGACTCATCAGGTTTGGCAGGTCTGTAAATGGGATTAGTCTGTGTCCCTCAGGAGCATGTATACATGATCCTTTTCCTGTTGGATGCACTGAAAGTATTGTCAGATTCCCTTCTCCTGCCCCACACTGATGTCCCACTAAGTTAGGGTGCTCCCTAGGAACAGAATAAAGGTGCAGTATGCATGGGAAAAGTACCAGCTATGCAATAGCAACAGGTAAGTATTACATTGTTACAGTTAGTTTTACACCCCATCCACCGCCAAAAACTTTATCAGGCAGTATCTTCCCTGATGATCCTGCAGTAGGTCACTGTGACTTGTGTATTTTTTCAACTTGCATTTTTCATCGTACAAGAGCCATTTTACTGATTTTCTGACTTTTTTCTTTCATCAGCAGACTTTTCGACACCAACCTAGGCTTCAGGCCTTAACAGTAGAGAAGGAGTTTTCATTTGAGTATGACGATGTTGGGATGGGTGAAAGTGATGATGAAATAGGAGATGATGAACAGCCCAAAGCAGGTATGCATGTCATTTATAACAAAACTGGTTCAAAGAAAATATTGAATATTATAAATTTGTAGACAGCCGTGGCAACAGCATTTTAATTGTATTGTTTGGCTATCTTTGTTCAGATTTCCTTGCTGTAACTGTTGTACACTCCTCACTTACTTTTCTGGGATGGTGACCAAGGTAGGGGTTCCACAATGTCACAGTTTCTGAGTGGTTAGGGAATCAGATATCCTAGGGGATCCAATTTAAATTCTTAAGAAATTTTTATAAAACAATGATTATCAGACTGTACTGATGATCCAGTTTTATGTACAGTGGTTTAAGTTAGGGGAAATACACTTTAGGAATCACAGTACTAATTCAGTTCCCATAGTAAACCTTTGCAAACACCATGATATTAAAAATTCAATAACTTAAAATTTGGGAGTGCTCATGACCAAACCTATATTTATCAGTATAGATGAAACCTGAAAGTCAGCTTCTGTGCAGAGGAAAGGATATGAGCTGCAGCATTTTCTGGACTTGCATTTGTTTGAAACATTGCTTTCAATTCTGCACCAAAGAGTCAAGTGCTAATTTTGGTAATGAGTGTTCCAAAATCAAGACTATTAAAGAACTGAAATTCCATCAGTAAAACAAAGTCTCTTTTTCACTTTCAACTAGGATAAGGTCTCAAAAGATTCTTTTCCCTGAAAACATAACTTACATTATTAGCCAATCCTGGTCAGCCAAATCCATATATACTCTATTTGATGTTCACCCATTTCTAGGCTTTTCCCATTTTTCAATACAATTAGTACTATATATATTTTAATGACCAATTAACATTTTGTTGGCAGTTTTGGTTTCCATTTATATCTGATGAAAAACACAGTGTGAGTGATTGATCATGACAGGTATTTAATTTGTATTCATACAGGTAGTAGTATTCTTTTACTGTTTTTGGCTGCATTGTGTTCCATTGATGTCATGCATTCAATGAAAATATAGTATAAGTAAATGATCTTAACAGTGTTTGATTTTTGCTCATACATGTCCTATTATTGTTTCAATTATTCAGGTGACTGCCATCTGTTGTTGGCATAGTTTTATTCTTTTTGTATTTATATCAGGTATTTGCAGATGTTAATCCATGAAATTAAATGCCTATTAATGTGCAAACATGTGCAAACTTTAACAGAAAAAACCCCACAAATTTCAGTGCCCACAAAATGAATTTTTTTCACAAGACCATGAATTTAAGTACCCATGAAATAAATGATTGTAAATACTACTGATCATGGACATCTTGACATCTGGAGTTTACTTTAAATTCATAAACCAGTTTTACTTTGTCGTGTTAAACCTCTTATTACCTATTCATGATACTGTTGAAATAGAAAGGAAATTAATGAGTCAGTTTTAGCATTGGTTTACTTGATAAAGGTCAGTCAGTTTTAGCCTTGGGCTACTAGATACTGGTCAGTCAGGTTTAATGTTGGTCTACTAGATACTGGTCAGTTAGTTTTAGTATGGGCAACTAAGTACTAGACAGTTAGGTTTATCATTGAACTGCTAAGTACTGGAAAGTCAGTTTTAACAGTGGGCATCTAAGTACAAGACAGCAAGATTTTAACATGGGCAACTAACTTTTTGGTTGCCAGTTTTTTCATTGGCCAATTAAGACTCTTGTAGTCAGAGATTTTACTGCTCTATTAAAAGCCATTGAAAATTAATCCAATAATCCAATAATAGATTATCATGTTTATCTTATTAACAAACATTTCACTAATAGAAGTGATATGTAATCTTAATGAGGACAGTTGATTTTCAAAAACATTGTTTTTTTATAGCAAAGGAATCAGATTTTTAAAAACATTTTACCCCTTAGACATAATTTAAACATATTTTTGATTGGTTATTGATGAACATTTACTGTTGCACTCATATCAAGTGTCAGAATTTTCCAAACTTTCAGCATGCCTTGTGATAGGGAAATGTCTGCAAAAACCTGGTAGAATATCATAATGTTCTATGAACACGACAACATATATGCTTAGTAGTATTTAACTTTGTGGATTAAAATTTGTAGATTAAAATAGTTTCAAAACAGATCTTAAGTGTATTTTGTTTAGCATGACCATATTGGGAGAGTCTACCACCAATGTGGAGAATACCAAAGATAAGCAGCCAGAGCTAACTCTTATAGCATATGCACATTACAAAATATTGGGAGAGACCACCACGAATGTGGAGAATTCCCAACATTGAAGCTACCTCATTTAGCAAATACATATGATCAGGACATTATTGGTTTGCTGAAATAATAATGTTTTAGTCAAACTTTGTATATATTAAATGGAATACAAAAAAATCATGGCACTGTAATCCATTGTTATGAATTGTGTGACTTAGTGGCAGTAATATTTAGCATTTTGAATGCTAAATATAAAATGAAAACAAAATCCCAGATATGTACAGTAAAACCTGTCTTGAGAGGCTGGGTTCTCTATTCTCAAGGATTTATGGATTGTATAGTGTTGTGACCTGTCTTTAGAGAGAACCTATCTTGAGAGACCATTATTTTTTGGCAGAAAGAGGTGGTCTTTCAAGACAGGTTCTTCTATACCATTTTTATTATGAAGATGTGTGTCTTCTGTTGCAGAGACAAGGAAACAGAGTCTTTCTGCCCATGCTTACATTCCTGTCTGCTGTGTGAATGCTTTAGCATCCCTATTACATGTATTTGTTTTTGTATTCACATATATATCTAGTATTCCAATCATTCATCACTTTGTGTTTGTGTTATTCATTTAATCCAAGTGGAGAAAACCCACTCGGTTTCAATTCTGCTACAGTGTCCATATGGTCGATTATTATTTATTTGATACTAGTAGATATTTGTAACTGTTTGGTTTGATACTGTTAGATATTTAGATCTAAGTCGAACTCAGATTTTTCATCCGTTGTGTGATAGTATGTATTACTTATTGATTTTGTTAGCTGTTCAGCAAGGGGATAATTCTTTTTAGTGTTAACACTTTTTGTGCAACAAGTACACTTTTCATTGAAACTAAATATTTTAAGATGTTCAGGTCAAATTATGATGTATATTTTTTCATCAACATGTTACTGTGTAGTTACTAAAACTTAGAAAGCACATGGCCTGATTATCATTACTCCCAGCAACATTAAAGAACTTTGTACGACTGATTGTCACCTTCTGTAATATAACTGTTATTATTAAGACTAGTAGTAGTTGTAGTAGTAATAATATTGAGTTGAATTGATCATGTGACATTGCAGGTAGCACAATAGATGTTATCTTCACCACCTTGATCCAAAAATGATATAATTTACCAACAAATCCATTAGTCATTTTCAAATCATTCTGTGGACTGCAAATGTGCCTTTTAATTGAGGAAGTTTTACACCAGCTTCCACTGGAGATATGTGCAGCTCCTCCTTCTCCATAAACTGCCTGGTCTAAAGTTCTGGTATTGTTTGGTTTTCTGACCAAAAAGGAAAGACTGACTTACAAATTACTTCCAGTCTGCAATAATTACTGTCACCTTGGGCAGCTTTCTTTGTCAAGTACAGGAGCCAAGCATCAGCTAACCATTCCCCTTGCCTTTACTCAAACTTTAGTCATGTTTTCTGCAAGTCTCTTGCTCCAGTTTTCCATGTTAATAATGCTGCAGATGGTTGAGACATAATAGCTCTGGAGATGACAAAACCATATTCTGTTGTTATCAATTGGAAATCTTATAACTACCACAACAGTTTGTGCACAATATCATATCTGATGACTTCATTGGGCCTATTATCTGTGATGATCTTTCAACAGGCAGAACAGTGTATCATCTCCAACCATAAATCATACAGGATGTGTGTGGGAGTCTTTTTGTAGAATGACCCGCTTCTTAAACAGAGCAATTCAACTTAACTGGTCTATGCTGTAACAGGAACTGCTACTTATGACTGGTGGAATGAAATAAAGTGCTCTCGAACTCCAACACTCCTAATGAAGACCATAAGGCACAACATTTATCATCCACTCTCAGGTTGATAAAATGTACAAACAAGCCAACAAGAAAACTCCCATTTTCCCCTTTCATAGTCTCAGTTACAAAGGAGGGATTTTCAGGGAAATCAAACAACCCATTCAAAACCACCACTCTACAGAAAGAAATCAGAAACTGTCATGAGTAAAGAGTAGTAAAAATTGCTCAAAATGCAAATTCATCTGGCTTTTATTCAAGGCTGTTTCTGTTTACAAAGGAAAATTGCACACTTTGCTCTATCATCAACATAAGTGCACTCAAAATATTCATATCCCTTGGTTCTTGAGGTTAAGTCTGACATTTTACCATCTCTGCATTTTGTAACAATAGGCTTGGAGTTCAATGCTTGGGTAAACAATATGACTCACAGAGGATTGAGCATTTAAAACCAATACAATGGAGGCTTCCTTAATTTTCCAGGAAAATTTATCTGCCCAAGAATTATTTTTTGAAGAATTGCCCTCTTTTGGAAGAAAGAGTTGCTGTCTTTAGAAGGCAAAACCAATTGTCTATTAAGATAACTCATCACATGACATTGTAGACATTCAAAATGCCAACTGCTCTGAAGGTTTTAGCCTGCATCCAACATGTTATTTTCTACCAAGGTCTCAATGATTCTTTTTGATTATCTTCCAACATAAAGTCACCAGAAATCTGATTGCATCAATGACTTTCAAATGTTTCCAGATTGCTGAGGGCTGTCACTGTTTTGGTTAGTTACATACCTTATATGACTTTGAATATTTTTCAATTAGAGAAGAATACTCATAATCCATATTTTGTGTGTAGGTGCAAAGTTTCAAACTGTTATAGATCAAGTAAAAATGTTTCATACCAAGAACACTACAACACTTCATTTCAAAACCAAAAAAGAACTCATTAAGAAAAGATTGAAATCTATAATGCCACCATTTGAAATAGAATCCCAAGGGAAATAGAGAAATTAGAAATAACAACAATGCATGTAACATGTTGTATTATAACTTAATTGAGCAAATGAAAAGGCAAATTGGTTGAAAACAAGTTTAAATTCTTAAACTTTCCATATTGTTGTCTCACCATTTTTTGTACCATATATATATATATATATATATATATATATATATATATATATATATATATATATATATATATATATATATATATATATACGGAAATTGTTTTTAATAATGTTACTTTGTCCTATATATAAATGTATACCTTCTGTAATATACACAATTTTCCAAGTTGAAAATTGTTCTTAAAAGTTTTATTATGTCCTATATATAAATGTATGCTTTCTGTTATGATGTATGTAGCTATTACTATTATTCCATTCCAAATAACCTCAGCAACTCCACTACCATAGAACATGCCATTTTCAATGATAAACTGCCTCATATTGATAAATTTCTATGCATGACAGAATTTTGTGATGTAATAAATGGGCTCTTAAGAATGCTCCTTCTTCTGTATCTTTTTAACTTTTTCTGATGATGGCTGAAATGCAGTGCTGGGATGACTTGTGTCTGTGGATTCCCTTTTTATTAGAGGACTGTACTGCTGAAGATGGGAGAAAGATGTTGCTTTTAAGTTGTTGTGAATCCACCTTTTGTACCTAAGCGCATGATATAAGTAGACCCATATTCATATTTGATTTTCCTACAGAACTAGAATCAGCCAGAGTAGCAACAGTAGAGTTATTGTCAAGTCGCCAACATTTCTTTGGTGTGGCCTCACTTAGTAATTCATCTTTAATATTGTGTTTTCTGCCTCCAAACTTTTTTCCATTAATTTCTTTTGGGCATTTATCCATGCTGTTTAAAAATTCTTGTCTGCATTCGTCCAACATTTCCAGCGTAATATTTTTGTCTACATAATAGTACCATTCTTTTCCTTCACTTGATTTTGGTATCTCCCAATTAGACAGGCCAGAAGAATACAGGCCCAATTAGACAGGCCAGAAGAATACTGGCCCAATTAGACAGGCCAGAAGAATACAGGCCCAATTAGACAGGCCAGAAGAATACAGGCCCAATTAGACAGGCCAGAAGAATACAGGCCCAATTAGACAGGCCAGAAGAATACAGGCCCAATTAGACAGGCCAGAAGAATACAGGCCCAATTAGACAGGCCAGAAGAATACAGGCCCAATTAGACAGGCCAGAAGAATACAGGCCCAATTAGACAGGCCAGAAGAATACAGGCCCAATTAGACAGGCCAGAAGAATACAGGCCCAATTAGACAGGCCAGAAGAATACAGGCCCAATTTGACAGGCCAGAAGAATACAGGCCCAATTTGACAGGCCAGAAGAATACAGGCCCAATTAGACAGGCCAGAAGAATACAGGCCCAATTAGACAGGCCAGAAGAATACAGGCCCAATTAGACAGGCCAGAAGAATACAGGCCCAATTTGACAGGCCAGAAGAATACAGGCCCAATTAGACAGGCCAGAAGAATACAGGCCCAATTAGACAGGCCAGAAGAATACAGGTGCATGCTATGACACTTGGCTTGTACTGAAGGCATAAGGTGGTCAGATGGCATAAAAGTAGGACATGTGTGCTAGATCCTTGCTAGCTGGTATAAGCTGGCAGATCTGGATGTGGATGCTCTAACCAGTAGGCCACCAAACAGTTGATCACACACTAAAATATTTGTAGTTGCAATTGACAAGTTTCCAAAATAAATATTGTTTAACTGAGTTGATAAAACATTTTGCTTAAAATTGCAAATGCTGAATAAACCAAGACCTAATGAATATGTTTATGTATGTAAATATAATTGCATTTATTTACAATATCTTATCAAATGGATGAAAATTTGGAACAGGTTTGGTTTGACATGTAAATAACAACCTAAAACATAAATTCTCAAAATCTATTTTGTTGTCTATGTAGTGTATATACACAAAATGTGCAAAGTTGGAGCAATTTTCTTTCATGTTCATCAATAAATTGAGATTAATAATGGCTTTTTGTTTGTACAATATTCTTTCGTGATTCATAAAATTCAGTGTGGAACTTTCGATAATTTTTTTTTATAAAATTCAACATGGAACTTTTGACATCAATACTTCATTCATCTGACATCATCATCTGACATCTTTGAACTTCACTGGGATTCTAACTTGGATTTATTTAGAACATTTTAGTGATAGGACATGTGTTTCGATTCCTGGATTGGAATTAATTTTTGGATTATATTTTCAAACTGAAAGTCTTTTTTTCGCATATTTATGCTGTGATTTGATGGGAATTAAATTTTCATTAAAATTTACAAAGCTTGTTGGCTTCACTCTTCTTTGTTTTTTTTTTTTTAGTCAAGATTTTTAACACAGAAAATTAGGTTGCTCGTCCTTGGATATTTAAATTTTGGCTAAATATTTCAGTTTTTTTGTTTTCATATTTAAATTTTCCTAGTTTTTAAATCCCAGGTACTATTTTACATTTTGTTTCAGATGTTTTAGTGAAAACAATTGGCTTTCATTCATAATGTCATCAAATGTGGAGTCTTTTCTTTCTAGTCCAACTCAAGAGCAGTTGGACAGTCTGAAAAGATATGAGTTGCCTAAACTTGCCAGAAAGTATGATCTTTCTGAAACGTAATCTTCCTTGATGAAACATTAAGAACATTTTGATTCAGTATTTGGTAGAGGAGAATGTTCTTGATAAAAATGTTTTGGCATCGATCAGTAAGTCAGTATCAGACTCTAACATTAAAGTAATAGAATTAGATATGGAATATACAAGATAGAATTGGAGTTAAGGAAACTTGAACTTCAGAAAGTAAAAGAACAAATGTTACAGGAATAAGAGCAGAGAGAAAAACAGTTACTGTTGCAATTGGAAGAGAAGCAATTGCAATTGCAATTTGGGAGAGAAAGAGAGACACAAGAGAGAAAGAAAAACAAATACAATTGGAGTTGCAGAGAGAACAAATGCAGTTACAAAAAGAACAAATGCATGTAGTTACAAAAAGAGAAGGATGAAAGAGAATTTCAAATTAAAAATGAAAGAATTTGACCTGGCAAATGACAAAGATGATCTCACTCCACATACAAATACAAGTTTTTACATTACAAGAAATATCAGGTTAATACACACTTTTCGAGAAAAAGATGTAGACAAATATTTATTTATTTTAAAAATGTTGCTGAAAATTTGAATTGGCCAAGGGAGCATTGGACTCTATTATTGCTATGTGTACTTTTTGGCAAGGCCCAAGATATCTATGCATCCCTGTCAGTACAACAAAGTTCTGACTATGATTTGGTTACATTTGTAAAAAAGATCAAAAATAATGTATTCCAATTTCATTTTTACAAAAATTAATGATTAATAACTATTTTTTGTGTACAATAAAATTACATAAAATATGTTATGTATCAAGGTTCAATTTACTAATTCTTTTCACGATTTTTTTTTTCTCAAATTCAACACATTTTAAAATATATTTTCTTTGGAAAAAATCGAGAGCCATACTGGACACCACGTTATAAGTAGGTTCGCTAGTTATCCTGGCGTGAGTTATCGAGGGAGTGGTGTATATTTGAACAAAATATTTGCAATGAAGCTTCATCTCAGCAACCAATCTTATAAGCTAAGTGCACATTCTGTGTGTGTAAGAGTTATGGCCCTTGATTATATTGCCATTGATTTGATTTGGTTTTGGTGTTTTATGGCATAGCAACAACAGGTAAGTTATTAGTGTTGAGGCAGTTGAAGTAAAGTGCCTTGCCCAAGACCACATCATATTAGCTGACCTGGGCTTATCTGATGGCAGGATTTTGAATCCACACCCTTTAAATGAGAGGTCCAGCATGTTGACCATTGAGCTACCATGGCTTCTAAAGAGGAAAGGTATAGGATCATGAGTATATGTCACTGATGTTTTCTCTTAGAATTACAAAGAAGAAATCACATGTATTATATCTGTACATGTCCATCTGTCCATTAGTGTGTCTATACTTCTTCTATTCATCACAGTTTTCTTATAATCTAAACTCCATTGACACTGATTTAGAGAGGATACCAATAATATTTTGAATGTATTAGGCTGATAAATAGATGACAGTAAAAGTTTCAGATCATGGATGCAATCAGCAGGGATGAAGGGATGATGGTCAAAGTTTACATTATCACAGGTAAAATGAACCCTGCCTTGAACTCCATATACACCAATATAAGAAGGATGATCATGATTGATATAGTCTTTTAAAAAGCTAAGTAGATGAAAACAGAGATTACTTCTATCACTTGTTTGAAAATTGATAAATATACTGAAAAATGAATGACCAAATGTATTTATTGTACTTAGTTTATCTGATTCTTTATCGTTTGCAGGAAGAAAAGCCAGAGGGACAAAGAAGTCTTGTGTGACAATTGATCCACAGGCGATATTGATGGATGCACCTGATTTTGAGTATGTCATTACATTATTTGAAAATGTGAAATTGAATGATCTCTCACAAGTTTTTAATTTAGATGAAATTTATAGAAAATATGAAAATTTACCTAACTAGTTCCAAAATTATCTTAAGAAATGAACATGGATGAAAGATTGAATATATCTCAAGGTAAATTATGCTTTTATTTTATTTATATACTGAAAAACAAAAATTGCAGGAGTGATATTTCTATTACACTCATACCTTTACCTTGGATGGCAGCTTGATGTTATGCATAAAATTAGCATAAGTGATATCAAGACTAGATGCCTTGCCATGAAATTTTCTGGCTGGCCTCATGTCTTATCATTGGAGAAACACTATAAAATATTCACATCAGAAGTGTATTAATTATATAAAGTAGACTTGTCTATCTGATAGACAAATATAATAGCATACCTCCAGTTCTACAGTTGCATAATGTGTATTCAAATTTTTCATGGTGGATTCATTTTAAGAATGGTATTAGAGTAAGGGTCCAAAAGGAAAATCCCAATAAAATTTACCACTTCAAACATTATAACCTCATTACATCCATTATCACTGATTTATAATAACTAGCTAAAATTAAAACTTGTTTTGGAACCAAACTACTGAATTGTACATTAACTGAAAATACTTTACATACATGCTCTTTAAAACTGTATCATCTAAAAGCATTACAGCAGCTATAACATTTTTTTGTTTTTTGAAGAAGACCATAATCTGCTAGTGCAGATCTGGGCCCACACTTTTAATTGTGTTATATGCTGATATATCCAGTATTTGTACTCACTTTCAAATTTTGACAATATTTAATTAAGGAAGTTAAAATGTCAAATTGTTGTTAATTTTGGGGGAGGATAGACATGATGTCATATTACTCTAAAGAAGTATTGCTTTTATGACACTACTTTATTTTGTTGCATTGTCATAAACTACCATTTATGGCACTACTTTCTTTTCATGCAGTGTCATAAACAACCAGTTTCTGAGAGAATGCATCTCTTTTCAATGTCATAACTAATCACATGCTGACACTGGTCAACAATGATTCATTTGGACAGAAAATTTTCCAGAATTTTTTCATTATCAGTTTTAACTGAAGCAAGGATACCTTGAAAAAAACTCCATTTTATTAAGTAGTCCTCATAAATGTCCATACTAACTACTCAGAAATGACAAATCAAACTTCCCTTTGTAATAGGCAACCAGCTACTCAGCATGTAATAGCAACATGACTCGTAGTGGATAACTGCATCAGTGACAAAATGTAGAATTGTGTAGTACTACATTTTAAAATTTCAACTGGAGCTGTTGTCTCTGGTCCTTGTTTTTATAATTTGTGTATACTTTTAGGAAAATTTTACTTTGTTACCATATATTTTATAATTAAATTAACATTTTCTTCCTTTTGTCTTATTGATATCAGAGTATTATTATATGCTGGCAAATTATGAATTTTTAACAGTGAATTTCATTACATTTTTCTAACTGAATGTTTGGTATTTAATTTATTTATCACTTATTTTTTTATGTTTGATTCTTTTAGCTTTAGGGAACTAATCTTTCCCAAAAGCAAAATTATGATAAGAATAAGAAAAGCTTTAGGAATTTGTAATTAAATTTCTTTAATTCATTTTTCCTATAATCTTGCATTTTCTGTTTGCTGTTGTTATTTCACTGGGACTTTTTTTGTTGTGGATCATATTTACAACAGACAGAAGTGGATTCTTGTAGACATTTGTAAATGGTGAGACACAGATATGATTTTTCTATGATGGCTGTGAAAACATTATCACTTCAAATTCTGTGAGAGACAGATAGCTGTGGATGCAGTATCATTTTAAAATTATGTGTGACATAAATGGATATGAAAGCAGTATCACTTCAAATTATGTGAGACACAGATGGTTGTGAAAGCAGCAGCACTTAAAATTCTGTGTAACACAAATATGACATTTCCATGATGATTTTGGAGGCAGTATCACTGTAAAGATTGCTTGCAAAAATTTCCTGTTAAAGTTTTCACCTGTCAGAAACATTTGAGGGTTGTAAGTCATTCAGATTGTATCAAATTATCTGACAGTTGTATTTATCAGACTGTTTTAATGGCAGCACTTTTTATCAGTCAAACATGACTACAGTTTACAAATATGCTATATCATTGACCAGTCAATTCAAATTGATTGGTTTAGAAAGAGAGTTTCAAATTTCAGTGTGCAAACAAATTTTATTTGTTCAAAAAAATTGATTTGATTAAGCAGTGAAATCTTCATCTCTGTATTGCCATCTGGTATATTGTAGTGCAGGATGAATTCATTATGTTTTAGGTACTAACCAAAGTATTAAGTTTAAAATTAAAGTGAAAACCATGCACCATGCATTTTTTTAAAAAAAATTACTTATTCAACATGCCCTCTCTCTCTCTCTCTCTCTCTCTCTCTCTCTCTCTCTCTCTCTCTCTCTCTCTCTGTTTGCAACTTTGAATGATGGCATGATAATGACAGATTACTTTAAAAGAGATGGAGGGAAAGAGATATGTACTATATATTTATTTTCAGGACCCACAACTAAAACTTAAACATTAAAAAATGAGGCAGTCCCAAATTTAGCATTTGTTATTACATTTTAATGACATGGGGACTTTTTCATGCTATTTCAAGTGAAAGTTATGTTATTTTTCCCCAGACAAACTAAGAAGTCCACCTGGGATGTTGGGCGTTCACTGCGGTACAATCAAGATGCCCAGAGACAAGAAGGTACAGTGACTTAGCCTCATGTTACAGTTGTCCTGCCATAATCATGAAAATGCATAATGCTTTCTTTAGACAGAGTTCCATTAGGCCTGAAAATCCTGTAAATCTTACAGAAAGATTTTTTTATTTCCTTTGCCTTGAATACCTATGTATAATGGAAAAATCATGGGATTTCATGATAAACAAATGATGGAATTTAATTAGGGATTTAGTTAGTTTTACCCAGATGATTGTCTGTCCAACAGATTACTGGTTTGCATTCAACATTGATACTATCAGGGCATTTTTTCACGTAAAAATAATTGTACTGATTTGGATCTGACAATTTTTTATTTGTAACATGAATGCTTCTTAATAATAATTGTCAGTTAGTTGGGTTTAGCTGGTTATCTCTTAGTTTATTTATTGTGATCTATTGTGTTGGAACTTTTTCTTGAAGAAAAAAAAGAAAGATAAGAAAAGACACCATTAATTATTAATATTAACTTTGTTGCAAATATTTAGATAAAGATGACTCTGCTGTGTGTGTGTGTGTGTATGTGTGTGTGTGTGTCAAATCTATTAAATCTAAGCTTGCTACTTTGGCAAACATTTATAAGGTCACATAATTGAAAGTTCTGTTTTCCATCACAGGCATTATGAAAACAATCCCATTCATTTAAAACATTTTGCGTTTTATGCATTATGGTCTTTATTAACATGGTCATGCATGCATCTCAAATATGAGCCAAGACGATATTAAAATATAAGGTGAGAATAAATTATTTTGGTTTTCTTTCATTTTTTGGCCACTGCAAATTGTATTTGGCTGATCCTTTACCTAAAAGTGCATATTTCATATTTTATAACTTTTATAATTTTAATACACAATCAGTTCATGAAAAGTGTAAATATCTTTGTTCTTATTTAAATAATCAGTTTAAGATGATGACAAATATTTACCCTGTAAATATTCATACAATCACAAATCTGTAATTGGAAGTGTACAAAAACTTACCCACATTGGGCTAAGAGATGTAGATTAGGCCCATTGATTCCTTAAGCCCATTGATTCCTTACACATGTGATAAGAATAATCACATTGAATACTTCCATATGTCGTAAGAACAGGCCTATCGATTCCTCTCACATCTTGTAAGAATAGGCCCATTGAGTCCTCACACATGTGATAAGAATAGACCCATTGATTCTTCCCACATGGTCTATCAATAGGCCTATTGATGTGGTGTTTATGATATTTAATGTAGCTTTAACAATTTTTCAGTCATATTGCTACAATATCTGCAGTGTGGCAGTTTATAGTGATGTCCAGCACTGGGGCATTATGCTGCAGACATGAAGCATGATGTCCCACCCAGCCACATTATCATGACACCAGGCCGACCAGTCCTAACACTAACCTCTTAATGCTGAGTGTCAAGCGTGGCAGCTTTTAGTACCATTTTTGTAAGTCTTTGGTATGACTCAACCAGGGATCGAACCCATGACCTTCCACATCTGAGGTGGATGCTCTAACCACTAGGCAACCTGAGCGGTAAAAAATAGGCCTATTGAATCCATCCACATGTCAAAAGAATAGACCAATTAAATCTTCCCACATGGTGTAAGAATAGGCCCATTGAATCCTCCTATATGTCATAAGAACAGGCCCATTGAGTAATCTCACATGTTGTAAGAACAGGCCCATTCAGTCCTTCCACATACCATAAGAACAGGCCCAATGAGTCCTTCCACATATCCTAAGAACAGGCCCAATGAGTCCTTCCACATATCCTAAGAACAGGCCCAATGAGTCCTTCCACATATCCTAAGAACAGGCCCAATGAGTCCTTCCACATATCCTAAGAACAGGCCCAATGAGTCCTTCCACATATCATAAGAACAGGCCAAACGAGTCCTTCCATATGTCATAAGAACAGGCTCAATGAGTCCTTCCACATGTCATAAGAACAGGTCCAATAAGTCCTTCCTCATATCATAAGAATAGGCCCAATGAGTCCTTCTACATATCATAAGAACAGGCACAATGAGTCCTTCCACATATCATAAGAACAGGCCCAATGAGTCCTTCCACTTATGATAAGAACAGGCCTAATGAGTCCTTCCATATATCATAAGAACAGGTCTAATGAGTCCTTCTACCTATCATAAGAACAGGCCCAATGAGTTCTTCCACATATCATAAGAACAGGCCCAATGAGTCCTTCTACCTATCATAAGAACAGGCCCAATGAGTCCTTCCACATATCCTAAGAACAGGCCCAATGAGTCCTTCCACATATCATAAGAACAGGCCAAACGAGTCCTTCCATATGTCATAAGAACAGGGTCAATGAGTCCTTCCACATGTCATAAGAACAGGTCCAATAAGTCCTTCCTCATATCATAAGAATAGGCCCAATGAGTCCTTCTACATATCATAAGAACAGGCACAATGAGTCCTTCCACATATCATAAGAACAGGCCCAATGAGTCCTTCCACTTATGATAAGAACAGGCCTAATGAGTCCTTCCATATATCATAAGAACAGGCCCAATGAGTTCTTCCACATATCATAAGAACAGGCCCAATGAGTCCTTCTACCTATCATAAGAACAGGCCCAATGAGTCCTTCCACATATCATAAGAACAGGCCTAATGAGTCCTTCTACCTATCATAACAACAGGCACAATGAGTCCTTCTACCTATCATAAGAACAGGCCCAATGAGTCCTTCCACATATCATAAGAACAGGCCCAATGAGTCCTTCTACATATCATAAGAACAGGCCCAATGAGTCCTTCTACATATCATAAGAACAGGCCAAATGAGTCCTTCCATATGTCATAAGAATAGGCCCAATGTGTCTTCCTACAGGTAGTAAGATGTGTCTAATGGAGGCATGTGCCTAACACATGACTGAAAGTACATGCTTGCAGATCCAACCATTGAATTAGTAAAGGCTTGCTTCCATGATTTATCCAGTTTCATCAGAAATTTTACAATTTATAATTGTGCTGTTGCCATAAAATACCACAAAAAAATGAAAACTTAAAGTTATGATTGTTTTCTTTGTCAGATTTGAGAAGAATGAGAGAAATTCAAATGTATCTGACCAAGCTTCGACTGAATGCTGATAAAGTTGAAAAACCTAGGAAAGAGGTAAGTAAAAGATCATCCATTATCATCAGAAATAGTTTTAAGTGCAAAATTAACATTGTTCCTTTTAATGGTGGTTAATACCTTATTATCACTGGGGCACTCGTATTTCAGTCTTTTGTATCATCTGTGAATATTGCAGATAACTTTAACAAACAGCAGAGATGCTGCCAGGCATGCATTTGTGTGAGTTGTGATAAATTTGTATGAATTCGCATTTGGTGTGCAAGAGCTCTGACAAATTAGTTTAAAGTCTTGCATATAGAAATGTAGTTTTTGCAGCATGCCATTTTTATTCTGCCATTTGCCCTTAAAGGCTTATCACAGCATAATCACACTATTAGAAGTATTGTTGCACTTGTCATAGCTGTTTATACACCTGTTTCTTTGACTTGACATGAATGGTTCTTAAATTAAATGTGATTTGCACATTGGGCCCCCAATGTAGCATTCTCTTGTAGTTTGAACCTTGAATCAAGGAACTTTTACAAATTAACCCTAGAAAACCCAAAATGATTAATTCCCAGTGTGATTCCTCTTTAGATATCATTTGCAAATGAGCCTTTATAATATGGGCCACTTAAAAAGCCCAAAATGATTAATTTCCAGTGTGATTCATCTTTAGAAGATATCATTTGCAAAATACTGGCTGATGATAGTGATGAAGGCAGTTTATTTTTAATGTTAGGAAGTATATTGGATTATTGGAACTAGCAAAGTGTTAATGGAGATATCATTGAGTGATTTTGAACTGAAAATGGTGTTTACTGTAAATTCAGTGTAGTACTTGCTGGATGGACAAAAACAGATGGCATGCCAGTCAACTCCTCATTTCAGCAGTATTTTGAAATTCATTGTAGAAAAGAGAGATAACAAGCTGAATTAAAATACAGACAATTTAAAAGTTGAATACAACATTCATTTTTTTTTCTCCTTATCTCAATTTAGTTCAGTGGGATTTTGTGGTACAAAACTATACATCCACAGTATAAAAGTTATGATAAATTTAATAAAAAAGAATCTAAAAATGAAAATAAAAAGTAATGATATTTATTTGATCAAATTACAATCGTCATTCAGCATTATGCAACAGATAAGGAATCTGGCATATTAGTCAGTAACGCACTGAGAAAAGAAAGTGAAACTTTGGCAGAGTTTATGTTAGTGAAAACTGATTCTGGAGCATAAGTACCAATGAGCTGTAGAAAATTGTACATAACAACAATAAAAAAACAGTTTTCCAAAGCATTCCAGGAGGCTAATCTAGCTCTGTGTATGCCTCTTCAGACAACAGACTGTGAAAGGGGGTTGTCAGCATAATACTATTCATACTCAATTAAGTATCATATTAGGCTCAGAAACAATTAACAGATTAATGCTTAATTATACAACTAGAGGCTACATCTTTTAAAGATTTTGATATTAGTAGGGCTCAAACAGAGTGGAGCATGGAGAAAGATAGATATTGATGGTTGGGTAAATATTGAACTATGACTGTTTTCTCCTCTCCCTCCTTTTTTTGTTCTTTTTCCACCCCATTTACATTTTGATAAGGTAGGAGCTTTCCCCTTTAGATAAATCTTGGCAGCATCTCTGATGCAGTCCAAGGAATGCAGTAAAAGTGGTATCTGAAGCGAGAAAGGATCCAGGGAACTGTTTTCATTTTATTTTCACTAGACACCTATATTTTTTAACATTGATCATCTTGTATTGATTTGATCATTTTCTATTATGATCCAAAGACATTTTTATCTGTAGTAACATTATTTTTATATTTATCTCAGTCTATAAGAATTTTTTTAATAAAACATACTGAAAATGTTATTAAAAAAATGCAATTATTCATCTAAAGTTAAAACTCTACACAAGTTGTTGGGGGGGTAGGAGAAGAGATGACATATTCATTGCTTTTTGAACTTCCTACTTATGTTAATAGAAACACTAGAGGATTAGCAAAATGCTTTCATCATGTGATGTAGCAGAAAACAATTTGGTCCAAGTAGGCCAGAGATTGCTGACATTTTGCCTAATAATCAAATGCAAGAACAATTAGGCAGGAAATCAGGGTCAGAAGAAAACTTTAATGTAAAAATTTCATTTATTGTTGTCAGTTGTATATATTATTAAAACAGTTGTTTCAAGGTTTCTCAGATTTTATATCTTCATTCATTTTTAATGGCATGTAAGCATTTATCTGTTCAATAACGAAAGGCCTATATAACAGGATGAGCTTTTGTTGAAGTTAGGCAGAGTCCCTTAACTGTATTTTCTTTAGATGAAATTGTTTAAATGTTTTCTATTTTTAGTAACACAGCCATATTTGATGCAGGATCAACATATGTAAAAAACCATCATGGCCAAATTCTGTTCAGCGATTTTTAAATGTTAAAAGGTTTTGCCAATTTTAATAACTACCTTATCTGAAGGTGGTAGACATCCCATGTATACATGTGAAAGCACTTCATGGCAGGGTGTTTTTGGTCAAATTATGTCATATCTGTTCAGTACCTTGTGAGTTTAGGTCATTTAAAGATGTTTATTTCTGCATTTTTAATAATGGTAGTCATAACTGATGAGATCAGCATCATTTTGACATATAGGAGGTCCTTAGTGCCAGGATGCTTGAAAATTTGGTTGAATTTTAGTACAAGTCCATCAAAGATGTCCATTTTTTTATTATAGTGGCTATATTTGATCATAGATTGGCATCATTGATGCAAATTTGAAAGTTCTTCATGCCTGGATGCACACTTCTAGATTAGTTTGGAATTGTTAATGTGGTTTTTCAAGAAAAGCTTATAATAGTAAAGCAGGCAGGCAGTGCTGGGCCATACCATAAGCTCTTACTGACATTAGTGGCCCAAATTCCAAGGACAAGCACATCATTTAAATATGGTCACTGAAGTGCAATCATCAGTTTAATTTTGGCCTGCAAATCATAGTCACTGGTCTTATTTGCAGTTGCTAATATAATAGGGTACAACGGTTGTTTGGATGTTGTGTAATAATTGAGATGCTCATAATATGAGGTTGCCATTATTTTCTGGATGACTTCTGTATTTAAAATGAAGGCAAGTCAGTAGTATGAATGTATACAGATTGAAAACTTATTTTAGTATTTTTCTCTTTGAATAAAAACTGGGTGAGAAAAATAATCAGCATTATAGTTTAGCATCCAAAGCAAGGAAACACAGTGATGGATTTATATTTGTCTTATTTTTGGCAGTCATGCATATGACAAATAATGTAACACTTCAGCTGGATGTCTCTGTGTGAATTATAGCATAGTTTCTATTAATCATCAAGAGGACTATTTAATTTCTGTGTTTGTCTTTAATTCAGTTTTTGTCATGAATCCTAATATCAGGACCTTGTGAATTTTGTGTAGAGCATATTTCCAATATATATAACAATTTTCAGAAGTACATAATATTTCAGTACACCATGTAGTGATTTGTTATTTTTTTAAACTGCTTTAATTACCCTAATTATTTCCTCTGTTGGCATGGCCTTCCCAGCTTTTCCGATCTTTCTGTCAGCTGAATTTTTTATTTCTTTTAGGAGTTCTTTTTGCTGTTCTTGCCACTCTGCTGCCAGTTGTTCTTATCATAAAATCATAAAAATTTCTTCATTTGAACTAATTTGTGGCGACAGCGAAAAAAATTTTACTTTCAGTAATACAACATTAAGAATCAAACTGTATAAATGCCCAAAGATATTTAGAACTTAGACCTATTATTTCTGTTTACCTTCACCATTTGTTTTGATTCTATAGGTAAATGTGTGGAAAAAGGGGCAATGTCACTCATACTAAAAATATAACTTATTTGCAGATATCTCTTGTGGCCATATATTTACATGAGCAACACCTTAAAAAAGCAACCAGAATTCTTTTTTTGTAAAGTGAAAAAGCAAAAACATTATCATGCACATTTCCTTTATAGACAAGCACGGATTTAACACAGCCTAATTTACATAGCTCACTGACACTTATGGTTGAACAAGAGGAACTTGAAGTTAGGTAGCGTTTGTTTTCTTTCTGGATCATACCTTGTAGATAATAAGAATAAGGACACACAGTTGCCATCTTGCTTCCCATTCCACAAGTCAACATGTATACTAGAAAGACGAAAAAAGTAGTATGAATACTCTTAAATAAAAGCTTTCCCTTAATAGGAATGACATGACATTACCTTATAAGAGATATTTTTGCATATCATACGGTTGTAACACTGGTAACACATGCATGACATCACCTTATAAGATATATCTGCATATCATATGTTTGTGACATTGGTAACACATGCATGACATCACCTTATAAGAGATATATCTGCATATCATATGTTTGTGACATTGGTAACACATGTATGACATCACCTTATAAGATATATCTGCATATCATACATTTGTGACATTGGTAACACATGCATGACATCACCTTATAAGAGATATATCTGCATATCATATGTTTGTGACATTGGTAACACATGCATGACATCACCTTATAAGAGATATATCTGCATATCATATGTTTGTGACATTGGTAACACATGCATGACATCACCTTATAAGAGATATCTGCATATCATATCTTTGTGACATTGGTAACACATGCATGACATTATAGTGCCATGTTCATGGCATGGTTCAGCTAAATGTTTTTCTTTGTAAATTAAATTGCAAATTGTTGAAGCAAAAAATGTAATAAATCAATTATAGTCTTCTTGTTTTTAATATCAAGTTTTATGAACATGTATAGATTATCCATGATATTGACATCTACATCATGCCAGACAATAGATTACCCATTATATTGTCAAGTCTTGGGCTCAAGTATGTGAGAAAGATTGCCACTAGCTTCTCATGTGTTGATGATTCTATCCAGGGTCTTCCTGGTTCTTCCTCCACCATTTATACCAACCACCATGTATAGCCTACCACATCAACAACAACAATCCATTATATTAACATCCACATCATGCCAGTCAATAGATTACTCATCACATTGACATCCACAGCATGTCAGCAAATAGATTACCCATTATATTGACATCTACAGCATGTTGGCAAATAGATTACCCATTATATGACATCCACAGCAAGTCAACAAATAGATTACCCATTATATGACAACCACAGCATGTCAGCAAATAGATTACCCATAATATTGACATCTACAGCATGTCAAAAAATAGATTACCCATTATACTAACATCTACAGCATGTTGGCAAATATATTACCCATAATATTGACATCTACAGCATGTCAAAATATAGATTACCCATTATACTAACATCTACAGCATGTTGGCAAATAAATTACCCATTATTTTATGTTAACATCCACAGTATGTCAGAAAATAGATTACCCATTGCATTGACATCCACAGTATGTCAGTAAACAAATTACCCATTACATTGACTTCCACAGTATGTCAGTAAACAGATTACCCATTACATTGAGGTCCACAGCATGTCAGTAAACAGATTACCTATTATATTGGTATCTATAGCATGTTGGCAAATAGATTACTGTTTCATAAAACTTCATATTCAACTGAAGAAAGAATTTAATATTGAAACATATGCAGATTTTTTATATCATTAGGATATGTTTTGATTCCATACCCATATTAAAGTGGTCTTCAAATTTATCCCATACCCCAGTAAAAGTGTAATGTCCTCATATTTATCGCATACCCCAGTAAAAGTGTAATGTCCTTAAATTTATCCCATAACCCAGTAAAAGTGTAATGTCCTCATATTTATCCCATACCCCAGTAAAAGTGTAATGTCCTCATATTTATCCCATACCCCAGTAAAAGTGTAATGTCCTCATATTTATCCCATACCCCAGTAAAAGTGTAATGTCCTCATATTTATCACATAGTTTTCACATTGTAAACAATGATACCATGCAACTTCAGCTCAATAAATCTCACAACATTCTTTCTAAAAGTATACATTTTATTCTTTGAATGCTACAAAGATAAGAATTTTATGTATTTTCTTTTTCAATCCTTTAATTGCAATCATTAAAAATTACAATGATTCTTGAGCCACAATTTTTCAGGTGCCTCATTTTTTTATCATCATATTCTGTGTTTGGGTTTCCATTGCTTATTGAGCTGAGTGATACAGGACAAGAGCATCTCTGATTGGCTGTTCGTCTTTTGTATTATTTACCAGATCTGAGATTTTACAAATTGTTTACGCTTCACAAATCTGAGATGAGATAAGATAAAACTCTAAATATTGTCTTTCCTGCACTATTGTGTATGTGATCATATAGTGTATGCAACAAGAAAGATAGAAATGGATATGGTTAGTACATCACAGTGTTGGCAATAACATATCTAAAAATATGATTGTAAAAAATATTAATCTACACAATTGTTTGGAGATAAAGGGTTAGAAACTGATTTCACTGTTGCTTTTTTCACAATGCTATTTAATGGAGAGTGGGAAGTTAGTCATTTATATGAACACATGTTCATTTGTTTGTTTTGTTTCTCAGTATGCTGGTGGAGTTTTCAGCAGACTTGAAATCCAGTGGAAGGCAGCATATCTGCAGCATCAAGCTAAACAGCAGGCACAGCAACAACAATTCAGGTAACATGAAAGAGAAGCAACATGTATCACTTACATCCAGCAAACTTCTGCCATATTGATTCAGATATCTAGAACTATCTGTTTTAATGGGTGATGGTTGTACAGGAAGTCATTCTTTTAAACAATCATATAGGTCTTTTAACTCATGACAGGTTGGCTAATCAATTTAAGACCACACAATGAGACATTGAAGGTGTTTCTGCATAGGTAAGGGACATGTCATAAAGTATTTAAAACTACAGTAACACATAGCAGATATGTAACAAAGATGATTTAGAAAAAGAGCTTTACTCTAATCCTCAGCTTCACAGAATAATGTGGTAGGCACTTTCAGTAATATAATAGGTACATTGGTAGATGTGAGAGGCACATTCAGTAATGTGATAGGCACATTGAGTAATGTAAAAGGCACATTCATTAATTTGATAGGCACATTCAGTAATGTGATAGTCACATTTAGTAATGAAATAGGCACATTCAGTAATGTGATAGTCACATTTAGTAATGAAATAGGCACATTCAGTAATGTGATAGGCAAATTGAGTAATGTAGTAGTCACATTGAGTAATGTAGTAGTCACATTGAGTAATGTAAAAGGCACATTCATTAATTTGATAGACATGTTCAGTAATGCAGTAGGCACATTCGATAATGAGAAAGGTACATTCGATAATGTGAAAAATACATTCAGTAATGTTATAGGTATATTCATTTAATACAACATGTTACCTTCATTGTTGGTGCCACAGTAGCTGAAGTGGTTAAGGCATTGGACTCATGACTAGGAGGGTGCTAGTTTGAATGCCACTATTGGATTGTGTAATTTTATGTGTCTGTTGGCAATGTACTTTAATTGCCTTTCCAAAACCTAACCTTGATCATTTGTCTGTGCCATAAAACACCAAATCCCAGAACCTTCAGTCATTCTGCTTCAAATATTTTCAGAGCTACTTGATTAAGGCAATATTTTCAAAAAGTATTAATGTTTCACAGCTATCATATGTAAAGTCTGCAGAGCTATGAGGATAGTTGACACTGACCACTTATGAACAGAATTAGACTTAGAGAAACTCAAACTTCATTGGAAAATTGTAATTGGTTTACCTGCCATGGCCCAAGTAAAATTAAATTATATTTTAAATAGAATATTTTAGCAATATGCCTATAATTACTGTTAAATGTTTGCAGTGTTCACAGAATATATATTCAATATGTTTACCAAAATTTCTAAAACCTTTTTCTATGTTCTGACATTGTACTCAAATTTTGAATAATCTGATGTGTTTGTCCATGACTCAAATTTGCTGATGTGTTGTGTTGTGTTACATATATTTCCTAAACTTTTTCAAATAGAGACCACAAACCTTGGAATATAGCTGTAGGTGTTTTATAGACATTAGCATTGGTTTATACTGTTGATCACACAAACACACAGACACATACACACAGAATAATAAACACATTCTACAGTTTGTATTGAGATATTGTGTATTACTGGAGTCCTTTAATGTCCATATCAGAGCAAGTTTTGATTCACATGTTTTGATATAGACATAATGTCTAAGCAAGACCAAAGATAGGAATATTTAGAGTTACATAGGGACAAAGACCAGAGTATCAAGAAACTTAAGTCTCTACTTGAAGAGTGTTAACATTCTTATTAGAGATATGATAAAGGTCTTATTTAATATAATAATTTCATGTACAGAGAAATTTTTATCATATATATGGTATTATAATATTAGATAAATCTTTTTCCTGTAATAATATGATCAGTGCCTATAAAAATGTTATATACTCAGATTTGTATCAAATTCTTCACAAAGATGATACTTGGCAAAGAAAATATCAACACTTATACTGCTGACGACTAACATCAGTTACACATGGCATAACACAGCAGTCAGTGTTCTTGACATTCTAATATATCACTGAGATATAGATGCAACTATTAAATGCACAATTCTAACAACTAACTATGAGCAGACAAGTGGAATTTTTCAGGTGGACACAATAACAAAGGTTTCCATTTCATTTCAGCAACTGTCTAAACTTTATGTTCTTACTTTGAATTCATATATTTTGTGTGTTTTGCAGAAAACTTTTTCTTTGATACTTAAATATGTGAATATGATGCTGAAGGATGTTTGGTTTTTGAATTCACTGTCTATGGCAGCTACATTATTCTTGAAAATTGGTATATCACAAACAGAAGTGAATTACAACAACTGAAATTTTATTTTATTTTAACCAGGCTCCTAATTATGATTTCTTTAATATAGAAAGACTATTTTTTACTGTAATGTTTTGTGGAGTGTTTTTCATCAGGATTTTTTTTGGGGGGGTATTGTATTTTTAAAACAATGATACCTTCTAATTACTTAAGGAGCTGAATTGAAGCAAAAGAGGCCAACATTTCAGGTAACAGGAGACCATATTTGCCCATTTAATCTTTCATGGTTGAGCTTGCATTCAGTAAAAATTTTCATTCTGTATTTCCATAACACTCATCTCTACTGGAATTATTTAGGTGTTATATTTGAAAAAAATGAGTTTATTATTGTGTTTGAACTGAATTTATGAATTTTATGTGAAAATTTCTCATTCCAATTTGTATTGAAATTATTTTGGAAAATAAAAATAAACATTAGAGCAAGAGTTTTCCGCATGGACGTAAGTAGGGATAAAAATATATTAGCACCAGTGTAATAAAAAACGGGAGATCATTTATGAGCAGTGTGTGATTTGGATTTGTAACAAAATTTTAGTCATATGACTATGATGTCTGTAGTGTGGCAGTTTATAGTGATGTCTAGCACAGCGCATTATGCATCAGACATGTAGCATGATGTCCCACCCAGTCACATTATCCTGACACCAGGATGAGCAGATCTAACACTAATTTCTTAATGCTAAACAGCAAGTGAGGCAGCTGCAAGTACCAATTTCATAAGTCTTTGGTATGACTTGACCAGGGGTCAAACCCATGACCTCCTGCATCTGAGGCAGATGCTCTAACCACTAAGTCACTGGAATGATCAATTCATGAGGAAAGGTAGTGTTTATGTTTATGGTCATTGTTTTGGTAATAGAATGTTGAAGGAATTCAGTTGTGGATTTGTAGGAATTGATCCACCACTTATTCTCATCTGGCCTTAATTTGTTCTTCTTTACACCAGTCTGATAAGAAAATGAAATACTAGTATGTTACTAATAATGAATGTGTCATCCATTCTATCCAGGCTGCCTATTTCTGAAGATTGATGCCATCATTCCTGATAAATATGCCCATGGGTTGGCAGATGTGATTAAGCTGTTGTCAGTTGGGTATATGTGCTACATAAACAATTCAGTCCAAGTAAAGCAGTTGATGCTTTCTTGGTCTCTTTCTCCTTGTACAACTAATGTATGCTCAAAATAAGTTTATACTGGCATTTTTTGGTGTATTTTTATTGATTTAGAAATTAGATTTAGTATCGGATTGCACAGATTGTATTATCAAGTATAATTCCAATATAAATAGTCTTATTCATATCTGCAGAATGATTTGTTTACAAAGGTTTTCTTGGGATTTGAGCACAAAGTGGCAGCTTATTCGAAGAGTAACTTCCAGCTGCATGGGTTTGCCCAGATAGGTGTCTTAGTATTCATACTGTAACAGGAACACCCTTTATCAAATTTTTCAAGATGGCTGCAATCAATGCAATATCTCTCATCTGTTTTTTTGCTTAAACTATCAATAGTTAGTGTACACCTAACAATCCTAGCTTTCCCAAGTGAATGCTTTGCAGGGCTCAGAAAATTGTTTCCAAGCACTCATCCATTTGATAGATGTGGTGGAAAGAGACTTGTCCATGTCATTATTTTATTCAAAACTTGCTGTAAAACCACAGACACCTGGTGTTAGTTTAATGCTTAAATTTGCCCAAACTGTCAGTCTTATGTTCCGTATGAAGGCAGTGAATATACAACCCTTATAATACTTAGCCCCTTACATAAAAGTATAATTAGAGACAAAGTTTTCTAAATGAAGAAATTGTAGTTTTGCATCTTGCCAACCATTAATGGTTCTTTAATGACACTTTCTGGTAATAAGGGTATCACTTTAATGTGGAGATATTTGCTTTACACATTACAGTATGCCGGATATAATATTGCGTACATGTGTGGGAAATTAAGAGCCAAAAAAATGTCAGAATTGTGTGATATTTTTTCTGGACAACTCATGTTACATTCTACCCAGATCACTGATATTTTCAAAATTGCGCAAAATTATTATATATATTTGGTCAAAATTTAAAATGTTGCTACCCAGACAACAAGTATGGCCACCTCATTGATAATCTTGAAAATCTCGATTAAAGGTCATATCAGACACTTTTCACTGAAAGACTTCTTATCATTTCTAGTTTTCTAAATGAAAATGACACCAGTATGAAATCCAGTATGGCTATCATGGCAGACATCTTAAAAATCGTAATATTGTGGCACATTACTGAAAAATAATGTCTCCACGAGGTTTCTCCAGGACATTTCTTAAGGTGTCTGGTTGGTCTTAAATTTGTATGGTGTCTGGTTGGTCTTGAATTAAAATTGTATTGATATGATCTCCAATATGGCTTCCAAAATGGTCATTTTTCAATCTTATTGCTGCTTTCTCCTGGATGAAAAAGTATTTTAACACTGGGTTTTGGCCAGTAGACTTATTAAGACTCCCATCTTGAGAATCCATTTATTTCTATTCTTTCAAAATGGAAAGTCATATTGACATGTAGTTTTCACCAGAAGGCTAATTATATCTAATTGTGTCTCAGTGAAAATTATGCCAATCTGACTTCCAGTGTTGCTGCCACAATGAGCATACTGAAAATTGTGTTATTTCCCTTTATTTAAAAATGGAGTTTTCACCAAAAGTCTTATGATGGTGTTCAGTTTGTCTTAAATGATAAAGTTGCTTTGCTTACATGGCTGCCACAGTGAATAATTTACAAATCTTATTGGATAAGAATATCAAAGATGGTTTCATCACTTGG
The DNA here is from genome assembly GCA_016746295.1 of Potamilus streckersoni. NCBI lineage: Eukaryota > Metazoa > Mollusca > Bivalvia > Unionida > Unionidae > Potamilus > Potamilus streckersoni. The sequence goes on along the minus strand of JAEAOA010001377.1, from coordinate 888,349 downwards.
CATTTCAGAAGTAGAAATGGGTTATTTTGTATTTGTGGAAAATCTTTTAGTTGAGCATTAGTGCTTATAAATTTATTCTGGCAAGATTCTCCTACCTTGGAAACTCTTCTTACAGTGTTTTGTTTAAAGAAGATTTTGGTCATTTTTTGTGTGATTGTTGAAAAGAAAATATTAAATGTTATATTGATCTTTTCAATATCAATTTATTTTGTTTTCTTTGAGAAATTCATGTTAACTTCTGTTTTGTTCTCAGTTGTCACATCACAGCCTTTCTCATGCTTCTTTATGACTCAGCTGATGAAATATATAAAAATGTTATGCCGACCACTAAAAATGTTTCCCTCATACATCTAGTTTGATATTTGTGTGCATAGCAATTTATTTGGTCTATCCAGTCTATGTACTGGGTCTATATAGTCTGTGTACTTGGTGTATACAGTGTATGTACTGGGTCTATCCAGTCTGTATACTGGGTCTATCCAGTCTGTGTACTGTGTCTATCCAGCCTAAGTACTGGGTCTATCCAGTCTACGTACTTGATCTATCCAGTGTACATACTTGATCTAGCCAGTCCATGTACTGGGTCTATCCAGTCTGTGTACTGGGTATATCCAGTCTATGTACTGGGTCTATCCAGTCTGTGTACTGGGTATATCCAGTCTATGTACTGGGTTTATCCAGTCTGTGTACTGGGTATATTCAGTCTATGTACTGGGTCTATCCAGTCTGTGTACTGGGTATATCCAGTCTATGTACTGGGTCTATCCAGTCTGTGTACTGGGTATATCCAGTCTATGTACTGAGTCTATCCAGTGTATGTACTGGGTATATCCAGTCTATGTACTGGGTATATCCAGTCTATGTACTTAATCTAGCCACTGTATGTACTGGGTTTATCCAGTCTATATACTGGGTCTATCCAGTCTATATACTGGGTCTATCCAGTCTATATACTGGGTCTATCCAGTCTGTGTACTGGGTCTATCCAGTCTATGTACTTGGTCTATCCAGTCTACATACTTGATCTATCCAGTGTACGCACTTAATCTATCCAGTCCATGTACTGGGTCTATCCAGTCTGTGTACTGGGTATATCCAGTCTATGTACTTGATCTAGCCACTGTATGTACTGGGTTTATCTAGTATATGTACTGGGTTTATTTAGTTGTTCTAAGCTAAGACTTTTATATATGGCCTTTCAAAAATTGGCTATAAACCTGCCACCATCTTACGTTAAATTTTTTTATAATGTACCAAGAAAAAAAATTTAAGTTTTCTGTGTCACCTGAAAAACACTTTGAAATTTGAGAACAATTATGCAATGTTTTAAAACTTTTTAAACTTTTCCAGCCAGAAGTCTGTTTTGACAACCTAGGGTTATAATGAGGGATTATCATACTATAATACTTGACTAGTTTATACCTATAGCATGTGTCTGTTTTCTTCATAATTACTGTGATTCATAACAGTTTTATATCTTATTACATATACCTCTGTTTCCTGCAGAATTGGCAGGAGTAATACATACCACAGTTCAGGCCGAAAAGAGAAACGGGCCTTGTCAGGCGTTTAGCATCACTTCAACAGGTTTTCCTCTCATTTAGCATAAATATCTCTTTAAATATCACTTGTCTGATGCATGCCAGCACTAACTTTTATCCTATTTATCTACATATAATGTATGCCGAACCCTATGTACCATAATATACTGTATGCCCATAAAGCCAGATCTGCTGTTACACAATTCACTGTCAGATCAGGGTCTTTACTGCTGCCTTGAAATTCTCTGCAGAAGAAGTTAGACCAAGTCTTTTACTGCCTTAAGTTACAGCTGGATCCATTGTCTGCAGATGGGTCCATTCTGTCTGCAGATGGGCATGCATTATATAGGAGTGAATGAGTGCACTGTATGCATGAACTTTTGTTATCATTAGATAACTATAGTTTGTCCAAAAATTGTATTTCTCCATATCCTCACATCTTTGTATACTGTATAGTATAGGGTCACAAAGGAGATCAAGTTAGTGCATGAAATAGAGTTATTGCCATGGATAGCATTGCTTACTCATTTGCATTAAACAATTGTACAAAATCAAATTTGATTCATTCACAAATTGCACAAATATAAACTAGTATGTACATTGTGTGCTGCAAATATCCAACAAATTGGTTGAAAAATCATGACATCACACTTGAGTATCCAGCAAGCTTACCATTATACTTGTGGTACAAAAATGCTTTATAGCATTTCTGGCAAAGGTTTTGGTAAGCAATCTTAAGGGATTAACAAGTGTTTGACTTTAACAGACACAAGCATAAGTTAAAAATTAAAGTATATTCCTCATACAATGGTAACAGAATTAGAGGATACAGGTCAATTAGGTATGGTTGTGATGTGAAAAGATATGGGTCAATTAGTTATGGTTGTGATGTGATAAAGTGAAATTGTCCCAAATCCTCCAGGTCAGATATACGTTTTGCATCACAAGTCTTTCTGCATTGGCTTGTGTCTTCACTGTGAAAGATACAGTAGTCATTTTTTTCCAGCAGAAGAACCTCTTTTGAATAAAGTGGAAATTCTGGCTTCATTGCCTGTCTACTTGTATCCAGATATTCTTGCAATATTTGTGTACTGTATAGCCTGTTATTTCTGTATGCTGAGCTTTAGGATTAGTGCAATTGTATTTGTTAGATATTATTATTTATTTCCTCACTTTTTAGGAAATGTCAACAAATCTTTTATTTGTGTTGCTTTGAGGACAAATAAAACTCACTTTGAAAAGGTTGTGTTGTGGAAAGGATATAACTAAATGAGTGCACAGAACTCACCATGGAAAGTGTGTATTATATGAGTGCACAGAACTCACCATGGAAAGTGTGTATTATACAGTGCACAAAACTTGCCATGGAAAGTGTGTATTATATGAGTGCACAGAACTCACCATGGAAAGTGTGTATTATATGAGTGCACAGAACTCACCATGGAAAGTGTGTTTTATATGAGTGCACAGAACTCACCATGGAAAGTGTGTATTATATGAGTGCACAGAACTCACCATGGAAAGTGTGTATTATATGAGTGCACAGAACTCACCATGGAAAGTGTGCACTAGGGGTAAGGAACAAGAATATTTGTTTTGAGATCAAAAGGTAAACTAGCAAAGTAACTGCTTCTGAGAAAAGAAATTTTTTATATCACATGATGAAGTAAGAAAAGAAAGAAGAGTTTTATATGAAATTTGTGTACTTTTTAAATCTTGATATATCCAAGCTTATTTTAAGTGCTTTTCCTATTTAGTATCACAACACTGCTTTTGTACTTGTGTTTGCAGCATGTCACTGTTAATATCACTCTGAATCATGACCATGTCTGAAAGAACTCTTTATTGTTTTTATTATTATTATTATTATTATTATTATTATTATTATTGTTGTTGTTGTTGTTGTTGTTTTCATTTTGCCAAATATGACAGGAAGACCTTGTTGTTTATATTTTAATAAATACTAGTGTTACACCATTCATTGTTTATGTTAACCTGTTGACATAAATGAGCATCACTTATAAATCCTTCATTAAGCAGAGCAATATTTAAAGCAGAGAGAGTACTCATCCCTAATGTAACTGTCTTGTCAATATTCAGATGCCAGTTTTTAGTTGGAATATTCCTATTTTATCTGACTGACTTTATAACTTTGAAGGAATATTCCTTTTTCATCAGCAAACTAACTTTGTAGGATTATTCTTATCTTATCAGGCTGACTTTGTGACCTTGTAGGAATATTTCTGTTTTATTAAACTGACTTTTGTATATTTGTAGGAATGTTCCAATTTCATGAGACTGACTTTGTAACTTTGTAGGAATATTCCTATTTCATGAGACTGACTTTGTAACTTTGAAGGAATATTCCTATTTCATGAGACTGACTTTGTAACCTTGTAGGAATATTTCTCTTTTATCAGAATGACTTTGTAACTTTGTAGGAATATTCCTATTTCATGAGACTGACTTTGTAACTTTGTAGGAATATTTCTATTTTATCAGAATGACTTTAACTTTTTAGGAATATTCCTATTTTATTAAACTGACTTTGTAACTGCTTTACTATATTTTCATTTTTATTGAATATTGAACTCTGTGTAAATTTTTTTAAATGCCTCAGTTGAAAAGTGTAGAAAATATTAGAAATTTAATCAAGATTGAAAATTCTTTGAATCTTATGTCTTGAGTTTAACTTATCTTGCAACAATGTCAGTACTGCAATAAACAGCAGCAAAATTGTCTATGCCCCCACTGAAGCAAGTGCATCTTGACTTGCCCTTCTCTCCATGCAGTTTAATTACATAGTTAATTACATAGAAACCACTCAACAAAGCAAGTATAAATTTTTATAAGAATGTTTCTTTACTAATGTAGAAGCATGGATTGAACTAAATTAATATCTGCATTGTTTATCAGCCTTATGTATTTTTTATTTAAATATGCTTTGTGAAAACCATGTAGGACAGTTGGGAATGTGCTCAGCTTGTTATATGACAAGTAGTTATGTTTCCTTTATATATCTATATTTAATGGGTAAATATATTTTTCAGCTTTATCAGGAAGTTTTAGCAATGAGTGTGTGTGTCCACTTTCTGACTTTCAATATTTTGTCAGCAGTAGGAGCACATGTATTTTATAAAAAATTTATTAAACTGAGACAATGACATGTTTTTGGAACAAAACGCAGATTTTTCCTGAACTTTTTACTTCCCCACAGTGCTTTTTTGTGTTTTGTGCTTATTTTGTATCTGACAGACACCAACACTATAGCATGATCACCATCTAAAGATGTTAAATAATTATTATGTATTTTTCAATAATGGCATTATATTAGTTCACAACATTTCAGAGAACATAATGTTAAAACGATTGTAATTAATGCTGTATTCTGCTTATCTGTACATAAGCAAATCTAAGTTTGTAAATAAGACAGGGACATAATTTTTCATTGTTCTGATAACTGGAAATTATCTTTTTCATAACTTTTTATGGAATTTAAATACAAGATTATGTAGGGGACATTCTGATAAAATGTACTATTAAGATGTACTATATTCATGGTAATATCCATACATTCCTTAAAAACACATACCATTATTGTGTTCAAAACTTTAATAAAAATGTCTTTCCCAAGCCTGTCACTCTCAGTACCTATATACATCAGTGGAGGAAATGGTACCAGAAACTGTGCTAGAAAAGAATTGTTGTTTGGGAACATACAAGGAACAACATAGATCTGGTCTTTTTAAAACTTAATACTGCGGGTTAAATCAGTTGCAAAATCAAATCATGTATGTGCTTTGTTCAGGAATACCTTTTTTAGAGAGAGAATCCACCTTCAATGTGGAAAGCCAACAGAGACAAAGGGAACCAACTCTTCTAGTCTGAATATGCACATAATATTCATTGTTTTTGACATGGTCAGCATGCACTTATAATGACATTTTATATCCTAATGAAATAATTTATTCTGGAACACAATTATTACATTGAATACACTATTGCTTTGGTATAAATACACTGGGGGACAAGTTTTAAGTGTAGATCTCATTAAGAGGCAGACCACTGTGAATATAGAAGCAATAATAAATAGTTCAATGACTGCTGTCAGTTGATAACTTGCTCTGATTTTTTTTAGCTAGCATTAGTTGATTAATTAATCAGTAACATCTTACATAATTTTTAAAATTCTAAAAATTGGTTTCCAATTCTAAAATGTCTGAAACCTCTGTTATATATCTTTTACTTGTATAAGGTCTCTAATAAACTTAATGTCCCAATGTTATTATACTGTTACGTCATTTGCACACAGTCTGTAATATGACTGATCAGTATTTTATAGGAATGTGTTTTCTTCTAATTGATACTTGTTGTTATACAGATGACTGCTTATATACACAGCTTATAAATTGATCAAAGTAATTTCTTACTCCAGTAGCTATATATACATTTTTGGGTTGCATAGCACAATTGCAAGAATCATTGCTCAGTTTCATACTTTTTTTCTTTTTTGTATACTTTAAAGTAGGAACATATTTTAAAGCTAGAAATGTTTTGAAATTCAGATGAAGCAAACCATGTAAGTGTTCTTTGCAGGTTGTTATAAGTAGGTCAAACCCAAAATGCCTTGATGTAAAAAGCAATATTCTTTAGGACTTGGCATTAGTTGTGTAAACTACCATCAATATATTTTATTCATCCATTTACCATTATATAGATAGGAGGCATGACTACAACAGTACAACAAAATGGCAAATAGCTGAATAAATAGTTATCCATACATTATTTTGTCAATTTGAAACCCAGTCTCTTTAAAACACATTTTAATAACAGTGCTTGTAGACGAATGCTGATAAAGACATACATTCTTATGTAAAACCTGATGAGAACTATGTGTTGCATTTTACTTAAACAATTTTTTAAATATATTTTTCCTTTTTCTTGACAGAAATCGATCTCGATTCAACCAAATTCGCTCTTCAATATCCTAAGACATTGGACAGTATTGCACACTAACAGTTCAGATATATTCTTCCATTCATCTCACTTGAATGTTTTTTATATTTACCTACTGATGTTGGGATGATGGTGAAGAATGGGTCATTGTCTAGCAGCCTTGGACAGGATCCAAATCTTGATGAGCTAGTAATATGGACTTGTAAAAATTTATTTTACTTACTGTTATACAACATTTTATATAGAATGTGAAGAAATAAATCCAATTATTTTGCATTTTTATGAAAAATTTTCTTCTGAGCAAGTAGACTATTAATGAGTAAGTCCAATTGAGCATGATCAGCATAACTTATAGACAGAAGATTCCATTTGTACATCTGGGTTGACCAATAGATTCATCATGATGATAATTAGCATGATCAGCATAACTTATAGACAGAAGATTCCATTTGTACATCTGGGTTGACCAATAGATTCATCATGATGATAATTAGAATTATCAGCATAATTTATAGACAGAAGATTCCATTTGTACATCTGGGTTGACCAATAGATTCATAATGATGGAAATCTGAATTATCAGCATAAGTTCAAGGACAGAAGATTCCATAACATATACATCTGGATACATAGCAGCAGATATTGATGATAATAATCCCTTTTTCCAAAGTTTTTCTTAATTGTAGAAATGTTGGCTTCATGGGAAGGCAGTCATATAGAATAATAGAAGATATGCATTGACACATCATTGAAACAAAATATGTTTTGTCTCAATAGTAGTTATTTGGAGATGTGATTTCTGAAGTTGTATTTATGGATTTTGCCTATCAAGGCCTTCAAGCAAATTTAGGACTCCAATAATAAAGAAAACTTCGATTTAAAAGATATTTTCTTTTGGGGTACTAAAGCTGGGCAAACTTAGATGTCTTTCTTGTTACCACTCACAATTTAAACACTTGATAACAGATATAAACTAATATGTTTGACCAATTTGTATCATATTTTGGATATCTGTTAGTGCATCAAGTTTTTCAGTGTTAGAGAACCTCTGTATGAATTTATAGGCAAAGCTCAATTTTCACATTGTATTCATACAAAGTACGAAAATTAATTTGTTTTAGAGACAGCATATATTTAGTCATCATTCATTGTCAATAATTATATTCCAGTTATGTTTTGAAAGTCTTGCAAATTGCAAATTATGCAGTGTAGGGCTGTATTTAACCCTCACAAATATAGGTTGCTGTGATATTTTTTAAAATAAGATTAAACATATTGTATTTATATTTCCATCTGATTGCCAAAATATACATCCACAGTTGGTACAATTTGTTTTCAGATGCTGAGAATAGTTTTTAATGTTTGTAGTCTTACATTTTAAAATGCTTTTTGAGCATTTCAAGTAGATACTGTACAGAAAATATCATCCAAGATTTGTTATAAAGTTTTAGCCTCAGTAACCTATATTTGCATTAGAAATATCATGTATTATGCACGTTTTTTTTGGATGTATACATATTTTGTGCATTTCAGGGACAATAATGTACCGGTACATGAAAGTTTGATAAGCTTTAAGTCCAGAGGAATAAGGTTTCCAGAAATTAATGTTTACTGTATGTTCCAGATTAAATATACTCAGATGTTAACATGCTTCATGTATGGCTACATTGAGTTCTTACAGATGTTACCATGTGTCATGTATGGCCAAATTGAGTTCTCACTGATGTTACTGTGTGTCACATATGGTCAGATTGAGTTCTCACTGATGTTACTGTGTGGCACATATGGCCAAATTGAGTTCTCACTGATGTTACCATGTGTCATATATGGCCAAATTGAGTTCTCACTGATGTTACCATGTCATGTATAGATAGCAATAGTGAGTTTTTGTAAAATTTACCAAGTGTCATGTATGGACATGTACATGTAATTGACAATCAAGCTTGCATTTGTGTTAGCTGAAAATATATGTCAAAAGAAATGTTGAAACCTAAATAGAATTACCTCACCTGCAAAACTTCACATCAACTAAAACTAATTGTATGCTTTTGTTGATGAAATTTATAGAAATCCATGTCTCACTCATATTCGCTAACAAATTAGTAATTTTCATAATTTTATTTTTTTTATTTATATCACTAACAAAGGTTTTACCATAATAAAATAAAATTTCTTGCTTGTAAAATCAATTTGTTCTTGTTCTTTCATCATGTTTGCAAAAAGGACATAGGAAAACTGCAGTTTGAACAAAACTTTGCTTTAGAACTAAAGTATAAAGAATTTGTTGTACCCTCCAAGTGTATCCCAGTTCACGAAGTTTGTGAGGAGAATACTGGAGTTGGCTCATCTGTCACACTTTTGTTTAATAACATCACCTGAATTATTTGAATTGTCTGAATGAAAAATATATTATATGCTCATTTTTTTTTTCTCTATTAATTTTGCATTATCAGAATCATTCTATATTTTTCCATACTACCTCATGTCATAGTGCATGCACGTATCTAAAAAAAAGGTATGGTATATTAGGAACTACTTTGATTGTAAGTAAACAATGTGCATTCATGTAGCAGGCACTTTATCTTTTGATTTATTACATTTGTTTGTGAATAAAATAAACAAGCTGTTTTGTCCATTAGAAAGTAGAGATGATTAAGTTAACAATGTGGTTGAGTTTGCTGAGAGACAAACTTTCAAACTAGCAAATGAATGAACATGAAATTTGCAGTATCAACAATGAAATTGAAAACAATGAGACAGAAATTGAAAATACCATTCTGCTTATTTAAAGAGTTTTTTTTTTATGAGATATTTATATCTTTTCACAAAGTTCACAAATAGAATGGTTCAGACTATGACCAATGTTTCTAGGATCTATAAAAATACCACATAAAGTATATTGAGGCCAAGGGCTATAATTTTACCAGAGTCTACCAGATATGTACCATTTTATTAGTTAGTCAAATCACTAAATTCAAGGGAAAAAAAATGCAAATGAAGGTTTTGGTAGGAAACTAAAGCCATCAGAGCCAATAAACCAATTCAACGAAAAACTATTATTTCCACTGGCTAAATGGACTGTCTGTCACACAACAGCTGCTTTGCATTTTCTCCATTTAACTGTTTTGATAGAATGTTAGGCTATCATAGAAGACACACTATGATACAGGTCACAGCTGGTGTCCCTCCATCAGCAAGCAGGCAAGTGACAGGGCATAAACATACATCTTCTTTAGCTGGTATTAGGAATGGTAATAAATATACTTACCTGTATGCTTCTTGAAGTTTCTCAAAAATGTATTTTCTTAGTTCTGCAGATCAGAATGATATGACATGTCATGGAAAACCTGATATGCACTGAAATTGTATTGTAATTTCAACTACATTTCCAACTGAATCACATTCTACTTACTGCACTGAATTGACCCAATGAATAGAAGAAAAGCAGAAGTGAGTTAGATCAACAGAAAAACAAAATCCAACCTTTCCAGACAAAATGTAAAAGTTTTTGCAATGCACATTCATTCAAAATATGATTCTTGTGTTTCAAGTAGATCAAGAACATTTTTAAAAGTTATGTCAAGCATGGGATGAAGTTCAAAGGTCTCTTAGCAGTGCTATGTGTGCATTAATAATGTTATTGTGTACTGATGAATTTTCAGTTGTGTATTTATTTTGAAATAAATTCAATTACTTTATTTCTGGTGGTATATTCTTTTTATTCGGAATGCTAACCAGTTATTATGTACTTTTGAGAGAGAGTGACATATGTAAGGTGAAGTTGTTTGCATTTAAAACAAGCCTTGTAATGTTTGTAAAATTACAAAAGGACATATAGATTTATTCTGATATTAATGACCAAAGACCTCTTGCTATCTTAACAATTTGGATCCAGAACAGTACATGCCAAATGGGTAGTTGTGTGATGCCAACAATAACATCAATGACACGTGATCTATGTGTGGTGAGTGCCTTTCTCCAGGTAGCCAACTGGCTTTGACCTAAAACCGCAACACAAATGTATAAATAGGGTTGGAAGGGTTAGAGGAAATTCATATTAATGGATTGCAAGTTTTCAACATATATCAGTAGCCAGACTACTATTATTATACTAGTTATATGTCTTAGATTGACATAAACTTCGTCAATGTGATAAAAACAAATACACATGTACATATCCACCAGTACCACAACCACAAGTACACATCCACATGTACACATCCACAAGTACATATCCACATGTATTAATCAATTTCTGACACACATGATATATAAATAAAAAGTATGCGGTATTACGGGTGTACTTATTTACCGCTTTATTTCTATCCGTTAGTACGTTTCAAGGTGAATTGTACACTGTAGCGATATTTCGGTAGCTTTGGTCAGTATGAAATCTACGGAAATTCTATAGTAGTCTTGTTACGAATTTAATGCTCTTAAAGTCTTTTCGTTTTACAAATCAAAATAAATTTAACAAGTATTTTTTTACAAGCTAGTTGTATTAGTCACAAATTAGTTTTAATATTACATATAATTATATTTATAACCCTTTAGTTTTTTTTTTTGTTTGTCACGTGGTGACCAAATGGAATTTGAAAGATATTCGGTTAAAATACAATCCCCGATTGAGAAACAAAATCTAAAAACGTGTTATAGTTAATGTTTTAAGAGTAAGACCGAGACTCAGACTAAGATTTTCAAGATATCAGTTGTTTCCTGTTCTAATTTTACATATTTCTCGAGTCCCATTTTTTTTTTCTTCTTTCATTTATTGAGTTGGTATGTTTTTATGTTAACTAGCCTTCTCTAATAAATATCTAGTCTGGGTGTTGACATTCCACTAAAAGTTTCCTTAACCATTGTATCAACAATGTAAATAGTAAAGTGTAGGCTCAAGACCGGTCCTAAAGCATAGCAAACGAGGCAACCGCCATGAGCCCCACGCTTTCAGGAAATCAACTCCGCAATGCAATATTTTTTCCTTGCAATATCCCGAGGTACCTATTGCGGTGTGGTCAGTAATATCACGGTATACTGCTAATTAAAATGTTTTGTGGTACAAACGCATATATATATATATATATATATATATATATATATATATATATATATATATATATATATATATATATGTATGTACGTACATACGTACATACATAAAACATTTACTCTTCAAAGAATATTTTCACCGTAACTTTCTAAGGGGAAAATCTTCATATTCAAAAACATTAGGCCGATATTTGTAAATTTAAAAATAAATTAGTTTTTTTTTAATATGGATAATTTAGCGAAATTGTTAATATCTTAAAATAAATTTCTTATGTGAAGTATATTTTTATATGATATATATTGAAAAGAAAGCCACCTAAGATCTCTCGCCTCAGCTGCGATTGAAAATTCAACATGAGCTATGAAGGTGTATTCTGGGTGTGCAAAAGTAAATTTGCAGTAGCATGGAATCATATAAGCGGACGTAGTACAAATGCAGATATGCTCTCGGAGCGACATGTTCAGCTGGAGAAAAGGCGCACCGTATTGCAATCGAACAATCCAGCCTATGGTAATCGTTTACATACATACATACATACATACATACATACATACATACATACATACATACATACATACATACATACCTACCTACCTACCTACCTACCTACCTACATACCTACCTACCTACCTACCTACCTACATACATACATACATACATACAGTCATCGAAACCTGTCGTTACCTTATACATACATAAATACATTAAGATAAATGCCAAAACACAAAATAAAAAAACAACAAAAAAAACCTGACAATCAACTATGCAAAACTAGTATCGAGCTGGGCAATTTCGACTCTTAACGAGTCTAGGCAAATAAAAAAAATATACAAGACAAACAAATAAAACAAAAACCCTTGTTGGCAAAACTTGACATTGCTGTTGCTACATGAATTAAACCTTTCAATTTATTATGTTACAACCAGTTTATTTCAACTTGCTGCGGATGCTGGAAAATATTTTTTTGACCTAGAAATCCATGAGCGATAACATTAGAAAACCAAGAAAGAAATGGATTCTTACTGGATACGCCGCCTTAGTACATTGAAATCAAGCAGTTTAAACCAAGAAGACTGGAAGAAAACAGCAATGCACAAATGAATTGTTTTTTGGTTATTTTGTTTTTGTTTTTTTTTTATTGCAGCTAACATTTTTTTTCAATAATTCTCTACATTTACATTCAGGGATATAATTTGAGCATTATAATAAATTTACATAAAACAAGACATGTCGTTATGGCTCATCGAGTTCTAAGCCAATACAAATACTTTCCAGCATCCACAACAATGTGAAAAATCTTAAACTAGCTGAAACATAAATAAATGTAAAGGTTTAATTCCTGTAGAAACAGCCATTTATAGTTTTGCAAACAACGGTTTTTGTTTCATATGTTTTTGAGAAAGAGACAGATAGACAAGAGATAAGATAGATATCGATCGATCGATCTATCTATCTATCTATCTATCTATCTATCTATCTCTCTCTCTCTCTCTCTCTCTCTCTCTCTCTCTCTCTCTCTCTCTCTCTCTCTCTCTCTCATATCTATATGTATATCTATCTCTCTCTCTCTCTCTATATATATATATATCTAGAGAGAGAGAGAGAGAGAGAGAGAGAGAGAGAGAGAGAGAGAGAGAGAGAGAGAGAGAGAGAGAGAGAGAGAGAGAGAGAGAGAGAGAGAGAGAGATAGTGTGTGTGTGTTATGTGGTGCAGCCCGAATATCCTATGTAATTGAGGTAAGAAAATAAGAAGTTACGGTACATCTTATCACTAAAATCAGACAGGATGCTAAATGACTTATTACCATTAAAGTGGTGTTTTTATGTCTGGAGAATTATCGACCACGGTTTTATAGCCCGGTTATTACCATTAAAGTGGTGTTTTTTATGTCTAGAGATTTATCGACCACGGTGTTATAGCCCGGTTATAACAAATATTAAAATTTAATGGATGAAATAAACATATTTGAGCTGAAATGTAGAGTAGAACAAAATAACTATCCGTATACTGATACCGTTTAGCCTCAACCAGCCGTCCAAGTACTGGAGGATGGGAACCCCGAATAATTCTGATGAGGCTTTGAAATTGGAAGCTAGGACGAAAGGAACAAACTGAAATATCTCCAGCCCCAGTTCAAACCATAAAAACGTCCTGTGGCTTGTCATGATGATCTTCCATGACAATACCGATGTTTCTATTTGTTCAAAAGGAAAAAAATGATGAGTCGTAAACCCTCCAGTCTCTTTGAAATTAAAATCTCGTTTTCGTCATCCAATTGACTGCACGAAGCCTGTGTAGGGTATACACCTATTCCTGTGAGAGATTGGACTATGCTTCTACAAAAGGCATAATATGGCCCATATTAGGACGTTGGAAAGAAATGAATCTGGTAGGCGACTTCCTATAGACTACTGTATCATGTCATAGGGAAAGAGAGGGTCCATGGACTTCCTCTCTTAACCCTCTAGGTACCTCGTTGCGATTAAAACAATTGTAAACTAATTGGGGTTCAGATTCATTACCAGTTGAAAACGTTTCAGGATGTGGGCGAGTTTTTTTCCGGTGTACTTTGTTTTTCCTCCGAAAAAGTGACCTCTCCAGTGGCCTAAGTGGTTAGAGCGTCCGCCTCGGATGCAGGAGGTCGCGGGTTTGAACCCCCGACCAAGCCATAACAAAAAATGGTACATACAGCTGCCTCGCTTGGCATTCAACATTATGGTGGTAATATTAGGACTGGTAGTCCTAGTGTCGAGATAATATAACTGGATAGGACATGATGCTACATGTCTGCGACTAGATATCCCAATGCTAGACACCACTAAACTACCAAACTGCAGACAACTTGGCGCCATGACTGAAATTCTTGAAAGCTACATTAAAATTCCAAATCTCCCCCCCCCTCTCACACACATCCGAAAAACGTCCGTTAACCTTTTGATGTCTCTTAAGGTAAAATTGCTTTGGAGGTGAAGGTGCTCCGCAGAGAACTCCAAAACCATCGAAATGAGTAGTCTCCATGCCTTGGCATGGTCTCTACCAATCTTAGTAACGCATCATCGATAAGTTGGGCGGAGAGATAGGCCTAGGTACCTACCTAAATCCCCACCGGAGTCCAAGGTGAGGCATTTGAGACACCAGGTGAGGTATTTAAGACACCAAGCTCTAATGTTCCCGAGTGTTCAGGAGACAGGTCTGGGGATGCAGGCTTTAAAACGTATTTACCTTACATCTTTCTACCTCTTGTCTGATCCCTTCAAATCGAAGCGGGCAACTCCCTAACCCCGGAAAGTTCCCTATTATGAAGCTGGTGAATTTCATACTCAGAAAGTGTCAAATCCCTCCTGAAAATAGAAGGGGTCTTTCAGAGATATAGACGAAATAGTGGTACCATAAATACTTCCTGAAAATAGATGGGGTCTTTCAGAGATTAAGACGATGTGGTGGTACCTTGCTTCCCGGCTCTTCAGACCAGATCCTTTGCACCAAGCAGCAAACCTCGTCAGGCCACAATCAACAAATAGGTCGTCTACATGTGCACAATAAACAGTGAAATGTCCCATGCTACCATTTCTTGCTCATATATACAAATACCTTAAGAATTTTTGAAGGCTGAAAGAAATAAACAGGAATTATAATCGGATAGAAACTTCGTAACCAGACACTAGTTACTAGCAGAGTGATAAAACAGAAGCACCAAATAGGATAAGACTAGCAAAAAGACAAATGAAATTGGGAGTAGCACTAGGGAAAAGAGAATGCAACAATAGCAGGTAATGTATTACTGCTATCAAGCATATAACTTCAATAAATGAAACCTGAAATATAGGTCATCGAGACCTTTTTTCCAAAAATATTTAGAGTTTATCATGATGCATCCACTCAACAAGTTTCTCTATTATAGGAAGGTTAATATGCATATAGCATGCCAATGTTATTACCTTAACTGAACTCCACAACATAAGCCAGCAAAATGTAGGTCTGACCTTTTGCTGAAACAGTGTGGTACTAACAGATACAGAATGAATTGGATGATATTCATGATACAAACTTGTGGAAGACTAAAAAATATTCAACCAAAGTCAGTAATGTGTAAATTTTGGTAACAGTAATCTACCCTTCACCAGTTTCATGAAAAATTTAACCATGTATGTAGAACTGAAGTACATGCATGCACAAAATTTGAGTGAACAATTTAGGCACCTTGAAACCCACCCCCAACTCTTGCCAAAGAAAAGAATGGCAGAGATTGAAATACAGTAAAGTTACACATAGCTTAAATCTGTGTGGACACCAATGTTGATGCCAGGAGTAATGCAATGTCATTGAGGGGCCATAAAATTGCACATCTAGTTTTGTGACAATGAACAAACCTCATTGGAATATGTTAATGGATCCTGAAGCTAAAACTCTGGAGTGAGTCTCTTGATTCGGCCAATCTGGGTATAGCGAGAAAGCTTGCCAGTAGCTTCTTGTGGGTTGGTGGTTCTATCAGGTGTTTTCCTCCACTATTAATACTGGCTACCATGTATAGCCAATCTTGTGCTGCAAAATAGAGTTAAACCCTACAACAACAACAACAACAACAACAACAACATCTATGCACAAGAAAAAATAGGTCAAAGTAAACTTGTTAAAGGTGCAACCTTAACTAAAGGATGATAAATGAAAACAATAGTTAGTATGAAAACTTTATTGCAAATAAATCAGATGGGTACATACTATCACCTAAATGTCTTGGTAATAATAAGACAGATTTAGTTTTGAGATTGATTTTACTCTTAAAGCCAATGAAAACATTTACATGATCAGGTGCCTTTTTACTGGCTAAAACAAGATCTACTGGTCTGCTCAAGCTTAAGTTCTGTGATCTCTTAACCTGAATGATAAGATCAGTCAACAATACTAGGTCACTACAAAGTCAGTCATACCTGCCCATGTCTGGTTCACAGCAATGCTGAAGGCCTAGAGTCAAACAGTGGGCATCATGACAGACCAGGACAAATGCCAACAAATAAACCCACCTGTTAATAATACATTTATAAATAATTTTTATGATATAATATCAGATTTTAAAGCACTGCATGATAGTCATCAAAAAGGCCAATACCATTCCATAAAAATGTAGCTGTATTTCAACTTTAGGATAATGTTGCACGGACTGTATATCAAGTCCATTGCAAAGCCTCCTATAGCCTGTAGACAATGTAATTAATGTTATGGTGTCTGATAAGGTCTGGATACAAGCTGTAGAAAGAAAACAGAACCTGTCTGTCCTAGTCAATGAGATCCTTGCCTCCAATTTCAAAAGTTGTTCAATGTTCGGACAAACAATATTCTGTACAAAGAGTAGCACTTATTTATAAATACTAACACTTAATATTCCAAAAATTAAAGTATTCTGAAAGAAACTGGTGAAAATTTATATTGGTCTTTGAAAATGTAAAACATTATCAATTTGTTTTCAATCAATCAAATCCTATGTAAGTTACAAACTTAATTTCACAGTACATGATGTGATCATACAAGATCAAGACACATTCTGGGTGACAAATCATTAAAAATATTATCCAGGTGTTGGAGATGCTTAATCAGTAGAGACAGCTATCTTATGGCTTGGACCATGGAGAAGCAGTAAACAACTGACCACTGGCCAACCAGTTTGCACATGAGTGACCATGACTAAAAATATAACCTGCAGCAGTTTTGACTGAATACTGAAATATTTCCAATTATTAAATAAATTTCTATGTACACCATTTTTCATATTTAATACAAAAATAAATCAGATTCTAGTGAACTTTTTTTTATCTAATGTGAAATACAATAATATAACAGAAAGAAATTATGGCAATTCCTTATATCTACATATTAAATTTATTAATTTCTGCACACTGACAATTGATACAAAAAATCAAAAGAATCTACATTCATAAACATCTCTAATTTGCAGAAAATTGAAATTATGTTATATTAAGCAATGCATAAATGGATTATTTGTATATTCTAATGAAAGAAATTTGTAACAAAGAATAAAATCTTGAAAAAATATTTTGTCTAAGATTTTATAAATGAAATTTGCAAAACTCAGAACATAAGTTCATCAATTGGACTGATCCTCTATTGACCAAAAAGAATCGACAGCTGTACAAGACGATTTTAACTCAAGTGCTGAAACACCATGCTTTGAGATTCTTTAGATAAGATTTTCAAATTAGCCATTTTGGTGACATAGGATATCACCATTATAATTTGGGATGCAGTAGACTTCAAAAGTTTTTTGGTGAAAACCCAAATGTCTATGATCATTTAGGGAGGTTAGTTACAATGACAAACCATCCTTTTGGAATTTTCATGGTAATCACATAGTGGCCATATTTAGTCTTTTTCATGAAGGATGAATTAGACAATAAGAACTCTGTTGTAATCCCATGCCACAATGACTTTCCAGTAGAGTTGAGTAGACATCACATTACCAATATTTTAATTACAGATGACTTTAATGTTATAAGAAGTCTTATTAAAAACATGCTGATATCAGCCTTCATGAAAAAGTAGTGATTTGCAAGATGGTCACTGGCTGTTATATATGACAACTGATGACCATCTAGGACCAAACATGTCTTCTGGTGAAAAAAACATGTCAATATGACTTTACATATTAGCTGTCAGATTGGCACCAGCTCAACATTATAACAGGTTCTTTGGAGTTATTATAACAATATTTTTAATAAGGTGGCCATATTAGATTTTCATTAAGGGTTATCATTATAATTAGTCTAATATAAAACTCCAAGTTGATATAACCATCTGTCAAGGAGAGAAAATGGATTTACAAGATGACTGCCAATGCAGTCATTTGGACATCAGATTGACACCATTTTCATTTAGGACCAAACAGACTTTGTAAAGTTTTAAAACTAAATTGTTGATATGATCATCCATTAAGGAG
Source organism: Potamilus streckersoni (assembly GCA_016746295.1). Lineage (NCBI taxonomy): Eukaryota > Metazoa > Mollusca > Bivalvia > Unionida > Unionidae > Potamilus > Potamilus streckersoni. Next base: position 869,853 of record JAEAOA010001377.1, on the reverse strand, counting down.
GAGTAGCAATAACAAGATTTTCAAGATGGCCACTAGGAATACCAAGCTATACCATTTTCATTTTGGCCCATCCAGACCACTGGAAGAATGTGTGCCCCAAGTAATTAAGGAGTAGTGTTAAGGACGAATGGATGATGAATTAAAGACCATCCCAAAAGCTCTAACAGTAAAAGGAAATCATCTTTGGATTATAACACAGTAAAACCTGTCTTGAGAGACCACTGCTATGAGAGACCAGAATCCCCATGCACAGATTTATTGATGAGTTATGATTATATGATCTGTTATGAAAGACCTATCTTGAGATTTTTTTGGCAAAAGGGGTGGTCTTTCAAGACAGGTTCTACTGACTGTGTGTGTGTGTGTGTGTATATATATAATTATACAGCATTGTTATATAAAAAAAAATTCAGTTAATATTTAACCTCTTTAGGTTGAAAACTTCAAAAAACCAGGCATGCATAGATTTCTATTGTTATTTTACACATGCAGATATCAACTGTCTACAGCACTAATTTGCTTTATTTCTATTTCTTAGGATTTAAGATATTTTACATTTTAATATCAATACATTCATAATCAGACCCATATACCTTAACAAAAAGGAAAACAAGTTTATAATCTCATCCTTGAACCTTAAAAAAACATGAAAGAATGAAACATGTTACAATACAAAATAATTGTAAAACTAGTGTGTGAGGTAACAACTTTTTCTGTGGTCAAAGATGTACATGTAAGCATTTAAAATCTAACACCATCAATCTGATGAACAATACCTCCATTCTAGCAAAAATCATAATCCCTTGCTGTGTTAATGCAAGAATCACTTGAAAATTATAATCATAATTAGACCTGAAAAATGAACACAAAAATGAACACAAAAAAAACAATGGAACATAGCTGAGGAGTAAGAACTATATGCCCCTTTCATTAATTATGTGTGAGGCATATATATGTAAAAAGAACTATATCAGTATGGCTAAGGTTATTTTTTCATAGTGGGAACAGAGTTATGTGACTGATAAGCACATGGAATCCTATAAAACAGTGGTTTTCAAACTTTTTGAAGCTGTGGATCCCATAGCATGTCGTGATCAGATGGCGGATCACTATCAGCCTATAAAGCCCATCAGCGGACACATCGGTCTATCCAGTAAATTTGGCTGATCGACATTATTTTATGTAATAACCATAGAATGGAATAGAGTCAATACAGAATAGACAGTATTCAGTTGATTTTATAATTGTTGATGATAATGAAAACTTTGCAAATGTTCTATTTTTATTCTTTTCTGGGACCTGCTTGCAGACCCTTTGGCAACATGCAGACCCAGTTTGAAAACCCCCTACTATACAACATGGAATACTGATAAGCGCATGGCATCCTATACAACATGGAATACTGTTTAAGACTCTAGATTACAAAGTAAAATCTATGCCCCAGTCATATTTCAGCAGGGTATAAAACTTTGTAGAAGGTAAAATTATCAAAAGCCATGGAATTTTTCAGAGGATATGATAATGTATAGTACAGAATTCAATTGACGATATGTACAATTGATATGTACATGACATTCTATACTACACAATACTCTTTGAAGACTGCAGTACACTGAATTGCTCACCACTGCAGACATTCATATGGAATTCATTGAAATATGTAACTGAAATCAATTTCCTTGGTCTGAGTAAAATAAATTATGTGTCTCCTGTAACAGGCTCGAAAAAGTGGGTTAATGGGAGACTTTAAATGAGGAATATATGAATTCCTATATTCTTGATTAATTTCAATCTGAACTACTGCAAGGCATCCATGGTAGTAACATCCAACAGCAGGGTTTTAATAAGGTTACTATGGTTACAGGAAGCACAAAATTGATTTTACTTAGACTAGTCATAATACTGATTTTTTTTTCACGACATCTGTGTGTACTTATTACACTGAGCTTTGACTGTACATTTGGATGTACATTGCAAATATGATAGCAAAATAAAGCGACCCTTACAATAATCTAAATATTCATGCTATGGTGTTGGCTATTGATCAAAATTCAATGCAGCCATACAAATTTCACTATGCAATCAGTGTAGCACAGATCCACTTGCATGTGAATCTTGTATAATCTTATCTTTCATTTTCTATGCAATTTATCACATGCATGTTTTTTTATAAAAAATTTATCATGATGTGCACAATGACATTACATGGGTGTTCATTTGATATAAAATTTATCATGTATGTTATCAATGACATTACATGGGTGTTCATTTGATATGAAATTTATCATGTATGTTATCAATGACATTACATGGGTGTTCATTTGATATGAAATTTATCATGTATGTTATCAATGACATTACATGGGTGTTCATTTGATATGAAATTTATCATCTATGTTATCAATGACATTACATTGGTGTTCATTTGATATAAAATTTATCATGTATGTTATCAATGACATTACATGTGTGTTCATTTGATATGAAATTTCACATGCATGTTACCAAGCATCTTTCTTTTTAATGAAATTTATCGTATACATGTTATCAATATTACAGTGATGTTCATTTGATCTAAAATTTATCACATACACGTTATCAAGTATCATGTATGTTATCAATGACATTACATGGGTGTTCATTTGATATGAAATTTATCATGTATGTTATTAATGACATTACATGGGTGTTCATTTGGTATGAAATTTATATCCTGCATGTTATCAAGATCTTGCTTTTTTTAAATGAAATTTATAAAGTGCAAGATATTAATAAGACATGGGTGTTCATTTGATACAAAATTTATCAAATGAACTGAATATTATATACCATAAGCTCCATTGAGTAGCATACTATATTATTCACCAAGTTTCATAACTTTAATGTCTAATGAAAAATGTGTCTGAGAATCTATTAGTTACTTAATATTAATTTTCCATGCTGTTGCTGTATGACACTGACATAACTCTACAGCATGATGCTATGATAGTAATTAATCTTAACATGATAATTCAAGTCTGCTATATCTAATATTGCTCAAGATAATCCATGCTGCACACTGAAAATTGAAACTTGTACCAATACAATTCATATCGACAACTAAATATAACATGGAGATCTATTTCACATTTTGATATTTTGAAATGCATCTTCATTTTATGAACAGAAAGTACAGATGAATGTACAGATTTGTAAAACTGCTTTTTTGACAATGCTTGACCATGCTTTGCTGTCTCATTTTAAATGGTGTATAAATATTGTTACACACATCTCATTTTTATAACATTACATCTATTTAACCTTACATGTTGATCTGGCACTATAAATGAATTTTTTATCTGAATTTTCATTACGCACATACAGACTGGAACTATTCTGGTATTTTCACCATGTCTGAGTATCCATATTCATAAAAACACTGAATTACTTTGAATCAAACTTTGATAAACTTCAAAGTGTCTTGAATTCTATACACAATACAAAAACTGTTTGCAAAGTATCAAATGGTCGGGGAGCTTATATATAAAAAATACAAATTGCATTTGTGTTTTGTTCCAAGTTGGGGAGATAGAACTCATTTGATATAGTATATGTTAGCCAGAGATATATCCGTATACTATGTTAAATGAGTTCCATCTCTGGCTAATGGCCTCATCATATCCTGATACCATATCAAACTTGTTCTACTCGTATGTAGTTGGGTGTATTTCTCAAATACAAGGATATCTGAAATAATCTGTCTTGAACTGAGGTGAAATCAATGCAAATCCTGTTCTAACACATACCTATACTACACATTACTGGCAAGATTATAATGAAGACCTTAAATTCTGATGAACATGGCAAGTGCTGTGTCTAACATGTCAAAAATCTGGTTAAAATAAAATCCCATATGATTCTGTAAGTGTTAACACTCCTGGACTTAAATTAGTTGAATAGGATTCCAACCGCATGCTTGTCTCCTGGTCTTATATGGGAAGGTACTTGCAATCTCATATGGTATGATACTTGAGATATTCCTTGATTTTGAAAGGTAAATAAAGACGGTCCACTTTTGTACTTGGTACATTCTGACGAATGATCATTCTACACAGATGTAGCAGAGATGAAACTTCATGTGGTACTTTATAGAAGCTAACTTCTCCCTGGCTTGTTCTGAAAAAAAAATTACAGTGCCATTTGCCATGAAAAACCAAACTGGACAACCTAATACATGTAAATTTATCAAAAAGACATGGTAGGCAACCTTATTGTCAGTTATAAGTTTGTGAATATTTGCCAAAATTTGGTAACAATGTATTGTGCACTGGATATACATACAGTGCTTATTCATCCTGCACAATAAAAATACCCAGTTAATTGCAAATGATACTTGACCAAAACTACATGGAACTTAATTTCTTTCTGATTAAAATCTTTTAACAGCAAAAAATTACAAAATTAAGGATTTTGTTTTACTGTGGATTGAAACAGATCTTTAAACACTGAAACAATAGAGAAAATAAGAAATGAGAAAGCTATTTTATTTTTATTTCATTTTATTTCTCATGTTTTTATATGTAGTCTGGATGAGAAAAATGAGAATTAGTCTCTTGAATCTAACTGTTGAGTAAAATCTAATTTCTCGCATTTTTTATTTCTAATCTCCAGTTTGTTGTTTTTCTTGGGCTTGACACCATTTTTCAGCACTTGATAGGCTATATATGGCAACCAGTATTAATGTTGAAGGAAGAAATCAAAGAACCAACGTGACAAGCTTTCTCATATCCACATTGGCTGAATACTGGACTCATCCCAGGCAGACAGGTGAGATGGCAGTGATCCTAAGCTTTAGACCAGTCGCTTTAGACCAGTCGACACTGCTTTAGACCAGACCACTGGTCTGCCACCCGAGCCCCAATCTCCAGTTAGTAAAATCTTAATTTCTCTTTTTGATGTTTGTACTCTTGGATAGTAAAAATCTAATTTCAAATTTTAGAGGCTTCATCTCTGATGTGTGAAACCTGATCAGATATTTTAAATTCTGATTTTTCATTTCAAACTGCTCTATTCTTATAACTTGTTTACTAGCAAACAAGTTTCCCTTGATGTGTGTAAATACATATTCTTAACCATTACAAATACACAGTCCATTTATTCACAATACATGTATATCCTGTTCATAAATACAAATACAAAATCCACTTTTTCATAATACATCTTGAGAAAGTTGCTTCTTTACTCTGGATAATTAATGTAGTTTAGAATGTTCTCTTAGAGCCCAAGTATCTTCAAACTTTTTGGCAATATGATACTGCCTAACACCCATCTACACCAGTCTTATCACATGACCATTATACAAGTCATGTGATAAACAGTAGTCCCTGATGGCCAGATATTGCCAAAAATTTAAGGTCAAGGAATTTGATGTTTGAGTAAAAAATATTTTATTAATCTCAACACATCCCATTGTTTTATATACAAATACAAATTTATCTGTATTACTGATTCTGTATGTTTTTTCCTTTTTTAAATAATTTTTAGTGTTGACCAACACTGGCATGAAAATTGTGCAAAAAAATGAAATGTATAAATATTGTATTTACTCATACATTATGCAATAGATTGAACCTATCTCAAGTGCATATCACCAAGAATTAAAAAATATGTGTTAAAAAAGGCAACCTCTCTAACAGGTATTTTCAAGAACTCAAAAATATGGTCTTAAAAAAGTTCCCCAACACAGGTCTCTTAAAAAAAAAACCAAACAAGATCTTAACACAAGATTGTATCATTCTAGTTTTGTGCTGATGTGCCAGCAGATCAAGGTCTATGGTGTTCTGATTACTTCTAACAAATTGCACAAACCCACATCTGCTTGCACATTTGGAATCCAACTAAGGTGCAAGTGTAATAAGATATTTAATGCAACTAGGAGTGGTAGAGTCTTCATAAAAAGTGGATTGTGTTCCAGCTTGTATGCAAGTATAAAAAGATATTTTAAGCAAGTTGTCTACATGTGGTAGATGTCTATAAAAATTATAAAAAAAAGTTGTAGATGTCTATAAAATTTATATTAGTTGCACTTTCAAAAACTAACAGTATACACTCACATGCAAGTCATATCTAACTGCAAGCTGCACATATCTGGGTCTATGCAGTTTGGCAGGAGAAATCAGTAGAACAAATACAGATCATGGTCTTCTGGTGCATGATGTAACAGTAGCTCTGGGTTTATGTTTGCAGAGTGATTATATATGGTACTTGCATATAACAAATAGGTGAGGAGAATGTCCAAGTTGCCCATGCCCTTTGGTTAATGACAAAGTTACTATAACATTCTCCTTGACATTAGGTGCTACAAAGCTATGTATGTTATGTCATGAATTAAACAAGACTTGAGAAACAACACTAGCTACAAACAGGATTCTTGACCTGTTTATCTCAGGCAACAAGACCACTTTTCATTTGTCAAGCACTAAAACATTCCAGTCATATTGTCAGCCCATTGCAATAAAAAGTCTTATCCATACAAGGCATTGCCTTTTATTTAGCAAGGAAAGATACATTTAGTACAAGTAAAACCTTCAAATTAAGAGTTAAGCTTCAGAAGTAAATATAAACTATTTATTTAACTGAACTGATCTGCACTAAAACATTTCATATTTTCTGGCCTTTAAAAATTATCTTTGGTGTTTTTAATGCTCACCATTAAGAAACCATTTTTGCATGTGTATCAAACATCACCCCATTCCTTAGTGTTCCTAACAAACTGAACAGGGTTTAAAGTCTGGTTCCCTAGCTTGATTCTGACTTTCAGTAATGAAACCCTATGTAATGATACCCTGCACCAGATAAATAGTTTTATGTACTGTTAATACATCAAATTCAACTATAAACTGCACAGACCCAAATCTGCAGTTGCATAACTCACAAGAAAATCATCTCACATCAGACTTCATAACCATGACTAACAAAGACTTTGAGTATCCAATAAATGTGATTCATGATGTGTAAAGATTTGCAACAAAGCACCTATCAGATTAAAGTTGATTCATGCATTAAATTCCATACCTGATAAATCTCAAACTTGCTAGCTTCCTAGTAAAATCTGCTATGAAAGGTAAAATAATGCTCAGGGCTGGTAATTAATATAATTATAATGGAATCTTATTCTAGAGGATATTGAAGAAGCAAAGCAGCTATTAGTAAACTTGTAAACTATTAGTAAACTTGCTGAAGCAGCAAAAGTTTCACCTGATGTTGCTGCAGTGTGTTTAGCAGACAGGAAATATGGAAAATCTTAAGTCCACATAAAAAAATTGAATAAGCACATTTCAATGTTAACACCCCATATATAGTTACACCAAGTAGGTATACTGTTTTTACCATTAAAATTGGCAGACAGCAATACACATACAGATTAGCAAGTAGATATAAAGAATAGGAACCATTATCAACAAATACAGCATCTGAAGTTGATTGTTTTTTAATGAATTTTTCAGTGAGGACCCTTATGATGGCCACAACTATTACAGGTTGATCCTAGCAAAGAGTTTCTTGGTGCAGTATCATCGATGATGAAGCATAACATTAAAATCAGTCAGTCGTTGATAGATTTAATCCCAAGGATAAATCTCCTGAATGTGTTGCAAGGTTACCAAGTGTAATAGCTACCTTGAATAAGGAAATTACTTGTGCAACTAATGAATCACAAGAATCTTCAACCAGTACTAGGTAATGTTACCTTAAGATATTTATATGAACCTGGTGATACTATATGGAGTGTGACCAAACAATTTCCAGCATGGCAAGGTCAACAGGTAGACATTCGATCTTAAAGATTAGATTCAACTACTAAGCACAGATTTGTACACAATTACAAATAATTCCTACCAATATACAATTACAACCAAGACAGGTCAGCATCACATTTTCTGGTGTGTGACCAAGACTACTATTAATTCTCTCAATGTTAAATTGTCTTGGATTACTTTTTGAATACTGCCACAACACTACTGCGTTACAACTTGTGCAATGATTACTTTTTCATTTTAGCGTTATAAATTCAGCATCTATATCAATATCACAATTTTTTTGTCACACTGCTTATAGCTGGCTAATTTTTTTTATCGATATTGACTTTTTGATTTACACAATCCATGATAACCTGATTCAGTTAAGCTATTCTTCTGACTCTAGACAATGTGAGATAAACTAAATTTAACCACTCAATAGATCATCCAAGATCCAAATATTTGTATCAGTAATAGTCCATGTGAATCATTAAAGCATATCCTAACCTCCATAGCCATTTATCCATATCTAACATACTCTCAACTACATAAATGACTAAAACAATATTTAGCACAATTTGTATTCTACCATCAGGAATCTCAAAATTAACATTTTGTTGTCTAGTATCTGCTGAGGGATAACAATGGTACAAGTAGATTTATGTAACAAATTATTGAAGGTATTGCAAACTATGGTGTTTGTAATTCTTGTCATTAACCAAGAAATGGTAATTTTTGTACACTTGTCTAACACCACCAGTTTTAGTGTTAAGTGTTCCTAACAAATACAGGGTTTTAAGTTTGGTTCCCCAGCTTGATTTTGGTTTTCATCTATATACAATTAAACTGTGCACCTGATAGTGTATATACTTGCTCACTTAAAAGTCAAATTCAACTGAACTGCACAGACCCAAATCTGCAGTTGCATAATGCACAGGCAAATCAGGGTCTGTGCACTTTGTCAGGAGTAATCAGTAGAACAAATGGCATAGACCCTGATCTGCAGGTGCTTTATGCTATGGCAGATTAGGATAATCCAACAGATACAGAATTAAGCTAGTGGGTGGGCATACCTCAGTTTCGAAGATTTTAAACCGACTCCATCCCAAAATTATTTAGTAGACAGTAGACCGAGGCAGATTACAAGGTGATTAAAGGCTACTCCCAGATACGATAGTGTGTATCTCCTAAATTTGTCTATCTCCTAAATTTGTGGTGAATCACAGGGAAAAGATTGGAAAAAAAAGCTTCAGAAGGAAGTTTTCCGGGTGGGATAACTTCAGTTAGAAGGAGAGTCCTGAGAGTCTGAGACTGAAGTAAGACTGTCAGTACAGTCAGGGTCGACGGATTGGAGTCGACAGTTCGAGAGTAAGTTGACGGAAAGGGAAGTAGAGGTGGAGAGGAGATTCGAAGGAGCAAAGGAGGAGTAGAAGTGGAGAGGAAAGTCGAAGGAGTAAAGGAGGAGTGCAGGAGAAATTTAGAGAGACATGAGTAGAACCAAGACAAGGCGAAATTCTCACACTGATTCAGATGATGAAATAGGCACAAAAGGGTCGAGCGATTGGGAATATTGCATGTTGAAATTTTATTATTAATTAAATTGTTTTATTTAATTCCACTCCTTTGTACTTTTGTATTTAACTGTTTAATTTCACCCTTTAGTACTTTTGGATTTAACTGTCGGCATTGCTGACTGGGGGCTCAGAACCATATTCACCTACCTAACTTCTGAACCATAATCGAGCCTGGGTGGGTACCATAACTAAATAAATTTGGAAACACCCCACCCCATTTTCATATAACCAAAACCATACACTGGTATAAAATAAAACCCCCGTAACACTGGGGGCATAACACTCAAGGGTATAACTACCCCCTCCCCCCGTAACAAGGAGGAACAGGATAAGATCATCAAAATGGCTGCCGTTGTGGCCATAATGGATGTCAGATCAGGACATTTAGTCTCTTGGTGAAAATCCCACTGCATTTGACCAATCATCTAGGAAGAATAAAATATTGGATACTGGATTAGAACCATTTTTATTTACATCCAACTAAATATCACAAAGTATTTCATG